>OV815279.1:8960527-9359384 GCA_929108145.2 Limnephilus rhombicus
TTTCACTCTGCTCAGCTTGGCTTCTACGGAAACGCACCCTTAATTAAGGGCACTTAGGACAATTTATTGCAACCAAAGGTTCTACCAAAACCAAATGTATTTTGTATTTGAATTAAAAAAATGGTTAAAATACTGTATTTTGTATTTTGTATTTTGTATTTCAAATAGACGACTTGAAAGTATTTTGTATTTCGTATTTTAAATACATGCGAAAAAGTATTTTGTAATTTGTATTTTAAATACAACAAAGCGTGTATTTTGCCCAGCCCTGCATATTGCTTATAATAATTGTTACTCTTTGTGCTATGCATAAAAATCTTGTCTTAAAGATTAGTTTACCAATTAAAACTAAATAACCATCACGCCGTTTAGCGTTTATGCAGGGTTAGGCAGAGAGGACGGATTGCCAAACAACTCGGTCTTAGCACACACTCCTTGCCTCATACATCGTCCCATACACGCTCTTCTATTATTCTGACTCGTGACATGTCCGACTCAAGTATCTGGTTCACTTGGTCGTACCATGTCTTTCTTGGGCGTCCTCGACTCCTTCTACCACTCACATGTGCGTCATATATTCACCTTACACTCCTTTCCATTTCTTCTGTATTTAATCCTTTGTATTTACAGTTATTAAAAATAATTCATCACCGAATTTCAGAATTTTTCCAACGTATTTCAAACGTCACATATATTTCTTATTTTTGAAGAAGTAAAAAATACTATCTTATGTAGAAACAAGATAAAATTACCTTTTAGATTTTTGTATTTAAAATATATACTTTAATGTTAAAAAATTGTACATTTTTTATTTCAAAGTTGAAAAAAGTTTTTAAAAAAAGCTTACCACAAATATTTTTTATCAAATTTTAAAAAATAGGTACTGGTTATCACAAAACAAAGAATTATTTTTTTACTAATCTTTATCGTACCTAGATCGCGCTCCACAGTCCGAAAATTAATGGAGGTCCACATTTATACTGAAGGAACGAAATATTGAAACCAAGAGATAATAAAGGTAGGTGATACATTATAATATGAGTGAAGTGGCAATTTCCTCTGGAATGTGAATGTGTGTGCGATTGATTTATCCCCTTTTGATTCTCAGAATGTCCTAGATCAGTCCAACCCTTGGTAATTTAATTAAGGGTTTCTATTATTGGACGGGATGATCGTCTCGATCAGAAGATTCCATCTTTTACAAGTTATTTCTCTTATAATTCAATTACGTTCATAGAAAACATTTTGTAGAATTCTGTAATGGACTTATGCACAGTTTAATCGCCATTATGCGTTGGAACAGTGAGGAGCGTGCGTTTGCCGTTGAGGTCTACTTTTCGAACGGATGTTCTGTGATCGCAACCCAGGGAGGGGGTGGCAGCACAACTTCTTCTTTTCAAAACTTAATAAAACCCATTGTAAGAATCGGATTTCATTATTTGTTTTTAATTATGTAGGCACATACGAGTACCTAAGTTTTGTTTAACTTAGCTACTCGTATATATATCCTGGCAATTTCTTCTTGGATGTTGGTCTTCAAATCTTGCAGGGTCGGGACAAAACTTTATAGTTCCGCCTCTCGAACGAGATCACTTGTGCTCCGCTTCGGCATCAACCGACTGAATGGCGCGCATTTAAAAAAAGGAAGTTATGTTGCCGCACATGTACAACGTAACAAATATTCAGGTGTTACCTTCTTATCCTCCTTCGGTGATACCCTTCCCATTCTTTATATGGTCTGGTAAGTGTTTTGAATTTTCTTACAGCCCATTCAATTTAAACATTTTACTCATTCGAGCGTTTTCGTCTACACACCCACAAGCGCGCGCTGACCAAGATGTGCCAATTTGAAGAGATTTTTTAAAACATTTTAATTTAGTTAGAGTGATTCATAATAAGGAAATAGTTACTATTTTTATTATTCTAGAACATTTGAAATCATTTTCCTCAGGGCCTCCTGTGTGGAGCTCATGTAAAAAAATGTAGATGAGGCATTTTTTTTCGTTCTTGTTTTGTCTTATTTCTATTATCTTCACTTTTTAAGCTAACTAACTAACTAACTAACCATCACGCCATTTCCCCGCAGGGGTAGGCAGAGAGGACGGACCGCCAAACAACTCGGTCTTGGCACACACTCTTTGCCTCACTCACATTCATACATCGTCTCATACATTCTCTTCTACTGCGACATGGCCCGACTCAAGTATCTGATTCACTTGATCGTGCCATGTATTCCTCGGGCGTCCCCGACTTCTTCTACCATTCAAATTCGCGTCGTATATTCTTCTTACAATACTTCCTTCGTTCATTCGCTCTACATGCCCAAACCATCTGAGGGTCCCTTTCTTAATCTTACTCATTATGCTTACACCAGCCTTACATTCTTTGCGGATATCCACATTTCTCACACGATCATACATTGTTTTACCACACATACGTCTCAGGGATCTCATTTCAACAGCATTCAGTTTACTTTCATCCTTCCTCTGCCAGTTCCATGCCTCACTGCCATACATCAGGGTAGGTACCAGGGCTCCATTGTGGACTGCTAGCTTCGCTTTTTTTGACAGTTTTTTTATTAGAGCCAACGGCATTCAGTCCACCATTAATGGAGTTACCGGCATTCACCCTTCTTTCAATATCTCTTTCAGCCTTCCCATCTCTCGTAAACATACTACCCAGATACACAAACTCATCCACCTGCTCCAAGTATTCATCATTCACAACTACGTTGCATACTGTTTTCGTACTCTCTCTTTCAAACACCATGACTTTAGACTTACTTACATTCATCATTAACTCATTCTTCATACATACTTAGTTCATCCTAGATACGAGAGACTGTAGATCTTCCATAGTATTAGAAATCAGCACCGCATCATCAGCATACAACAGGCAACATACTTTCAGATTACTTATCTTCACTTTTTGATGCTTTAATAATGTTGTACTTGAAATTAATTAATTACATCTGCTTTGGAGTATATTATAATACAAACGATTTCCGCAAAATGTTATAATTTATGCAAATAAATAGAATGCCAGTCTTTAGCCCCATTCAATTCGTTCATTTCAAGTATTGTTGTGTTAATGCAAAATTCTAGGCATTTTTGGTGTCGGTCTCAATTAAAAGATAACATCTCGAGAGGAGAAATTAAGTGCACAAAAGACTGAAAGGATAGGAATAGAAAATGGACGAGGGTTCTGATTTCCGCCATTATTTGGTTAAAACTAAATAATCAGAAACCCATTTTCAAGCTAAAAGAAATTCCCGTTTAAAACAAAACGTACCCAAAACGGAATAAAAGAACAGATAAAAAGAAAATACTTTGTTTTACGTCACTTTATTGTTATTTTTTCCGTCTACCGGTTTCGGTACCTCCGTACCATCATCAGGACTGAATATAAAAAAAAATACTGACAAATACAGAAAAATACACATATATATATCAAAATTGTGAAAGTTGTATATATCTATGTGTATTTTCCTGTATTTGTCAGTATATATTTTTATATTCAGTCCTGATGATGGTACGGAGGTACCGAAACGGGTGGACGGAAATAATAACAATAAAGTGACGTAAAATAAAGTAAAATGAAACAATGCAACTTTGTATAAACCACTTATAAAATGTGCAAATCCGACCGGTTTCGGAACAAACGTTCCTTCTTCACCCCTACCCTAATAAAACATTGTTCTAAACTGTCAAATTAGTATAAGCATTCCCTGACGAAGGAACGTTTGTTCCGAAACCGGTCGGATTTGCACATTTTATAAGTGGTTTATACAAAGTTGCATTGTTTCATTTTATTATAATGGATAACCACAAAGTAATAGCTACATTCAAAAATATAAAATAAAGTATTTTCTTTTTATTTATTTAAAATGTCAGTCACATTGTTTGCTTCTTTTGAAAAATTAAATAACAGAGTTTTCAAGCCTATGCAAACGCGAATTCAAAAGTGTTCCATTTCGTTTTGGGCAGTTGGCGAATTGAATCTTTTAAATTTACCATCACCATTCACGGTAAAGGTATTAGTGACGGCGCCGGCGTAAAAAACGCAATAAACGTACGTTCTTTACCACAATATTGCTGCAGCCCTTTCAAAAGATTAGATGCACAATGTACGTAGGTCTGTTCCCTCCAAAGGAAAAAAGTCATAATTTTCTTGCATCTCTCTCACACACCGCACCGTGACGTCTCCGTAGTCCCCTGCATACTACTAGAATTCCAAAAAATTCAAAAAGTAAAATGTAAATGCGCTGATGGTTTTGCTTTTGTTTTTAAACAAACTCGAATGCTGCCGCTCTTTCTTACACACTAAATGACAACAGTCAAAAATGAGCCAAACGGTGAACGTATGTCTACACCCCTCCAAAAGAAACATATAATCATTTTCAAACACCTCCCTCACAAGCATAAAAAAAATGAAAGGCAATTCTCATCGCAAAAAGTAGTACTTTGGAGGAAACAGTCGCACGTAATATGTGTGTCTCACCATTATTTAATGTGTAAGAAATAGTTGCAGCATTATGGCGATAAGGAACGTATGTTTATTGCCGTTTTGCAGTCACTGTAAATATAAAAGAGTCCATTGGGCGATGGGTTCGCTTTGGTTTGGCTCTTTCTACGCCGCGAGTATGCTATCCTGCTGTGACGGTTGCACGTAAACCGAACTTTGCCTTGCTGTTCTTGCAATTTCAGGAATTTTATTCGGGTACTCATACAAAAGTAATGCATAATATAACGTTATATTTTTCAATTTGAATATTTGCCAGAATTACAGCACCTTCAATCTGGTTTTAATCTGTTTACAAAACATGAATTTTGTCGGAATGTTTAGTTATGTGATACTTAATTTTATTGTTTCTTAATTACGGATGGTGTACAATCTTATGTTTGGTCGTAAATCACGATCTTGTGTTTATACCCTATACTTAACCGAAGATTTCGACGCACATTATTATTTTGTTCAATGTCGTGGTGGATTAAAAACACTCTTTTAGTTTACTAACAAATTGTGTTTTTGAATGTACAAGGTGGTGCAAAATTAATCACCCTATCAGATGTTATAATTTTTGCAAATGGCGTCGTACGTCAATCATATTTGACATTTGTGAACTAGACAGCTGCAGAATATGAACAGACGAGCAACGGAGCGCTATACTCCGCAAGAGCGTGGAATAATTGTGTCGATTTAAGCTTTAACGCTTTTAGCAATTTTGTGTCGAAAGGCATCATGAGCGACGAGGCGCATTTTCACTTAAACGGTTACGCCAATAAGCAAAATATTTATTTCTGGGGCACTGAAAATTTGCGTGCGATGCACTCAAAGCCACTGTGTGGTGCGGTGTTAACGCAGGAGGAGTAATTGAGCCGTATTTTTTGAGGACGCCATTGGCATTACGGTCACTGTTACTGGCGAACGCTACAAGGCCATGATAAACGACTTCTTAATTCCAGAATTGGATGAGCGGGGCTTGGTGAACATGTGGTTTCAACAAGACGGTGCAACCACGCACACAGCACGAGCCACAATGGATATTCTGAAGGAAGCATTTCCTGGTCGCGTCATCTCTCGCTTTGGCGATTTGGTATGGCCAGCAAGATCGCCCGATTTAACCATCCCAGACTTCTATCTTTGGGGCTATTTGAAGTCGCGGGTTTATGCCAACAAGCCTCAGACAATCGCAGCCCTTAAGGAGAATATTCGACAGGAATGCGAATAGTTATCACCGGAAATCTTGCGGGAAAGTCATGGAAAATGCGATAAAACGGGCACAAATGTGTATCAACACTGGCAGCAGCCACTTGATGAATATCATCTTTTTCACTTAACAGAAAAAAATTTAAAAGTACAAATAAAGATTTCTATTACTCAAAATAATTTTTTTTATTTAGTAAAAAAGTTAATCAAAAACAAAATAGGATGATTAATTTTGCGCCACCCTGTACAATTAGAATAATTTATGTATCTCTGTGTTCAACTCTGGAGCGAGAGGTAAACATAAAATGTGAGTTTGGATTCCATGACAGTTTATTTCTCAGCGTGCATATTATACCTTATAGAGTATGTAATCGGTTTAGGGAAAATATGGTTTATTTACTTAACACAAAATATAATTAAATGTCCACGAAGACGTGTGAAGAGAGGATGTATCACCATATATATAAAACATATTTTCATTCAAATGCTTCCAGAATAAAACTACTGTATGTATATACCAGCCAATGGTTCCATGACAATTGGCTCCCCGGCATACTTATATACAATATGCAGTGGGTTTTTGGAAAACACGGTATACCTACGAGGAATTACAATTAACATATTTTCATAAAAATTCATCAAGGAAAAAGTCTACTTGTCTGTGTACTGTGTTTACCAGTACAAAAATCGACACTGTATATAAATTCGTTTGATATCCATGATAACTTATTACTTAAGTTATTATTGAAGTCATTTTTGGATTTGAAATTGGTAAATAATGTACACAAATTTAAAAATTGCAATTTCTTCGATTTTAGGGGCCAAATGTCGTATCACTGTGGCATTAATTGTCGTTATAGAAATCGACCGAAAATTGAGTTATTTAAAGAAACTTAAAAATTTTATAAGTATTTGTTCATTAAAGCATTTGGGGAGGTGGGTATGGGTACCACCGTCCCGGGAACCATTTATCGGATAACCAACACCTTCGCCATTGGTCACCCAAAGTGATTGTTGATTTAGTAGAGGTGCCTGCCGTAATCGGTGATATGTCTACAGTCGGTGATATGTCTGTCCACCTGCTGCGTGGCAGATCGAGAGAGACTGGTTGAGAAGGTCTTTTGACCTCTCCAGCCAGAATATCTCAACCCGTCGCTTTGCACCGCAGTTGCAGAGATGGATTCATAGGTCCGTAACTCCTGGCCACACTGAACCCCAGGTTTATACCCATCCCTCATACCTATTTCCATCACAGAACTTCTTCTTATTCCTTTCCTTAAAAAAACCCTCCACACACCAACTCCTAAGATGGCATAAGCCTTGAGGGAAATCATTTTCCTTCCGGTCTCCTGTGTGGAGCTCTTGTAAATGATAAACAATTTTCGTTATCTGTTTTTTGTTATTTGTTTTTGGGGTGTTATGCCGTGTTGCGTTACCTCCTTCTTTAGCCAACGTTTCGGACATCGTTGCAGTGTCCATCATCAGGGCAGATCCAGCAGATCCGGAAGATGTGTAATTTTTAGAGGTAAAGTGTGTGCTTATTTACTTCGAAGCGATACCGTGTCGCCAGCTCCACTAACTTTCACCGGTACAAAATAACCGTGACAAGCAGTGGCGTCATTGCCGCGGAACGGAATAGAAAGTTCACTAAATCACATAAAAATTACACATCTACCGGATCTGCCCTGACGATGGACACTACAACGTTGTCCGAAACGTTGGCTAAAAAAGGAGGTAGCGCAACACGGCATAACACCCCAAAAACAAATAACGAAAATGCTTTTGGCCGTGAAAATCTTAAAACGTATCTGATAAACAATTTGTTTAATATTTTATAAACCAGTGTCATAAAAATATTACAGACCCTTCGTTATATTTAAAAACCAGTAATGAACTCAGTGAGAAAATTTATTAGGGAAATGCTGACCTATTGGTACCTGTCATGTGCTGATCTATGTACACAATGTATATTTACTTGCTTGCTTGCATGTATTTATGCATTTATGTATACACTCGTATGTTTGATCCTTAGGCGTTGCTAAACCATTCATCCGATTGCTTGAAACTTTTGGGATTTTATGTGCGCATGCCCGCGATGAATTTTAGATATATAAAAGTGAGCTCTGGCGTCATGAAATTATGCGTTGCTAAACCATTTATCTGTGAGTGAGGAGAGGGAATGTGGAGACGGCAGATTGGGAACGCTTGAGGGGAAGGGGACGCGGGAGAGGAAGGGGAACGGGACGAATGGGAATGGACACACTTGGAGAAACAATTTCTTTATTAATTGGCATCTCAACGCATGCAGGGAACTCACTAGTATACAATATAATTTGGCTTTGTCGTACTGAAAATCTGATTGAAGTAAACTTGACTAACCTTGTCACGCCACCCTGTGAACGGACCACAAATGGGACAAACGTAAGCGCCCTTGGCGGCGCCTCCAATTAGTTCAGATAGTTTCAACTTTGTTCAATTACACCCATTAAGACAACACAAAGTTTGCGTCACTGCTAAAGGACCTGTACACTTAATTTTAACTTTGCGGGTGGACTGAGATTTAAATATTTGACACGATAATCCCTAAGCCGCTGATTTTAAAAATAGTGTCGCTTTCAGAGTTTCACCGGGATTGCTTTAAAATTTGACACCAGCTCTGGTTTGACTTGACCAGAAACATCCGCTTCGATTTTTTTTTTAGTTTTAGTTGGTTTCCGACTAGCAACGTCATATTGTTACAGAATTTCAGAAATGAGATGACAAAATTTCCTCTCACATCGTAAGATTTGTAAGAAGGTAATTAAATACTTAACCTAATAACCTCCTACATAATTACAAACCACAGGTAACATTTTTTTAAATTTTAAATCAGGAATTAAACAATTTGTCTAAAAGCATCACCACCTCTATAACAATTATTTTCTCAAACTTTCTTCAGGCCGGTTGGTATTCATAATATTGATTATTTCTATTTGAGACCTCGTAGTAGGAACCAGGCGCGGCCGGTGCCTCAAATTATAGGTAGTTCACCAAGCCATTCATAAAAAACGAAAGGTTGATATTATATTTAAAAAAAATCTAGACATCATGCATAGTTTTACATTATTTGCTAAGTATCTAAAAATATCATTTAACTGTAATAGTAAAAATATCGTGCGATGTAAAAACATGCTGATGTCTAGAGTTTAATATAGTGAATTGACCTGCCAGGTAAGTAGGTATGTTTTATGTCTCTGTTTATAAATTCAAATAATAAAAATACATATAGCCTAGGAACTCATAATAAATTGTGCAACGCAACATAACTAAAACGGCGCTCTAGTAATTATCCAATTATTATAGAATTATTCTGGTATCAATATTTTTAGAAGCATTTTACACTCCATTACTATTGATATTACATCTATTAGAATATTAGTGAAAAGGGTGGGTGTGATATCCATTTAAAAATACTCAACCTTCCAAAGATAATAATAATAACTAATAACGCAATAATAATAATTAACACACAAGAAACGTTTGACTCTGCGGCGTGGATCGCCAATATCGCCATTTACTGTCGTGACAACTTCGATCAATGGGTGACAAACAAATAATAATGTCAAAAAGGTACATCCCAAGGGCTCGAACAAGATAATGTCACACGAGACGCATAGCTGACCCTTTGACTAATGGTTACATTTTAGAAGAGAAATATTATTACTTAATATTATCTTGTTCAAACCTTACTACCGCTGGAACCAAAGCTTCGGAATATTTCCGAAGAATGCCGAAGCTCTTCGGGTCGGCCGTGCGGCGCGCGGTCAGCCGATTTTTAGTGACATGTTTCTGACGTTTTGGGATTTTTAACTACGAGCGTCATTCAAATTACGGGGCGCTTAGCTCTGGCGCGCGGTTTGGCATTGTACCTTCCTCGGTTCCTCGCTCCTAGCGGGTAGTCGCCGTAACTGGCGGGTGGGAACAATGCGTTTATTTGGCCGTAATACATTGTTAATTGTTAGATTGATAAATAATTATAATTAAATTTAAAGATTGTGCTCAATTTTATCAATTTAATAAATAAACACATTACGTAGAAATACGATGAGTTGTAAAATGATGTTGATTTTTTTTGGCGGTTCAGCGCCCCATTGCACGTTAGCGCCAGCCGCGCCTGGTAGGAACCACGATCATACGAACTTTAACGGGATGAAAAGATAGTGTCCAACAGGGCCACCATCTTGAACCGGAACCAGAACGTCAAAAATAAATGTACAGAGAGATGAAATGCCAACGGGTAGAGTTAAAGCAGGGATTTGCCACGCTCGCTATTTCAAAAAAGTATATAACATAAATATTAAAGAAGAATTTAACATAAAACAAAATTTAAAACCCAAAGTCATAAAAACAGAAGTTATGCAAGTGTTCCCCTTAACATTGACTTACTTTCATAAATAGACTAGTTGGACTAAGTAAATTTAGTTTTATGAGATATTAACGATTGCCGACGATTTAACATTGACATCATTCTACATGCACGTCGATTAAGAAGCAGTAAAAATATTATTTTAACGACAACAATGAAGTTATATTTTCTGAAGCAGTAAAACCATTTGAACAAAGAACTCTATCGTGGTGCAACTTCGACAGATTATTCCACAAGAGTAGGTTGAAAAGTAATGCACACATGCTTGTATAGCGCGAACAAAATGACCTTCAGAAGCGCACCAGGTGTAATATGGAAGTGACATTTCTCCTCCACACGCATGCGCAGGTTTGAGGTTGTTGAATTTTGAGAAGCGGAAGTATGAAGACGTGTGCTAGTGCTATGTCATGATTATGTTTCGTATATTATGATTTCTCTAGCCCAACGCTTTCGAACCCAAAGTAATTTTTATCAGCTTTAAATTGAATACTTAATGGGTTTAAAAACCTATTCGTTGTTAGAAGTTAGAACCCAATGTTGTGAGACACCTATGAAAAATGATTTATGTGAGAATTTTTTATGTACATCTTTACAAACTAGTAATTATGTCAAAAGCTATGTGAGTTTTCGGCTAATGCGTCCTCTGTCCACTTTAATGAGATTTCAAGGCCATTCAATTTTTTTCTTGAAAATGTTTTCAAAGGTTTCAAAAGTTCACCGATTCTCTGATGAGCTATGTTTAATCGTATTTCAATTTTTTAACTAAGTCCTTTGCGAAACAAAGTACTTTTTTAATTAAAAATAATTACCTTTTCAATTTCTATTGAAATTAGTCGTTTTAATGGTTCAGTAATGTTTTTTTTGTAAGTGTTAAATCGACGGGTTTATAAAAATTTTAAAAAAATCCTTGTCCATTTTTAAATATTATCTGTCAGAAGAATGTTTCAAAAAATAATTATTATTGAGAAATTGACGTTTCTTTGGATAAATTGTATTGAAATCAAAGAAATGTCACCTAAAATATGTTTGGTTTATAATTAGGTAAGAACTTACTAATTTATTTTGGATTTGATTTACAGAAGAGAATAATAAAACTTAATTAATTCTCTCTTTTATAACTTTTGAAGGTTATTCCCATCAACGTAATACATCATTGAAGAAGAAGATAACAACAATAATCTAAACGAAAATATGAAAAAGAACCAAAACACAGAAAACAGAAAAAAAAATGGTCCCAACTGGGACTCGAATTTCGCTATTGCTACCTTCTGTCAAGCCGTCATAATACTCAATCTCAAATTTAAAATTTTAGAATTAACAATATAATCTTCAACTAATTATTTTTCCATATTATGGACAACTACCATTTTTATTGGAAATAATCATTCTAAGAATTGGTTATAATATGGATAAATAATTAGTTGAAGATAATATTGTTAATTCTTAAATTTGAAATATGAGATTGACTATTATGATGGCTTGACACAAGGTGGCAATAGCGAAATTTGTTAACGCGCACGTCCCGGTTAGACGAGAGGTCTGGGTTCGAGTCCCAGTTTGTCTTTTTGTGTGTATTATTCTCTTTCATATTTTCGTTTAGATTATTATTGTTATCTTCTTCTTCAACGACTTAATTAATTTATTGTACGGAGATCTACCATTCATAGAACTACTAGTATAGGAGAGCAGGAGAACTTGTGACGAAAAAGTGAAATATGACGAAATGGGGGACGTCTGAGAAAGACATAACACGATTAACAGAATAAAATAAGTGAATCTTCTTATGTAAGTAGCATTAAATAAATAAATTCACACGAAGAATCAGCATAATTGGAAGGGTACCTACAGGATTTAAGACGATGCGTGATTGTGAAAAAAGCAAGGATAGAATGCACGATATTTATAGTTTAGGTTAGAATTGAGTCAGTCAGTCATTTTTTTTTTTTTGACCGACCGACACATTTGTGAAAATTAAGTCCAGGGAAATGACTTAATTTTTTATTTCGGAAAAAGTCATTGAATTTATTCTTAGTTTAATTAATTTTTCCAAGCTGTTACATTTTCATAAATCAAAATAATAATGTACGGCACCAAAGTAAGTAACCTAAAACAGGGGAATCATGCGTTGAATCAAAATACAATCAACAAGTTGTTTTTTTGTTCATTTGTTCTTTGAGATCTGTGGAAAGTTCGGATGATCATCACAAGAAGAAATACATTAACGAAATGTCTGTTTTGTTTCAATTCTAGGAAAGAAAGAACGGCAGACAAAAAAATCTCTGGAAGATTCCGGCGTACAGGAAAAATGCGCTACTTTTAGTGGTGAACTAAACAATAAGTTTACTCATTATTCTTGATTCATAATAATGTAGAAGAATATTGTTTCACATCAAAGTTACTAAGTGAATTAATCCACAATGGAGATTTGATTTCTATCTTGATATATTGCAACCAGTTGTAACAGTTTGAAATGATATGACAGTGATAATAGCAAGGAAGTACCCATAAATAAGTGTGGCAGCTACTCGTTTCTGCTAATCGATTCTCTAGCTCCCAGTTGAACAGTTAAACTTTTGAAAAGAAAGAGATAGATTAATATTCAATAGATTCGTTCTTCTGTTTAATTGAAAATCAAGTTTACGAGGACTTCCAGGGAATTGTTAGCGAGAGTGGACGTGTGTTTTGACGGGAAACAGTTACATAGTGAGTAATAAAACCTTTTTTGATTTGGTTTATGCACATACGTATATCGCACAATTAGAGTTGATGCTAATAATACACACAAACCTAGGATTATGCGTATTGGTGCTTAAACATACTTCTGTGTACACTTACACTTCCGACAGTGATATCCACAAGTGCAAACCTTAATCGAGTAAGATTATTATTATATTTTTTTTTTACCCCAGCTCCACACAGGAGACCCCGAGGAAAACAATTCCCTCAGGGCCTATGTCACCTTTGGGGATGCTGTGTGGAGGATATTTTCAGGAAAGGAAGGAGAGGAAGTTCTGGGAAGGAAAAGTGTATGAGGGATGGGTAAGAATCTGGGGGTCAGTGTGTACAAGAGTGACGGACGTATGAATCCATCCCTCCCATATTCCCATAGAGTACGGCTGGAGAAGTCAAAGGGACTCTCTCAACTATTCTCTCTCGATCGCCGAGCAGTCGTATCCGCCGCCAAGACCCGGACAAATCTCACCCCATGAAACTGGGCACCCCCGCTAAGTCACCAAACGTAGCGAACCACTTGGGGTGATCAATAGCAGAGATGTTGGTTATCCAATAAATGGTTCCCCGGGAGGCGGTACCCATACCCGTCTCCCATTCGAACGCTTAGAAAGTTTGGGAACGTAGAGCGAATGAACAAAGAAATAAATGTAAGGAGAATATAAATATGAAGTGAATGTGAATGGTAGAAGAAGTCGGGAATGCCAGACAAGACATGGCTCGATCAAATGAATGAAATACTTGAGCCAGGCTCTGTCAAGATTCAGAATAAAGTATGTACGAGACGATGTGTTAATCTGAATGAATCTTGGAGTGTGTGTCAAGGCCGAGGAATTTGGCGGTCCACCCTCTCTATTTACCCCAGCGGAGAAACGGTTTGATGGATACTTAGAAAATGAACATTTGATTTTACAGTTGATCGAAAAGTTTTACAATGACGTGTTATTTTTTACACATTGCTTTGAACTCTTTAAAAATTTAATCAAATCTTCTCTGCTGAAAACAAATAACAAATTTGAAACATGCTGTATTCAAACAATACTTCACATGAATAGTACGAGTAGGTACCTACCGTATTCGTATACAAAATCGCTGCTATATTTTCCTATGAAATAAACCAAATTTATACAGGCATGGCGGTGAGCAAACAGTGCTACGCAACATGGGCCGACCACTGCTTATTTCAATCTTTTCATCGTTTTCCGTAAATTCTAACGCAAAGTATATACGAAACCATGAAATTTATAATCTTTGTATGCGGAGCCAACAGAGTGCAAAATTGAGGGCTTGCAGTGAGAAATGTGACCCCCCGCTTTTGCTGGTCGCCTGGTGTGGCCACGTAAAAAGTTTTGCCAGATGAGATTTAAATATGCATAAAATAGAATCAAATTAAATTCCTCTGGTAGGAATGTGCATCGGCCACAGTTTTCACATAAAATTATTTAATATCGCAGTTAAATAAATAAGGAATATAGGACAGCTCTCATCCTGGTAATTAAAGCATTTTAGATTTATCTGATTTGAATATTTATTGCTTCACAAATAGCAATCTGATTTTGTTTGCGACCAAGGTTTTGATTGAAGTTTACAAGTTTATAAGTCTTGGGCTTTTTGTTGCATTGAGACGGGAAGGGAGTGAAAAAAAACAAGATTAACTTTGTAACGTTCGTTTCAATGTGGCATTAAGAGGAAACCGGGTGGTGTTTTTTCCATACAAACGTATTCCTCATTTCCCTCTCTGAATTTTGACACTAGAGAAAATATTTTTTTTACATAATATGAATATTGACCGCAAGCGTGTCGGTACGTTTTGATTTTTTTGATAAGTTACTTTTTATAGGAGTTATAACCCTTCAAAAATTGTTAAAATTGCCTTTTTTTAACGCCATCAACAAACGTTTAGTATACAAATTAGACGATGTATTTTTAAAAAAAGCAAAAGGTACAGACATAGAATGTTTTCTTCCAATACATTTGGTAAAAAAAATCTTGGAAATTGGTTCAGTTTTGGAGTAGAAAAATGAGGACTACAAAACCTCGATTTTGACAATTTTATTTGGGTATTATCAGGCTGAGGTGCATGTGTCCCTTTCTCTCAGTATTCGGGGGTGAGGGGGGGCGGAGAGGGTTTTGTTGAATACGTATACAGTCAACGAAGTGATGTGACATTCTCAATAATTATATCGATACACTAGTCCACTAGTGTTGTCATGTCCCGAGTTATCGATGTTTTTTTAAAATTATTTTTCTGTTTGGTGACTTATTTTGAGTGTGCCAATACTTACCGAGCTTATTTACTAAAGTTATTGTGACAAATTTAATTTGTTTACGTCAAATAAATTAATGAAAAAAAATTGAAAAAAAAACACCTGTTACAGACAGACCCCGAGATGATTCCGTTCCGTATTGCCGAGTTGGATATGGAACACAAAAATTAATTAAAATATTTTTTGATAACTTTTGAAGGTTGTACTCAACATAATATTATCCCTTTATAGGACACTTTTTTTAAGATACAACTACCGAACCAAAAAAAAACTTTTATATTTGACTAAATATATTGTTCTAGATTTTTTTTTCAAAAAAATTATATTTTACAAGAAAATGTGTGATGGTAAGTACATACACCACTGATCGTTTGATGGAATGCTGGTACAGCGTATGTTCAGTGGTACATGCATCTACCACATGTTGAATCGATTATGTTATTATAATATCATATTATACAAATGAATATTGAAATCTATGTATAAGAGGCACCATATTGTTTATTGTGCTACATATTAGGTACATACACATAACTAGTTTAGTTTTTATTTAACTTTTTTAATACGTTATATTATTACAGAAAAATGCACTTTTGGGAATACCTCCTACATCACTTGACATTTTCAATCTTCTTCAATGATCTAATATTTTTTGTTTTTAAACGCTTTATTGTAAAAAAAATTACTGTTTAACATCTACACAATGAAATTAAAACAATTTATGGTCCAGACCTTTCCCTCGCCGGTAAATTTCTTGGTATGCGACCGTCAATTATTTCTGGTAAAAGGCATTGGTGGTAGAAATTTTCTAAGAGTGGAACGATTTTTTGCCAGATTTCATCGTCCCTCTCAATTTTTTCATACAGCAAACCTTTTGGACTCCACACAACAAAATAACAATAATTACGACGAGTAATATGTAACTGGCCTTGTACTTGGTAGAAGTAATTATGATTCTGTTTTAATGTTAAAGAATGGTCTTCCAATTTACAGTAATCAATTATCTTTTGTGCAATTCCCTCTTCTGGTGACATATTTGCTATACTATAAGGGCATTTAATTTCAATTATAGAATCCTCACCGATAAGGCCATCCGGACTTGCCGCTAAAAAGTTTTTGGTTTTATCGATAAATAGCCCACAAGCAGATACCTGAAAACTTGTTTTTTTTGAAAATTGCTCTATTGCTAGGCTTTCATTTTCTTTTCCATAATTTGTGGCCATAGTTCCTTTGAATTGTGAGTACAGTAAAGAGTTTAGTACTCCCGTAACTGAAGTTTTTTGCCGAAGCTTATATATTTTTCCAAAGTTAGACGCCGTTATCCGCTTACGTCTTTCAATTGCCCACAGATTGTTATTGCTTTGGCCTACCGTATTCCGTTCGAGCTCTTCCTTATTGGTTGAAGATAATTCTTTGAGAAATTCCTCTTTTTTCGTTTCAAATATTTCAGGTGGCATATCTGGTTCTAATTCCAATTGACCATAATTTTCATCGGGCCCTGTAACTTTTTTTCTTTTTTCTGTCGTATTTTCATTATACTTTAGTTTTTTTTTTCGACACATTTGTTTATTCTCCTTCGAACGTCGTTTTCTCTCTATAAAGTGCTTCGTGTATTTGCCGGGACTGTGGCCTTGGATTTTCTTTTGTATTCTTGAATGGGTTGCCAATTCACTATTCCACGAAGTTACTGCTCCAAAACATCTTGCTTGGTAAGATCCTCTTGTAGTAAAATTTACCCTTTTTCCACCTATAAATTTGGCGATAACGTTGTTGAATTGCTCCACAGTGTTATTTGTCACGTCAATAATAAGACTTTCTGCATTTGCTATTAGAGACAATAAGAATTGTTGGATATCAGTCCATATTCCACAATCTCGAAGATCGCTTACTAAATTTGGATCATCAGTATACTTCTCCGGCTTGCAATAGTACGATGCACAATTTTTATGATCACCAAACACATGATTTGCGGTATTTTTTATGTCCATTTTCAAATTTTTTATTTTATTACTTTGTACTGTGTTTTCTTGCTCTTTCCTGTAATTTATTGCTCCAACTACAGCTCTTCTCATGCGTAAAACGTTTGCTTCAACCTTTTTCCTTATATGAACTGGTACAAAGCCTTTAGCGTTGTTGGTTTTTTTTCCAAGTGCTTTCATTTTGTTGCAAAAATTGCGGAGTAAGTGATTTTTGCACTCTATTTTTTGTACTATAAGGTTAGGACCATATGGCATTTGTTGCATTATTTTTTTCATGATGCTGGAGTCGCCATCACCAACTAGTTTGTTAAATTTCAATCCATGCATTTCCATGCTTCTCGAGAACCCTTCTGCTATAATGTGGGCTTCCATGGCATTAGCACTGTCACGCCAGTTTATGAAGCACCTGTGCTCAGAAGCAACTATGTGTAGTTTAGTAGCTCTAGCACATATGCAGCAGTATGAGTTTCGCACTCCCAGAAATAAAACCTTTTTAGTTCGTAGTCCAACTATGCACCCTGCGCCAGATGAGGAGCTAAATCCACTTTTGTACGACCTCTTTGCCCAGGAGCCATCTGCAACCACCGTTACCAAAGGATAGCCACCCTCGTCTACGTCACCGTTTAAAATGGCTAGCCTTTTTTCTTCTTCACCAGCTGCGATCATTTCTTCTAAGGCACATTCTTCAATTGTTGGCGCTAAATATTGTTCTATGTTCGTGTAAGTCTTACAATCCATATTTGGCATATTTAAAACCCCACAAATTTCATTCCATTGTGAATACCCATTTCCTGTACACATCACTCCTTCGACGACAGCAGTCTTTATAGACATTTTCCGTTTCGGGTCTTCGGAGTGAATGTATTCTATTTTCTTGCACATTTTGCACTCGAAAACATACTGGCTTAGAAGACCATTTCGTCGTTCCTTCATAAATTTTAAATCGGAAAATGTGCAGTTGGTGTGTTCGTGCTTTATATTTGATATCTCCGAAAACAAATATTTTATATCCACAATTCTGCGACCTTCGAAATTATCGGTTTCATCAATATGGTCTGGTTCTATCACCAAATCATCAAGCGTTGTTGATGATGATGAACTTGCGTTTTCGTCTATATTTGGAGCAAATGATTCATCCATGGAAGTTTCATGCATTAGTGAAGATGTAGTTAAGTTTCCAAAAGTAGTATCGATGACATCCCTATCCCTGTAAATGCAAATGATTTATTTATTTAAATTTGTCCATCCCATTTTCCCGTTATACATGCTACATAATACACAGCTCTCATAGCATAAATCTTTAGGTTTTTCTCGTAAGTCGCTCACGTAAGAGAGTTATGGCAAAATTATCAATGTAAACGATACCCATTGGTAATTTTGCCATAACTCTCTTATGTGAGCAACTTACGGGAAAAAAAACTTTACGTACGTAAAGGTAACCTTAGGAAGGTTCAGTAGTAAGAGTGACAGGAAAGCGATATTTCGACTTACCTAGATGTCGAACGTGGTGCAACATGAATCTGTCGTTTGATACTAATAATCGGTTTTTTTCGTCTAGCAGATAAAAACAAACGCGCTTTGTTTCCATTTCTTTTACCCATTATTTATCTGTAAGAAAAAATTTTTTGAGTTGAAGGTAGGTAATATAGTAGTCGATTTTATGTAACTCAATTTCTAAATACACATATCTTATGCTACGTATATATTTGCGAATAGTGGCGTGCACAGAATTTGAAAAATGAAATTTCGGAAAAAAAATAATTTTCAGCTTCGACAACATCATTAATGTCGTATTTTCAATCTTAGGATTCTAGCCCACTGAAAAATCAGTGCACGCCACTCTTTGCGGACAGAGACGCGAGCCGAACCACGAATTATGGTAAAGGTACTGTGATGAACCGGCTTTGTTGGATGGTTGGCGAATATTTTTTTTTATTACGAAAAAGATCACACTATCGACATCTATTGGTTAATTTTGAAAGCAATATTAAGGGAGACTGTAATGATTGAACATTTTTCTGCTACGAAGGGTGTAAACAAATTTTGGAAGAAAAAAACGACTAGCAAATCCTAGTATGGTTGGAAACCATTAGACGCATATCAGCCAATCAAATCTCGGGGCGTGGTGTGAGGGGGATGTGTCAAATTGTGACACAAAAGTTATCCCACGGTCCAAACTGATAGCTATTTTAAGTGGTAAAAACACTTCTAACTTGGTCCTAAATCGCATTTTTATGGGGAGCACGAGGGAATTGACAACAGTTGATTTCGCATCGGGGGTCGGCGAGTTTTGCAAGTATTTCGTTGACGGAAGTTTTAAAAGGAACAAAAATCATGCGTTAATTAAACATGAAGTAACGAACGATTTCGATTGTATGAGAATAGAAACGGGAGTAGGCATTGACAATCAATATCGCTTTTTCCAAACAAAATTCCAGCGGGATTTGCGTGTAGGTATTGGGAAGGAGCGTAATACGGTAGTCAAAACACAAAAGCTGATAATGTCAGGGTAGTCGGGAAGGAATCGATTACGTCAACGACCAAATAAAATCTAAGGTTTCGGGTTGGATTTTATATCTGATAGATTAGAGGGGAGGAAATGTTGTCGATCTCTTACGTATTAAAGTGTTTTCAAGTGAGAAATATCTAACACGGTTTTGAGTCATTAGGATATTCATTACGCTGAAATCACCACTCGAGTTTATACGCGAGATATAGGTAATAGGAAATTAGGAAAAGCTATAAAATTTAACGGCCTGTCAGGATTTAAAATTATTTGAATTCTCAAGTATTTTTCTTAATTGCTAGGTGCATAACAACGGAGATTTATTGGGTTTTACGCCAGAGGGAGATGGGATATGGAAGGAGGAACTAAAGATGCAGATGAAAAAACGTTCGGAGGCAGGTATGGAATTAGACTTTGGTAGAGGTTACGGCCCGTAAAAGGAAGAATCGAGATCATAAAAGTTTAGGCTATTACTAAATAAGGTTCTACGAGTGTCGCGGCCTTGTTTAGGAAGGGGTCAAATGACTAGAGATTATACTTAGGTATTTGCGAACGCGGGAAATATTAAGAAAATGTATGCGAACACAAGGAACGCGTCATATAGCCAGAGACAAACACAGCCACATGTCCACATAAGGGGTACGGCTGAATAAGAATATTCGGTCACTAATTGTTAGAAAATCCACAGTCAAATGCTAAAATGACAAAATACCTAGAAGGTGACGTGTTATGCGATTTGTGCGATAATAAGATGCATAGTAGATGACGGTCGGAAAATGTTGTAGGTTGCCGAGTTGAAATAAGACTTGCGGTTACCGAGAAAAGTATGGAGAGTATATCAAAAATTCAGGATACACCGTACCTGGAAGCGATTTTAAAAATGGTAGAACGGACACGATAGATTTTCGAGAAAAGTTGAATTAATTATTCACATGGTAAATGATATCTTGTAGGCGCTAGTCTTGCAGAAGATTCGTGTGTGTATCTAAGGGACGAGACCGAGTACGCCCCTGTCCGATTCTACGAGATAGTGCTTTCGCGCAATACGAATTCTGTGTTGGGAGCACCGTTCAGGGCGAAATGTCGTAAACCGCAGGATACGATACTAGGTTTGGAAACTATGAAGGTTGTGCGTTTAAATGTCGTAATTGTAAAATTTAAGTTTGATTAATGGGTAAGCGGAGGAGACAAAAAGGGCGGTTTTAGACAAGAGAGGGAAGTTCAGGGTGAGATCTCGGGAAGGAAAGGCTGTCAAAAGGGGCGCGAAATCGAAGTGTTTGTGGAATTTTTTCGGAGACTTAGCAAAAATCGTTCCGGCGGAGTGTCGATCTAACTTCAGTGGATTTTGTGCAAAGTGTTGTTTAATTAGATTCAGGGGAAGGGATACAAGCCAGTGGTGAAAAGCTTTTAGGAACTTAAAAAAAAATTGTGAAACTTATTTAAGGACAGTGAAAATATTGAGTTATAATAACAGATATTAGTTCGGCTTAAACAGGCGTGATCTAATAATAAAAACTTCAGTATTATTAAAATTTAAACGGGGTCGACAAATAAATGTTAATAATAACATTGCGGATTTTATATCAGAAATAATAATAGAATAATAAAAAAAATAAAATCTTAATTACGGGAAAAAATCGTTCTTTTGAAATGGAAAAAATGTATAAGTACCGAATAGTTTAGAAATAAAACAATAATAATAATTATCTACGAAAAGTTCAACCTAGTGGTTTCGATACCAAGATATAGCAAGCGCTAATTTAACCTTAGGGAACACACATATTTAAAGAGGGACGATATATTTGAAATAATCTACAAACAACGGTCAACCTGAGTATATTACGATCGCGAGAAGTCCGACTGGAGCGATAAAGATACCTCAAATCAATTCCAGGTTATAAGGAAAGGGGATTAAATTTAGTCATAAATCTAAGGCTGCGTTAGGCCTTGTCGTATAAAATTTAAGAAATCGTAGGGAGGGGGACCTTTGTGTTTTCTCCACAGGTACAGGTCTACAGGATACGTAATTAAGATGCAATTGGTCGTGTTTTCCCGACCGGAGAATTAAACAATTACGTACGGGTAAGTTAAAGAATCTATATTTCAATAACAGGTACCTGGTTGCAGAGTGACGTAAATGGAACGCGAACCCTGGCAGTAAATTTCAACAGCTCCAGCGCCGATAAAAAAATAATATTATTGCAGAGCTAATATGAATATGTTTAACCGTTATTATCATTTAGGGCAGTGACGTTTTCTCCCAGACAGCCGATGCCGGGCGGTCGGGGGAACACACATGCAAAAAAAATGAACGAGCAAGCGAGGTATTTATGTACACCTCGGGGGTGTTGTACACTCAACCAAATGGAGGGCGTTCCGGGAGTACGACATATCAAATTGAAGGCGATTACCTGCAACCCGAACAGCTGAACATCTTTAGACAAGAGAGCAGAAGAGCAGAATCACAATATTAAATATGAAACAAATAAAACTAACAGGTACTCCGCTGAATTCCTACTTCTTGATCTACGCTTTTTAAATCTTTATGATTGAACAATGTGATGACGACGCCGAGGCCACACATAAGTGTCAATTGGTGGTCCACCGGTAAGGGTCTTTCCGCATTGTCATGTTGGAGGATGCTCACCATAGACTGATCGGGTCACGCGAGGTTCTGGAAGCAATTCCCTTTCGCGGGACGGTGTCGAGTGATTGGGCGCGAAGGACCGTATGAAATGAGATGCCAATTTGTATGAAAGGGCATGGTTCGCTGTCGGAGGCGTCTTGGCCAAAAGCATCTCGAGTTACCGGCAAGGTAGTGTGGATGGAGGCATGAGCATGGCTTCTTGCGAAGAGATTCCTGCAGCATCATCACATTTTTTAATCCTATCGACCTGGAAGCAAACGTATCTCTTACAAGGGTGGGGATAAGTCGGTTTCCAGAGGTGGTCTGTAACGCTAGGTCGGTCGCGTGGGAGGAAGGATCTGCCTGTCACAAGCTTACGCCACTTTGTACCGTGAGTAGAGTCTTGATAAGGGACGAAATAGATTACCCCTTCTAGAGCCAGTAAAGTAGTTCCGGAGGTGTTCGATACTGGAGTTGATCAGGAAAGGTTTGAAGGCATGTCGTTCTTCTTTTGTTATGGAGGGGTCCGGGTATCTGGTTTATCGTCAAGAGATTTTCCGGGTGCCATGGGTATAGCCTCATCATGCATTGGTCGAGGGATCGTGTCCTGAGAGCTGACCACCTAGTCAATTTGGTCAAGTGAAGGAGCCAGTACTAGTTTGCAAAGAATTTCTTCCCCATCACCATCCATCCTATCCTCTATCCCGTCTTTATACTTCCATCCTAGGTATAAATTTGTGTTTACTAACAACAGAACGTATTATCACGATTATGTATAGGATCTAGCCATGGAAAGCGATGCAGAGAATTCGCCAATTATCCGAGTGAAACATTCAAGGTATGTACATTAAAAAATCATTAGGACGTAGAGGGAGAGAGATCAATTTTATAGCCTAGCGAGAGTAATAGCAACCGTGCTCATTATGTAAATATTGGAGCAGTGTATATCATTAGGATCATAGTGGGGACAAATTCAGGATAGTTTAGACCGGACGTGTCCTTCAGACGTTTAAGAGATACAGAGAAATTCTTCCACACCTTACCTAAAAGAACCGAAAGTTACCACGAAATACATTAAATACCTATCCTAGATGTCCTAGGTGCTCCGAAGCAAAAAATCACACAACGTGGAGAAAAGGGTTTATTGTAAGAATTTCCCGGAAAACTACCTTTTACTGTGTTCAGTCACAGGGGTGGGAAAAACGAGTCATGATTCAAACATTATTGGCGAATCATTCAGTAGGTACGAGAGGAAGATCTACCAACCGGAGATCTGAACGCGAGAGAGAGAGGGGGAGGGGTATAAAACCCGAGGAAAAGGGTTGCACCACCAGCAAGTGGTTCCGTGACCGAGGAGAGAGCGTCACCACCGATCTTTGTTGTAAACCTTCTAATTCAAATTCGATAAGAAGGAATATTATAAGGTTTTCATTAGGGGGGGGGGGGGGGGGGTTGTACCATTACAAGTGTTGCCGCGAGACCAGGAGGTAAGGTTTTAAAAGCTGGAAGAGTTTCAATGTATCTTGCAATCAGCAATCAGTGCAATTTGAAGGATAATTACGAATAATTACATAAGAAGAGAAAAAAAAATAGACTAATGAATAGAAAAAAAATATATATATGTAGGCTAGAATATTTAAACAAATCAGTAGCCAATAGTTTTAAATCTGCAAATGTAGGTCATTGCCTCTTAGACGGGTAGATAATATAGATAGATAAATTTGTAAACAAAACCATTAGCAAAGATTTACGATCCCAACGGTTTAAATATAGGTCATTGCCTTTTAAGTTAGGGTGCGGAGAAGGGAAAAAAGGGGATGCAACAAAAAATGGTACAGTGAACACATCATAAAGATCGAAGATTTATGATCTTGCGTTCGACTATCGTAACTAGGTCAGGAATGCAACGACCCGGGGCGAAAAAAAAAATGTACGGTTAATGACCCAGGGCGGAACCACTAGCTTAAAATAACGGTTATAATCACGGAAGAAAATTAAATCATGTAAGTAAGAAGGGATTTTAGTGGGTTAGGGAGGGGATGAGACCAACCAAATGGTCACTACATTCAATATGTTTAGTTTAGAAAAATGTCATGTTAAAGGATAAGGAGTTTTTATGGCTTAGGGAGGGGGCGGAACCAATCGGTTGGTTATTAAATTCAAGCATGGTTAGGTTAGAACAAATTCATGTTTAAAGGCGATAAAAGGATTTTTTTAGGCTTAGGGAGGAAACGTAATCAGCTAAAAGGCGTTTAGTGGATTTAGACATGTTCGGGTTACACCACACTGGTAGGAGAGATTTTGATTCAAATGGGTTGGGAATCAGTGAGAGTTGCGCCGTACGACAATTAAAATAAGATTTTGAACATAATAAGTAGGATAGTTAGTGGTATTCATCCTTCGATAAGAAGCAGCGAGAAAGTGTGTCATGTATTAGGGGAGATAGTTCTTCGATGATGCATTTCAGTATCGATTCACCGTAGCGAGTATAATTGTTGTTAGTCGACCTACAGTAAGGTTTGAAATTTCTTTAAACTGGGGTGACCGGACGACAAGCCAGTAGAAACAATGATGCAATCGGGCCAACATTGAGTAGTTCTGTTTATACACTAATTGTTATATTAAATGGAGACGGTCTAGCGCACAACAAAAACAAAAATTTATATTGTAAGGTAATAATGTCCTTTCTTAGTTTATCAATGGAAAAAAAGGTTCGTTTTATTTTGAAGGTAGACCGTAGGGATAGCCTAACGAAGGATAAAAACATCGAAAAAAAAAGGGTCGGTCATAGAGTTGCGTACTAGACATTATGAAAAAAAAAATACGGACCGATAGAGTCAGGGTACAAATGTAAACCGAGACGATATTAAGAGGAGACACGTTTAGTTGGTAAACGGATGAGTTCGTCGTTATCAAGATTTGGTATTTTATCTTACTTAAACTGAGACGGGCCGATGGAAAATTTAAAATACATTGCGAGAAGACGTTTATATTAAATACGGTCCGGGTTTGAAAGATATTACCTGCAATAGGGTCAGGGTAAATTGTAAGTGAAATGTGACCCGGTCGCCTCTTAAGGACAGATAACAGATAACAGAGAATAGCGAAGAATGCAGAAAAAAAAATGGTTACAGGGACGGTCGGCGGGCAGAAGCAAACAGATGTAGGGGCGAGGCATTAGCAGACCGATGGAGGCAGGGCCGAATTGGAAAGACGCTCAAGAGTTCTTTATAAAGAAAATAAATTAATTAATTAAATACAGTAAACGTCGGGATGTGGGAAAGTGGAACGTCAGGGCCGAATTGGAATGACGCTCAAGAGTTCTTTATAAAGAAAATAAATTAATTAATTTAATACAGTAAACGTCGGGATGTGGGACAGTGGAACGTTGTGTAAGGTTAAATTGTTGAAAAAAAATCAGAGGGGGAGGAGGGAGTAGAACGGACAGTTAACCTGCGGGGAGAAGAGATACACAGCATTTAGGTACGACACATTTTGGGAAAAAGAAAACACGGGGGGAAGGAGGAAACTAACTAAAATCTGCATTTAGAAATGACTCCACTGACCAACCACTAATAGCGTGCTTTGACACTGGAGATAATTTCTATAGGGAGGCTGTGATGAACCGGCTTTGTTGGATGGTTGGCGAATATTTTTTTTTATTACGAAAAAGATCACACTATCGACATCTATTGGTTAATTTTGAAAGCAATATTAAGGGAGACTGTAATGATTGAACAATGTGATGACGACACCGAGGCCACACATAAGTGTCAATTGGTGGTCCACCGGTAAGGGTCTTTCCGCATTGTCATGTTGGAGGATGCTCACCATAGACTGATCGGGTCACGCGAGGTTCTGGAAGCAATTCCCTTTCGCGGGACGGTGTCGAGTGATTGGGCGCGAAGGACCGTATGAAATGAGATGCCAATTTGTATGAAAGGGCATGGTTCGCTGTCGGAGGCGTCTTGGCCAAAAGCATCTCGAGTTACCGGCAAGGTAGTGTGGATGGAGGCATGAGCATGGCTTCTTGCGAAGAGATTCCTGCAGCATCATCACATTTTTTAATCCTATCGACCTGGAAGCAAACGTATCTCTTACAAGGGTGGGGATAAGTCGGTTTCCAGAGGTGGTCTGTAACGCTAGGTCGGTCGCGTGGGAGGAAGGATCTGCCTGTCACAAGCTTACGCCACTTTGTACCGTGAGTAGAGTCTTGATAAGGGACGAAATAGATTACCCCTTCTAGAGCCAGTAAAGTAGTTCCGGAGGTGTTCGATACTGGAGTTGATCAGGAAAGGTTTGAAGGCATGTCGTTCTTCTTTTGTTATGGAGGGGTCCGGGTATCTGGTTTATCGTCAAGAGATTTTCCGGGTGCCATGGGTATAGCCTCATCATGCATTGGTCGAGGGATCGTGTCCTGAGAGCTGACCACCTAGTCAATTTGGTCAAGTGAAGGAGCCAGTACTAGTTTGCAAAGAATTTCTTCCCCATCACCATCCATCCTATCCTCTATCCGGTCTTTATACTTCCATCCTAGGTATAAATTTGTGTTTACTAACAACAGAACGTATTATCACGATTATGTATAGGATCTAGCCATGGAAAGCGGTGCAGAGAATTCGCCAATTATCCGAGTGAAACATTCAAGGTATGTAAATTAAAAAATCATTAGGACGTAGAGGGAGAGAGATCAATTTTATAGCCTAGCGAGAGTAATAGCAACCGTGCTCATTATGTAAATATTGGAGCAGTGTATATCATTAGGATCATAGTGGGGACAAATTCAGGATAGTTTAGACCGGACGTGTCCTTCAGACGTTTAAGAGATACAGAGAAATTCTTCCACACCTTACCTAAAAGAACCGAAAGTTACCACGAAATACATTAAATACCTATCCTAGATGTCCTAGGTGCTCCGAAGCAAAAAATCACACAACGTGGAGAAAAGGGTTTATTGTAAGAATTTCCCGGAAAACTACCTTTTACTGTGTTCAGTCACAGGGGTGGGAAAAACGAGTCATGATTCAAACATTATTGGCGAATCATTCAGTAGGTACGAGAGGAAGATCTACCAACCGGAGATCAGAACGCGAGAGAGAGAGGGGGAGGGGTATAAAACCCGAGGAAAAGGGTTGCACCACCAGCAAGTGGTTCCGTGACCGAGGAGAGAGCGTCACCACCGATCTTTGTTGTAAACCTTCTAATTCAAATTCGATAAGAAGGAATATTATAAAGTTTTCATTAGGGGGGGGGTGTACCATTACAGTACGAAGCAACCGCAAGCGGCGCAGCGTTTCGGGCAGTTTGCTTTTGCTTCGTTCCTTTCCCATAATCCGTTGTTCGGCTGGCGTGTGTATACGCAGCCTAAGACGTAGAATAATATTTATTATAGGTTACTAGATATGTTAACAAATGTACCGACTTGCACTAATGCACTTTATGCATACAGTCAAAACTGATGCATTTACGTTATTCAGGGAGAGCCAAAAAACAACAACATTTTTAGCGATATTTATATGTTTAATTAAAAAAGGAAATTGTGTTGTAATATTGAGTTTTTATGAATGAATAGTTTATGTTTATAATAATAGTTTATGAATAATTTATGAATAGTTTAGTAGGTATCTACTCACCATATGTCCTATATGTGTAAATCGTGAGAAATGACCAAACAGATTTCAATATTCAAGGGGGTTTCAGGGTCAAAATTCGAAGGTCTGTATTTGACGTAGAATAGTTTCCAGTAAAAAGGCTAGTCAAAAACAGTAGAGTGATGCAGCCAGCGAAAAATAAAAACACTATACAATCACAAAGAACGTGATGTACCTACTGCGCCTATGCTGCCGTTTTATAAAAAAAGATGGTATGAATCTCCCGATATTACTAAACCAAAACAGCGTGCATCTTACTTTACTAATAGTAACAAGATGAATGAACTATGAGCGCAGAAGATATCTATTATATAGGAATACGCACGCTCAAGTCGCGACGCGTATTGACTTATCTGTTGCAGCAGGCAGCAACCTGTATACACGCACCCACAAGTCTCATTGACTTGTGCGTGTGCAGAAGATGAGCTCGGAGCAGGCAGTCACATGTATTTGTAGTAAGTAATAATAATAATAAAGTTAAGTACAATACAATATTAAATAATGTAGACCTCGCTATTTTATTACGAATATGTACCTAGGCACCTACTTAATTTTTGGAATAAATGAATAACAGTAAATGAAATAATAAGAACGCGAAGTCGCTGGCGGGCGCGGCGCGGCGATTCGTGCTTCCAACACCTGCAGCCACGCACACACACGCATTGGGGTTCACCAATACACCGATAGCGCTTTTGCTGTCCCCGCTGAGATGAACGAAATAGAAATAATTTTTACAAATACCTATCGTTAAAATTTCTCGGCGCTCCTGCGCGCTCTTAATAACTTAATTGAAAGTTGTGTAGAGAAGAGGTACAGTGCTACACGTATAAGTCGAAAAAGGAGGGCGCTGTCGTCTATGAAATAATGATGGTAGGTGTGCCAGATTAAAATATAAAGACATATCGGTAGTCCATACTTACGCCACCGCCAACTTGTAGCACTGTAGATTGTGATATTTAAGTAAAGTTTTGAAGATATTTCCATAGAAAAATAATGACAAAAAGACTTGTGAGTACGAAGTGCGTAGTGTATTACGATATACTGCATCTGCGCACAGTAAAACCATGGAATTTAATACAAATAAATGCAGCCACATAAGCAAACATTAATAAAAATACACTGTTAGAAACTAATTCGATAAAACCTTTGGGACTAAAAATACAATTGGAATTTGTTTTATTCTTTTAATCTCCTCTGAAAGCGCCTCCTCCTATCTAACCATCTGTAATATAATAATTTAATAATTTGCAATAATGTTGTCTCCCTCTTGTTATAATAAGATGTCATCTTTTCTCTCAGTGATTTATATACACCGTGCCTGTATTTAATTAGCTCCAGTGAAGTTAATACAACGTGTCCAGAAACTCGTAGTACAAGCGGGAAACTGGTGATTCTACATCACGTAGAGAACCCAAAAAACTTATTTTTTTCGATCTGAGCATTTCGATTTTACTATTTTTTTTTTTCTATTTTACCATTTTTTCGGCAACTAAAGGGTTAAAAAATTTTTTTTGCCCGGTTTACCCTTCGATGCATTTTATAAGACATTACACAGCTGAAATCAACCCCCTAGTAAAAATTTTTTCAAATTTAACCAAAAAAATTCCAACTTCGGACCCGATTTACTCGAAAACGAAAGCTCAAATCAAAAAAGTTGTATCACAAATCGACTGCGAATGTGATGTAGATTTACCAGTTTCCCGCTTGTACTACGAGTTTCCGGACACCATGTATAAGAAACCCGGTCGGTTATTAAATATTAATAATAAAAAAGGGGTATATTGCACATATGTTTTCATTTAATACTAATAAAAGACAAATTATTATTGATTACCGAATAGATATATTATCGAAACATGGTAATCTTGAACGGCAGATATTTATATTGACGACACCAGTTTTCTCGTGGGTTATGATTCTGTTCCAATCCTACTTGTAGAGTTTCAAGTACGCATCGGCAGTAAATATGACAAGAGGTCTGTATGACGTCAGCGCGCGAACTAAGGTAAACAAAGCACACACTTTGGGTTTCACGTTTCACCGCTAATGACATCGCAGATGAGGACATTATCGTATCACAATTTAAATATTTTTTTTCTATATATATTAGGCATTAACCTCTTCAAATAATTACCCGTGTACACCACAGATTCACGGCTCATATTATCGTTTGATCAAATTTGATTCAGCCGCCATACACAACAATGTAATAACTATGCATTTTAAAAGGCCCAAAACATTAATTTGTGAAAGCGCGTGGAATAATGCCTTTTATCAAAGCACATTCAACATATTACATTAAAGTACCTACGGTACCTATGGATTCGCAAAAAAAAGGTATCAAAAGCCGTATTACGGGCCGAGAATTGATGTTTGACGACGACGGTACAAATGCCAAAAAATACATTTGACGCAACTTGTGAAAACGTCAAATCTGATTTTAAACACCTGGATCTGAAAATGAAGTGCCTGATGTTAACTTGGTAACTTTTTCATTATACTTTTTGTTGCTCGCGTAACTTCGTGGGTGCCAAATTTCGGGGAACGCGAACAAATATGTTTACACTTCTAAAGAAGGTCAACTATATATAGGCACAACATGTTATATTCCAGGTGATGTTTCGTATTTCCTAAACTTCAACGTTGATGAAAGGCTAGTAGCAATTTATTTAGGCTTAATTGATACCATTTAGGCCGTGAATCATTTCTAGTCGATAGATAAGGAATAAGAGTACTTTAATATAAAAAAAAATCTAATATGTAACAACCTTCCTCCCTGTACGGTTAGTATAAAACCGAGTAGACAACACAAAACGTTTTTCGATCTCAAATATGTGACCAGAGAAATTTTGCTATTTTCAGGCAACAAAGGAAACCTTTTTGATTCACAATATTATTATTTGTGAAGCAGACTCTTTTGGCTTGTTCGACAAATAATGCCATCGATAGTTTTGTTTGATTGAAAATAAGTATTCGGGATTGATTTACCTTTTTGTCCACAACTGCAAAAGATATCAAATGTTGAAAGCTAACTTATTTTATAAAAGACAAATATTCCAGGTTTACGGAAATCCTGGTTTACGGAAATCTCAATGAATAAAAGCGGAAAAGGTTAGCTAGCTAGAATGACTCCTCGAAACCGACGGCAACGCTTTGAAACAAAGGGCTACTAACCGACTTTAAGAATTTACACCATTTGTATGAAGTAATAATACACACTCTCAAAAGGAGTCCGGTGTTGTGAATATTGCAGTGATTTTTTTATCCGCAACATCTACTGTCAGGGGTCAAAGCATCGGTTTTACTACTACCGTCTTTTTCATTGTGATATATGGATCTTTGAAATATTCACTAAACGGGGAAAAGAACTCACACTCTTTGTTTTATATTTTCAAGCCTAATTAGACCTAGACTACTGAACCGTGCAATATTTATTGACGTTTTAACGGAGTATAATAATAAGTGTGAAGTAATTAATACAGTAAACAACATATAAAAGACATATGTACAATACAAGTATGTAGTTTCATTATTATAGAAAGTTGTACAAATGAGTTAAATAAGTGTGTAAATGACAAGAGGTAAAAGAAGTAAGTAGGTACAGTGAAAGTAGTTACATAGCAATGTGAAGTAAGTTTGTTAAAATTTGATAATAATTAAAGAAAGCAATATTTAAAAGCACAAGGATTAAGTATTATTACTTGTTACCATAATTAAAATAATATCTAAATACAATACTGCAGGGAGTTAGAGCATCTGTTAATCATAATTAAAGTCGTTGGCTTTTGAGAGCTTTTCTGAGTAAAATTTTTAAAGTTTGCACAACAAAGATATTTGAATTTGTTAAAAAGGGATCCCCTGCCATTTCTCTTACAAAACAATCTCTTGTCCAAGAACAATTTGTATTTTCAAAGTTGGTTAAACCCTATCCTCTAAGGAATAGTTCTGCGTTTTACATCTAATAACATTGACACCGTTAAATGTGTGTTTTCTTATTAAAATGAAACACTGTGAGTTAAATTCTACTTTTCACTAAAAAGTTACTGTAAAATAATATGTATTTATTTTATAATTTTTTTTGCTCCTATTTAGCAATACCTACTAAGTATGCTTTTTTATGCTACCTTGTTGTTACTTTTATAATTTATGCCCCCGCATTCCGAATTTCCACCGATTTGTAACATATTTATTTTTAACACTTTAAGTTCATAAAAGAAGTTTGTTATTATTTAAGATGTTTGTATTAATATAGCCGAAACGGTAGTTATATGAAATTCGTTCGATAGAAAAAAATCGCAAGTATGCTTCGAAAATTATTAAAAACACATTTTTCTCGTTCAATAAACACATGTTATATGTATTAAAAAGTTCAATGTAACTTAAGCATTTATCGAGAGATTTTTGCTATATTTAAATCATTTGTGTTTTATAAATATTTTTACAATTTTCGCTAAATTATTATTGTTTATTAATATTAGCGCGCTCCCTCTAACATTCGTAATTACATACCTCCCTTTAAAACCATTTTCTTCTTTTTTGAACATACGGCCGTTGTTCCTAACTTTTCGATCGACCAATCTGAGTCTGCGATCAGCTAAGCGATTTGTAAGTATTTTAAAGGTAGATCGATTCGCGTTGTTTCCAAATATTTTATCGTTGGTTATCTTAAGTGACCCCGCCTACTTTCATTGGCATCAAGTAAAAACTTTCATAACACGACAATAACGACATAATTTCTTTTAAATACTGCTATCCATAAACTGGCATTTTATATTTTTTAAATAAATTTATAAAATATATTAAAAATTAAGTATCAGCTTGACGGTTGCCGCCGTCGTCGCGTCGGTACTTCGTGGCGTTAGCGCCACTCTGTTGACACTTTTTATAACTTTGCTTCGCTCAGTCGAGCTCAATCCACGTGTCCAGCTTCCTTAGATTGAGCGATGATTATGCAGTGTTTAGCCTTAGTTTCGGCTTAGCAGTTGATTAGTAGGATTGGGAACAGCGGCCGTAACTATGGGGTTTAAGTCCTTCATTGTTAATTATCTTTTTTTAATGATATTTATCTGATGATGAAAATGACCTACAAATATTTAAATAATTCGTGACGTTAGCGCTCACTGTTTAAAAGTTTTTTTGCCGATTCACAATATCTTCCACTTACACAGACTTAAAATGAATATAAATAAACCGTTTGAGGAATAATTTGAAATGTCAACATGTTTCGATTACATTGTTAACTAGTGCGTCTATATTTGAGCGTGAACTGTTTACACTTACACGACTGTTTATCCGTTGAGTATTTGAAGACAACTGTGGCGCCATCGCAATTAATCGAGTTTGAGGGAGTCTGGTGAAAGGGGTTTGCGGTGTGGAAGATAGATCGGTTGGATTAAGTTCGACTAATTGCAAGAGGAGAAGCGGCTTTATTGCAAATACGGCGAGGCAAGTTTCTCTCAATATCACCTAAGTAAGTTAAAATTTGGCTTCAAAGTAATATATTGAACACTCAATTTTTAGATAAATGAAACAATGTTTCTTTGTTTGAACCACTTGTATATTTGAGTAAAGCCGACCGGTTTCGGAAAGACCGTTCCTTCTTCAGGGCAAACGTATACTGATTTGACAGTTACAAAATAGAGGATGGAAACAATGTATTATTAATAAGGATTATTGTAGGGATGGAGCCGTTGCTAGGGATTAATGAATAATTAATTAATAGAGTGGGTAGGGGAACATATCCATAATTGGGCTGTAAGACAATATTTTTTGATTTTTGATAATAGATTCATTATTTTTAAGGGATTTTTTTATTTCCAAGTTATCTAAGCGTTTTCCTTTATGATTAATATGAAGAATATTTATCCCCGTATTTTTTTCAAAACTATGGTTATTTTCAATGATGTGGTTAGCGAACTCAGAAAAATTATTATTATTAAGACATATTAAATGTTCTTTGATTCTGATTTCAAAATTACGAGTTGTTTTTCCAATATAAAATGAGGGACAGTCATTAAATTTGAGTTTATATATTTTATATGTTTTTATATTTTAGTTTATTATTTTTATATATTCCTTAGTTTATTTATTTTAAATATACAAGTGGTTCAAACAAAGTAACATTGTTTCATTTATCTATAATGGATGACCACAAAGTTATAGGTACATTCAAAATTATACTCACTTCTTAAGTTATAAGGTAGATTTATAGTTTCTTATGAAAGTTTCTTGTTTAAAATAATACCTTTACAATGATCATAAACTTTTTAAAAATTGAATACTGCATAGCTGTCCGGAGCAAGTGGGACTATCTAAACCCCAATTAGGATAATGAGATGGAGAAAATGTCTTTGGAGGAAGATTGAGAATTGCCTGGCTAATCTGATCCGAAACACGACTAAAGCCATTTTCAGCAGTTTCGAATGTACGAATATACAATATTCTGATAGTATAGTTATAATACTGTGTAAGTACGTACTGAAAAATTTACTAAAAACGTAATCTTGGACTATGCACATTTGTAGTCGGTTGTATTTAAAAGCGATTTGTATCTTTTTACGCTTTTGTGGCTTCACCCGAGTTAACTAACTAACGGATGTTACAAAGAGAAACCTGTACATTTTATGCCTTCTGTACCTGTTTTAGAAGTGTAATGGTAATGGTGCTGATTTTGACAAAATCAAATTTTATAATATTCTTATTATAATTATAATCTACAAGTACAAATACAAGTCAAATATAGTCATTGAATATAATAAATATTAATGATCAATAAGATGGATCACCGAAAAAAGTATTTATGAGATGTAATATTTTTGGCATGCCTGGTTTTTTTAAAATGATTTTCGGTTATGTAATTATCGTTTTTTCGCACCCATAAAATTATCTCCCGTCTTTCCGGTTTATAAAAAATGGTCTGATTTTTCGGATTGAAATTTTCAAAAAAAATTCCAAAAATACGGAATGTCTTAGAATATTTGCCTACACCGGATTTTTTTAAATGTGATGCAAGGGGCCTATTATAAAAAATCAAATGACAACGTCATCCAATGCAGTATTTTGGTATAACATTGCGTACATACAATAGTAAAAATTCCAGACAGCAAACTTATGCGTTTTTCGTGATATTTTAATGCCAAATATTCAACAGAAATTCTGCCTTTAATTATATTCACTTGATTGTAATTCAGTACAAATAAACATTATCTTTGAAAATCCCACTTCACTTCCGGTTTGGCCCGTCCAATAAACCGCCATAAAAGAAAAATCACACTCAGGTTTATAGATAAGGGCTCCGCAAAGTGATAGAAGTATCTAATAAATCGAAACGCACTCTACGTATCGCAACGAATCACGTTGTTAATAAATATTGCGTTGATCTAATGTGCCTAGAATAAAGCAAGTAATAACCTAGGTGTTACGGCCTATACCGCGATACGAGAATATGACTGTAAATCCTTTTTGTTTTTTGATGAGTAAAGACCAATAATTGTGCTTTGAATTTTGATCGTAGGAAGTAGGAAATGAGAGGAAGTCTCTTACTTTTTGACGGCTTCTTATGGCGTTTCAGGATCGATCCTGGATTCCCAATATCGGCACAACACCAGGTTTTTAAGGCACGACAGTTTGATTAGATAATATGAAATCTTGCGATGATTTGCGATATTTTTGACGAGAGCACTGTGACTAATGTCACTACCAAAATCCAACTGCCCAAGTAGGTAAGGTAAACTTGAGCAACAATATTGTTCAATTATTTCCTCATGTAGGTAGGACCATCTTCTTCTTTTCCTGGTAGAGACTTTGAGGAAAAGAGGAAGAGAAAGGAATGCATGATTGAGAAGGACTTGGGGAATATGGATTTAGTTTTTTAAAAGACTGTTTCAGAACCAAACACTAGGAATAAAGATAGATTGATCAGTAGCGAACAGTTTTTCAGTGAATACATAAAGAAAAACTGTGACGAACAAGACTTGGATCATAACATCACTACTTTTTGAACAACGCTTCACTACTCCGTAGAACAAAGAACTCCAGTGCAAAAATATTATGGCTTTAAAAATATTTTCATATAGATCAGTAAACGGTGATTCTGAATATATAAGTTTTATTAAATAATATTTAACGTAGAGTTTAAAAAAAACGATTAAAAAATTCATTTTTAATCGTGTCATTAAAACACACTGTCAAGTTGGTATTATTGAATGTTTAGTGCTGACGTCACTGGTCACCATCATTTTCCAGTCATTGTATTGAAATGTATGACACAAGCCATCGGTATTAACAACATTTCATATTATTCGTTTATTTACATATTGTTATAGAGATTTAGTTGTTGTGTTTATTGAAACATTGTTTAGGCCTAAATAATTCACTATCAAAAATAGAGGTATCTCTATTTGTTTATCTATGTTATTTAAAATATTCAAAATCATTAAACTATACAAAAAAATCGTAATGCTACTTCCACGGCCAACCCTCCGAACTTCGAACACCAAAATGGTGGACGTCGAACAGCTGATACGGCGCTATATGTGCAGGCGATGCTCGGTTTCCATAATATTGATTTCGATTCGTAAAGCTAAACATATAATAATTTCAAACAACTCTCCGGTAATAATATTGAAAAATATAATAATTTAATAAATAAATAATTCCACCTAAATAATGTTTTTTACTTATTGAATAGTTTCATAGCTTCTTCCATATAACTGTCATACAAAATGACAACACATGTTGAAAAAAAAAAAAAAAATTGGTGAGTGATGACGAAACACGATTCAGGTTTTCGGGGATCCTGAAAAATTAAAAATTTGACAATCATTTTAACTATTAAAACTAACTAAAAAAAACTATGCAGTTACTTAAGTTAGAAGGTCACGATTCATTAAAAAAAATTGGACTATAGATTTTTATTTCCGAAACAAATAAATCATTTTTCCGGAACATATAAACAGCGCGCCAAAACATCGGACAAAAAATTATAGGAACCGATGTCGGTCATTGTTTCAGGATCAGAGAGCTTTGCTTTTTTTATTCTACAAATAAATTTGTGGCTTTAATGTTTCATTGAATGATGCTTATTTTCAGTTGATCTAATTCCAGCGCCTGCGCTTTGTTTGCTATAGAAACTGATTTATAAGCGATAATAAATCACAGCAAAATACTATTCATTCATGACTACATCCGCCAGCGGTTGTTATCTTGTAGGCGAATGTAAACAACATGATCAGTATTAAACGTATGAATCAGATAATTTTAGATCATATAGATTGGTTATAATCAGTTGTATTCTATCATTGTTCTAAGCCGAAACACATAAATGCACCATAGCCATTTTGAATTTCATTAAAGCTGTAAAATCATTTCAATGTAAAATATTTATAAATGTAAATAATCGTTTTCTTTTTAGATCATAACGCGCCATTATGACTGTGAAATAATATTCAAACAATTTGAATTAGAGAAACACAAATGAAAACTCGAGATCTAAACCTATTTTTAATAATTCTTTTGGGTTTTATGTTTGTTTTTATTAATCTTATTGTTTGTCAGTTATTCAGAATTAAACTTTCCTTCAAATTTCTTTACCCGTTTTTGGTGTCAATACCTGAATGGCTTGGTTCTTCTCAATCTTTCTCTCTTCGTATCCTTTCGCCTTCAGCCAAAAAATACCCCGTTGGTTAGTCCAACTCTCTTCAGGCAGTTAGGGCTTTTGCGAGATATTCTCGTAAAAAAAATTACACCCAAGCTAGGTAGAGCATATGAAATGTTAAAGAGCTGTCCTGGTACACAGACCTTGTTTCATCTTCAATTACAAGAACTTTTCTGATATTCCATCTTTGTCGTGAACCGACTCAAATATTTATCGTTCCATTACTTGCCTAACTTTTGTTTTTATTCTCTTGAGCGTTATGTTCAACGTTTATCCACCCTACGCACCTATTCCAGATATCATACGGTAACATGTTTAGTCCTCCATTTTGCACAAGCAGCAATTCAAGAATTTTATTATTGTCAGGTTAATCGTAACCCGGAAAAGACAGTCTTTCTTTAAAATTAAATAAATGAAAGACTTCCCTTTGTTGTTTGACACGTTTTTCAGCCATGCATGAAATTCAAATGTAAGTCTTTTGGAAATTATTGCTACCGCAACCAGTTCATTCCTTCCAGTTCCACACCACACTGCCGAGATGAATCGAGATAAATGAAACTGCCGAGAAAAATCGAAATGAATGACAAAAAAATAAAACTAGACCCATTACAGATCTTTGATGAACTCCCAGGTTAATTTCAGTTGGTTATAATACTGAAATTTTTACTTTTATTAGGTACCTGTTTTCTATCTTTGAGGGGGTGGGTATTATAACTTTATTACATTCTCAAATAAAGATTATTTATAAATAAGGAAAACATTATTTTAACTAAACTACTACCCTCGCTTTTTTGACCGCGATTTAGTGCGGTACACTGCATTCAATTCCCCTTGAAATTAATGTTCTGCATTCATCCTTTTATCAATGTCCTTCTCAGCTCTGCCGTTTCTCGTGTACTCACTTACGTTCAAAGTGCATAAACTCATCAACTACTTGCTCAGAGTGTTTTCATCTCCAGTTATGCGAATATGGAATAATCATGCATATAAATTTCAGAAATATTACTATCAGCAAAACTTCAGACACGAGTAGTTAGGAATATCCTAACATGTTCGCTTTATACCAATGGCTTCGCTATTCGTTATCAATATAATTTTGGATAACAAACAGTTCTTGGCAACATCATTCAGTTTCAAACTGTTCATGCAGGTGTGGGAAGATCCACTGGTGAATTATTATGGATATTTTGATAAAATAGTCTGTTATATTCAAATGAGTTCTCGTATTAACCAGTAATTTAGATTTTCTTATAAGGAAATGAGTTTACATAGTTTATTTGATTGGATAAGCCATAATACACAAGTATGTAACATTACTTCAAGTGAAGAAAATTCTACGTTGAAACGAATATTTTCTTTTTGATAGCGGAATTATGAACATCAAACGAAGATATTCAAATTTCAATATCTTTGTCATCAAAACTAGTTTTGAACACCTTTTAAAAAACATTGTTGATTTTGAATGACTGTTTAACCACCTTTATGTAGCTACTAAGCTTCACAAAAAAAAAACATTGTTAAACAGTGTTTGTTTATTTGATTGTTACAGGGAATCTATAAAAGCCTCGGAGTCCAATAATATTGTTTTTGAATAATGTTGTCAAATATTGTTTTATTTTTATTATTTATTTTTTTACAGTAACTCCACACGGGAGGCCCTGAGGAAAATAATTTCTATGTCATCTGAGATGCTGTGGTGTGATGTGTGGAGGGTCTTTTTGAGGAGAGGAAGGAATGAACATTGGTCTTGAAGAGACCCATGTTGTAGGAAGGAGGAAACACAAAGGCCGGCAAATCGTTCCAGAGCCGAGCTCTGGAACACAAGAGCGAGTCGAAGAAGCGACCCGTTCTCATGTGACCAATGTCAACCGTGTACATAGGTTGCGCACTGGTTTGGTGTGTTTTCAGACCATGCACCAGTGCCGAATGGATCAATGACGCTAGTTTCTCGGAGCATCTTCCATTGAAATACTGGTAGAACAAGGATAGCATTCCCACCCGACGCCTTTGCTCTAAAGATTGCAATCCGTCTGTTAAATTAGGAGTCTATCAGACCGTTTCTTCATAGAGTCGAGGGTTTTTTCAGGTATTTTGGGGCTCCAGACCAGAGGTGAAAGCCAAATTCAACCGTGGGACGCACTTGTGATTTGTACAGTTGTGTACTATTGCCTTACATATAGGAAAAAAGGAAAGTAGGTGACCTTATCGGGGTTGAAATCAATGGCCACATTGCATGTTTTATAAAGTTTTTCTGGAATAAAGACTAGAATAATTTCCGTGAAAACTTCCCTATTTAACAGAGCCTTAAATAAGAATAACACAAGTTAGAACTTTGAATTTTATAATCATAAACCATTAAAATAAATTGTGGTTTCATCTGGTCTTACGTCCGACAAAAACAAAAACATTCCATGTGTATTTATGACAACGGTTTATATTTGAGAATTTTGTTATTTATGTCCAACAGTTCATGGGCAACCGAAATGTGGAATTATTTCAAATTAATTAAATCATGTAGGCAAACATTATTATTTGATTGGCTTCTCTTATGAACTGGAATATTTTTGTACAGAAAGGCCTTTGTAGTGGAATAATGGAAATCGTTGATAACCGATTGAACGATTGTGAATTTGATGTTGCCAGTAAATAAAAATATAAAACCCTTTAGTTCGCAAACGACTCGATGAAAATCAATATCGCGAGGTAAAAGCATTCACGTATAAACTAGAATTAATATATGATACTGTAAGTAGATAGATATGAGAGTATAAGACAAAATAAGTTTTATAATTTTAAAATTAAATCCTAAAAAGATACTGTTATCTTGACAGAATTTGTGAAATGAGTTTGGGTTACTCAAATTCGTGATCTAGGTGTTCTGCTAGATAGTAAAATTAAATATTAATGTGATTGTGAAGAAAGCCCTTAGAATGTTAGGATTCTTATTCCGTATTGGAAAATAATTCAAGAACATTTAAGCACTCAAAATATAGCATTTTTCATATGTTTGCAGTCATCTTGAATTCAAATATAGAATCCTTAAATAATATTTATATTAAACGGATTGAAGCCGTCTAAAGAAAATTTGTCCATCATTTAAATTTCAAGTTTAGTATTGGTTATCATCATGACTTAAACAGCTCGATGGACCTTTATGGACTTAAATCATTAAAAATTAGAAGAGACTCCGCAGATATAACATATCTTCATAAAATTATCAATGGTTTTATTGATTGTTCGCCCATTTTGGCTGCGAGTCCCAGGCGCTAGAACCAGAGAAAAATCACTTTTTCATCTTCAAAAATGTTCTACTAATCTCAGACAAAATGCTTTCATATTCCGAGCATGCAATGTATTTGATAAGAATTTTAATAATATAAACATATTCTCATGTAATTTAAGTACCTTAAAAAGTATGCTAACATTAAATAATTTTTGACCGTTTTGCAAGTTATCATGTTATTGCTGTGAATCCTTTCCATTTACTTGCCATTCGACTTACTATTGTGTTCACTCTGGGTTGTAGGTATGTACATATTATTATTATTGCTGTTGAAGTTAGAATGGATTTCTGACTCTGACTTCTTTATGTTGTGAAATTTAGTAAGCAGATTTTTAGTTTATATTATAGTTTATATTGTGTTTTTATATATTTTTTTTTACAATTTTCAAGGTTAGATTTGTGTTAACTTCTTACGGGTACAGGACGCTTACTTTTTAATTATAATTTTAATTATGTGAAAATCTATTAACGGATGTTATGTGTATTATTAAGTTGTTATTATAAATGTTAAATAGCTGTTGATTTTCCCTTATAAATAAAAAAAAAGAAAAAGAAAATAATTAAATTCATTGGATTTGAAAGCAATTTCATTAAAATGTATGTAAAATACTGGGTTCGGACTTAATATGTTTTGGTGTAAATAGAAGTCCAAACATCTGATGGCTTTAATTTTGGCTTCTAATTATACTGGCCCGGCTTTGACCGACCACAAATTTTATAGGACCTGGTAGGAACCCACTTTCGGGTGGATCTGTATTTCGTGAGCCATGTAATACATTCCATACTAAAAAATTATGGAACCCCGGATCTAGAAATCACGGAGCTGGATTGATTTGGACCATTGGAATTCGAACAACGACACGTCTCGGTGCTGAAATTAAATTTGAATGAGATTAATTGGAATATTAGAATTTGACCTTGTTTCATCGATAGAAAAAACGATTTGAAGTATGTAGATAGCAAAAAATAGATGATATTACTCTCAAAGATAAGGATTTTAATTTAAAGCTCATCACAGACATGTGACCAAAATTATTTTTATTTTCTCTTCCTTCCGTTGGAGTATTTGTTTATGTTTTTGACGCTAAGTACAAAATGTATGATCAATGTTTTTCCTAATACGTTTTAAGATTTTCACAGCCAAAAGTATTTTCGTTATTTGTTTTTGGGGTGTTATGGCGTGTTGCGCTACCTCCTTCTTTAGCCAACGTATCGGACGGCGTTGCTGTGTCTATCATCAGGGCAGATCCGGTAGATCCGGTAGATACCCCAAAAACAAATAACGAAATTGTTTTTCCTCTTTAAGTTGTGTATATCATCTTCAACTCGATCGGGAAATAGAACTTTCTTATTTAAAAATTATGGACGTTTCGAGTCAAAAAGTTTTGTAAAGATTTTTTGTAATTTGTTGATTACAAGTATCAATTTTTCTTTCAAATACAAACATCTGAAAGATAATTTAACCTGGTTTCTAAAATGGTAAATTTTAACGACAACTTCAAAAATAAGAAATAAATGGCACACTTAAAATATCTCGGAAGCATTCCGAAATTCCATGAGAAATCGGTCGTTGGGACTTCTTGTGAGTAAAAATATTTAGAAACCTGAAGGGAAGCAAACGTTTATCTTCATTTTGAAGAGAATACCAGTTTTACGATTGTTGACATTTTTTTTATACAAAAAATTGTTTAGAGGGTTTTTAATTGTATTCAGAGGATTTAAAAAATAATTCGATATTTTAAAAACATATTCGTTTTGGGTAGAAAATTAGTAAGAAAACTGTCATTTAATTTTTTATGCCGTTTATGGAATATAAAAATATTAACAATTTTTTAACTTTAAAAATATCTCCAAATTATAAATAAATTAGTCCCCACCCCGGTCAGATCTGTACTTCACAGGCTCTGTGGAATGTGATTTTTGTGGCTAGTAATGTCCTTCTGAGGCTTGAAGGGTTAAAGAAATGCGGTCGGTTTACATTTAGATTTTATTCTCCCGAAGGTTTGGCGTAGGTGATTACGTTTCCTGAAGTGGATACTTAATATATTGTTAATAAAATGCATACATTTTGGTATTTCATTTCTCTTGAAAGTCACTCAATGTACTTTATTTACATCAACAATAGTATTTAGTGGTTGCGCCAGTTTGGATTTAAATCAATTTTTGTCTATGATAGTAACTGAGTAACTGCTTTGTTCCCTTTCCAATTCCTACCTATATAGTAACTGAGTAACTGCTTTGTTCCCTTTCCAATTCCTACCTATATAATTTGCCAAAAACGAAGTGTGCTTTGTTCGCTTTACTTGCACCTAAGTAGTATTGGAACACCGATAATTCTGACCGCCTGTGATTAAGCAAAAATTCAGTATTGTTCGTAAAACCGCCCGCCGATACATGTGTTGCTTTTGTGACATTGCCCGCCGCTACATGTGTTGTATTTTGACCAGCCGCCGCTACATGTATGTTGGTTTGCCCGCTCGAAAGGAGTTTCATATTACGCTCGATACGTGTAATGTTGAAGATACCCGCGACAGTTCAACGTGGTGAATTGTTCATGTTTGTTATTTTATTCGTGAATCTGCGAAACCGCTGTATTGTTCAGCCCGCAACGTGAAATTTGTGGAACATTTACGAGTACTCGTATATGAAGGAAATGTTGTTTGTGAACTGATTAACAGTTATTATAAGTTATAAGAGACAAACCCAGTGGCCTGAAATTGACGATAGAAAGTGCAGTGGTAAGTTTTTGGCATTCCAATTTACAATTCCTTCATTGCAGTTACTCAGTGAATACTAATGAATATTTTTTTGGCACACGCACACACACCCGCTTACGAACGGATCGAATTTGAAATTGTCGCAGCCATTTTGGCCTGCCCAACCATTTAGTATTTACCTTTCTATAGAAATTGCATTTTAAAAAACAAATTTTCTGCAATCATTATTTTAGTAAATTGCTCTTGGAGTTCATGTATCGTAAGCACGACTAGGCATGGAAATATAAATTTTTCGTTTGACTAAAAGTAAGTACGCATTTACATAAATTATTTATGGATTCTAAGGAATCTACCTATTTATATTTCTTGGTCAATATTTATCTCAAAATAACCTTTACTTAAATCAATCTTTGTGTTTTATTACAACTCAAGAAAAAAACTGGAAAGGATTAGAGTTTCTGGCTCAATGTGCATTTTTATTCAAAAATACACATTGAATTCTCAAGGTAATCTCTTTCCTGGTTTGAATCATAGAGACTTCGCAATTTTTATGGGAGCTAAAACTGGCAAGTTTTTATAATAAATCCAAAGTGGTTTGGGTTTGGACAATGGCCAACTAACAGCATTCTTTGCTAAGCGAAGTATTTTTAAAAGAAAATTTGCAAAAAGGAACAAACAAAAACCGTAGAAATACTGTGGAAGTTAGTGAAGATATACAAGTTTGTGATAAAGTAGCCGAGAACTGAGTAAATTATTGTTTTTTTATTATTTTAGAGAACCTTTGTAAAGAGTTTTATTTTATGATGTACACTAACTTCTTACTTATTTTCGTTTATCTACAATGTAATTTCGCTTGTGCGGTACGAAATATTCTTCAATTCAAAAATGTATAATACTTACCGCTTTTTTACCTATGTACATAAACAATGAACTCATGCCGCCGTTTTATTAATAATTGTTGCTCTAAAGTTCAACAAAGTTGCCTTCGAGGCCGTCGATCGGGGTTAGATTTTCGCCCTGGCATTTTTTTCAATTGAAATTTTTTATCTGCATATATATTTTTATTCTTACTTTTATTTAAAAAAAAAAGAAAAGTATATAACCATTGAGTTTTCACGGGTCTGCGCTAGTTGTACAATAATACTGGGTAAGTTCGAAATTAAATTTGACTTAAAGTAGTCCCAGAGAGAGGTCGGCCGTGATGTCCTGATTTTATTAGCTTCTGTCTTTTTCAATTTCATATAAGACCCATGAAAAGGAAGTTCGTCGACCTCTCTTAGACTATTTAGTTAATGCCGAGGAAATATAAACTTTTGAACACTTTCATTTGTGCCGGAAAACGATCAAAGGTGACGCTTACTGCTAAATTATTATTTAAGATCAATCTTTACTACGAATCGGTTTACAATTTAAGTATAAAAAATATGCTTTAGATTTTTATATATATAAATATATATATATATATTTTTTTATTTACAAAAAGTTACATAAAATATAATAAATTTGACACAATAATTAATTACATAATACATGTATTCGATATACCCCCATAAATAAGCAGGGCTTGTGTGTATGGGGGGTGTTATTATATTGGTTCAATTTATTATTTTTAATTCAGTTCAAATTTTCAGTATAATTTTTAAGTTGAGTTTTAAATTTTTTTAAGTTACTGTCCATGTTTCTGATTTTTTCAGGTAGTGAATTAAAAAAATGAACTCCGAGATTACGATTTAACTGTCCTATTGTTTTTTTTACATTTTGGAATAGGAAGTTTTGATGTTTGTCTAAGATATCTGTTATTTTTAAAGGGCGCAACTTTATTTTGAATATTATCTTTATAAATTTGTAATGTTGCGTAATAAAAGTATACACTTAATTTTCTGACCTTAAATTTTAAGAATAACAGTTCCGATGAATATGAGTAGGGTTTTTTAAAAATTGTTTTTATTATTAGTTTTTGTGATATGTAAATTGTTTGTGTTTGATTTGTATATGTACCGCCCCATCCTATAATTCCGTATTGTATAATTGATTGACAGAAAGCGAAGTATGTAGTTCTAAGTAATTTTTCGTTTAAAATATCTCTTAAGCATCTAAATATATATGTTACTTTCCTTATTCTGTTGTTCAGAATATTTATGTGTGGGGACCATTTTAAACGCTGGTCTATTATTATGCCCAGGTACTTAATATTGGTCTTGCTTTCTATGTTTTTACATAATATATTGCATTTGTGGTTTTCTGTATTTGTCACAGAGTGGATTATTATGTTTAATTCTTTAGGTGTTTCTTGTTTTTTAATGGAAAATGGTAAATAATAGGTTTTTTTAGAATTTAAAGTCAAGTCAGGTTTTTATCAAACCATAATTTTAGTGCATTGATATCTGTGTTTGCCATTTTATTTAATTCAGACCATGTGTTTGCTTTTAGTAGTAGGACTGTATCGTCAGCGTAGGAGACTATGTCTCCATATTTGGAAATATGGAATATATAAAATAAATACTATAATAAATAATAATGACATATATAATAAATAACAGTGGTCCCAAAACTGTACCTTGGGGTATTGAAAAGTCGCTATATTTTGATTCGCTGACTTGATTGAGTAATTTTACTTGTTGAGGTCTTTTATGTAAATAACTTGTTATCCATGCTAAGACTTTTCCATTAATTCCTATTGATTTTAATTTATTTATTATTTTTTTATATGATATGCTGTCGAAAGCTTTTTTCAGGTCTATAAATATTCCGATTCATTTTTTATCGGAATCATGGGCCGTATAAAAATAGTTGTTTATTGTTGACCATATTTTTTTATTGTTAGCTTCTGTAATAATTTTTTAGTAATAGTCGTTTTTCGTTTTTCTAATTAGAGTAGTTAATATATTATATACTTTTTATAATAAAGTACAGTTTTATTATTAACTAGTAGCCTTTGCGTTATTTCATAAAGATTTTTTCTAATGGCTTTTATTAATCCTAGAGTAATCCAGGGTTTAATTTTCCTTGTTTTTGAATTGGAGACGATCTGTGTTGTTTTTGTTGCTTCTAAAACGTGCTTAGTTAAAGTGTTTTCAAACAGTAAGGCACTTTGGTTGGCGCATTTATTTTTTAAAACTTCTTCCAATTTTTCAATAATTAATGATTTTTCTAATAATTTGTAGTCTACTTGGGAATATGGAAGATTTAATTTGGGACTCGTGTTTAGTTTTTTATTTGTCTCATGTAAAATAGTTGTTTTTTGTCTCAGATAAATTGGAACTTTTCCCACCGTTTCCATTGAGCGGAATAAAAATAAAAATAAAATGTTAATTATTTTATAAAAAATAGCCATAGCACATTTCAATTCAATTCAAGACGTATCGACTCTTTTCTATAAAAACAAATTGATTTCGAAAGATTATTTTTTCTAGTAAAGTTATGTTTTAATTTTAGAAAAAACATGTAAATTTTTATTATAATTAGGTACGTTTATCGTTGCTTGTTGGCAGATTTGTTAAATTTTCAAATATTTTTTTTTTATTACAAAACACACATTTTAAATAATAAAATAAATCAATAAATTATGTTGGAAAGCTGCTTTTAAGAATTTAATTTTAGTTTAACGAAAAATTTAAAAAAAAAAAATTCGCACACATGTTTTGCGACGAAAATACTACAGTTTGGCTTTTATTATGGTCCTATCAACTAGTGTATTTCAGATTTTTAAATTTTTTTTATTCACACTTATTTTGCTTAGACATTGTTAAAAAATATACAAAACTTATGTTTAAAGAATAATTAGAAATAGTACATAATTTTTATAATTTTTATAACTTTATTTCTAACTTGTAAGTATGTTCACGTATGGTGTGTTGTATTTTAAAGCAAATTTTGAATGAAATAAAGTCTTTGTTGAGTTAAAGAATATACGAGAATAATCAATCTTTCTCATCGGAACCGCCCTGTACAGTCGCAAGGGTACGATCGCAGGACCATATTTTGACGAAATTTGAATTCCCGTCTGCTGGTTAGTGGTCCTTAATATTGCGACCGATTAAAATGTTATATAAAGGTTCATGTAATATATATGCATACATTTTTTATTGATTTAATAAATAAATAGTTACTGATTACGTGGCTCAAATTAGACTCTTTGTATTGCGTGTGGCGTCGGCTTGTTCGATACAAATTGTTATTTGATTAATCAGTAAAAGGAGATTACACGCCAACTGAATATTTTTTTAATGTTTGTAGTTATTATTTTGGAAGAATACTTAGCCGAACGCATGGCCGTATGCTCGTCACCTGACAATTTGTTCAAAAGCTGTAATGGGTCGAATCAGCGTTCAACTGGGACCATTCAAATGTTAATAAAAGTAAGATTTGCCCTTGAATGACAATGTTATATTTGAATATCGGTGAAACAGCTGGCCCTTAGAGTTTTCACCACACAAAACTTTGGAATGAAATATGGAAAAAAGAAGAAAAACTATGAATTTTGAGAAAATTATTTATAAAATCTGATTAATATAGATCAGATATGCCCAATGTTTGAAAACAACGTTTTTAATAGACATTTCTGTAGATCGTTTTTCATTTACAGTCTTGTCATAAAACTTTTTTTTTTAATCTGTGTGGTTGCTTGTTTTTAATGATAATAATATTATTTATAATTAGATCTTTAGCAATGACTGTCATGTCTAAATGACGTAAATTTTTTTTACGACGCTAAGCAATGATTCACATGAAAAGTTTAAGATCGGAATATTTATGGTTGACATACACGGATAAATCACAAGAAGCAGATTTTCACCGCCCCTGACATTATTTAAAAAAATTCTGCAATAATATTGTCGTTTAAAGCGTTGTCCCAGGAAGAGAGAGATCCTGGATTCGACCGTTGCCATTTTTCATTTCTTTGTCTTGTTCTCTGTCATGTTTCACTTAGATTTATTAGTATTATCTTCTTCTTAAATGATTAATTATTGTAGTAATACACCATGTAAAAATGGGGAGAAAAATTACCTCTAAATGGGCATGAGCCGAAAATTACACGTCTTACAAATTTACAAAAAACACGTATTGAAGAAGCTATTTCGTTTTAGACGTAAAACGTGAAGTGCGAATTGGCAGTCTCCAAGTCGTTAATACATAAGTCTTACCTTTCACCCAAATTAAAATAATCAGCGATCGTCATTTTATTTATTTATTTATTTATTTATACTGCGTTTTTACAGGTTGTTCACACACATGTGAGAACAACCCAGTTATAAAAACTCAGTTAATTATACAAATAAGATAAAGTAACAATTTATACACAATCAATTAACCAAATAATAAAATAATAATTTTGGAACAGATTAAATAAAAATTAGATAAAAAAAAAAAAAAAGTTACATATAGAATTTAACAAAAAAATCAAAGTTTACTCAAATAACAATTAAAGAGAGGCAAGATAAGAGACATAATTAGAGACAAACATGATACACATAATAATTTATCACATATTTTTCAGCAATTGGAGAGCATTTTTTTTGAATCCATATAAATTATCAACAAAAATATCTACTTCAGCACACTCTATCTTATTATACAGTCGACACATTTGGGTCAGAGGGCTAAAATAGGCGATATTGTTTTTAAATGTATTCAGGTGAAACATATTATGGCGTCTTAAGCAATGGGAATTGGGAACATTTATATCAATGTTGCTAAGACACAATGAAGTATCAAGATGGCCGTGAATTATTTTATGTAAACATATTAGATCAGTCCATTGCCTTCTGATTTTAAGTGTATTAATTTTGAAGTATTTAAGTCGCATGTCGTACGATCTAAGATGTTCATGTAATTGACATTTAAAAGATAACAGTCTTAGCATTTTTTTTTGAACTGATTCTACAATGTTTTCATACTTGCAGTAATGTGGATTCCAAATAGTGCTTCCATATTCAAGTTTACTTCTAATTAAGGCATTGTAAAGGGTTAGAATTGATAGAGAATCTTTGAAAGGTTTACATATTCTATGAATAAATCCCATCATTTTAAATGATTTGCACTTAATGTCGTTAATGTGTACATCAAATATGAATTTCGAATCAAGAGTGATTCCTAGATCTCTTATGGAAAACACTTTTTTAAGAATAGTATTATTTATAACATAGGAAAAATCCTTTATTATTCTGTTACGAGTGAAGTTTAAAGTGAAACATTTTTCAACATTTAAGTGCATATCATTGACAGTACACCAGTTATTGAGTGTGTCAAGGTCATTTTGAAGCAGTTGATGATCAGAAACAGATTTAATTTTACGAAAAATTTTAAGATCATCGGCGAAAAAAGCATAATCACAGTTTAATTTTGAACCAAGGTCATTTATAAATATTAGAAAAAGAAGAGGACCCAGATTTGACCCCTGAGGTACACCAGAAGTTACATTTATAGGGGATGATTTGTATCCATTAATAAATACTAGTTGCGTTCTGTTACATAAATATGATTTCACCCAGCGAAATAGGTCTCCATGTATTCCTATTTGATCAAGCTTTTTAAGTAAGATGGAGTGGTAAACTTTATCAAAAGCTTTTTGGAAATCGGTATAAATAGCATCTACTTGTAATCTTTCATTAAAAGAGTTACACACATAATCACAGAATTCCAAAAGATTTGAAGTAATAGATCTGTGAGGAACAAACCCATGTTGCCTAGTGCAGAGAAGGGGTTTAAAGTGAGAAAAAATATTTTTATATATCAGAGATTCAAAAACCTTAGCAAAACATGATAGTATTTTCTGCAATGTATCTAATAAGAAAGTAACAATTATTATAAGCAATAATTATCAGAATGAAACACTCATCCACATTGAAAAATCTATGCATAAAAAATCTTGTCTTAAATGTTAGTTTAACAATTTAAAAAATAATAATTAATATTTGACAAGTTTAAGTATTTCCCCAATAAATGAAGACATAATTTGTCTCGACGCCACCTAGCGACGGATTTAACACTAACAGTGTCTCTCTCGCAAAAATAAAGTTAGTTTTTTTCAGGTGGAAAAAATATAATAAGCAGTAATTGTTGAATGAAACACTAGTATATATTGAATCATTTGGCGGGTATAAGATAAGCCGCCATAGCTCAATTGGGAGAGCAGCTGACCGGCAATCAGAAGGGCACGGGTTCAAGTCCCGTTGGCGTGTATCTTTTCTCGGAAGATTTTTCAATGTGGATGAGTGTTTCAGGCTGATAATTATTGCTTATAATAATTGTTACCCTTTGTGCTATGCATAAAAATCTTGTCTTAAACGTTAGTTTAACAATTTAAAAAATAATAATTAATAAGAAAGTCTTTTAGCAAACGTTTTATTACATTACCATTACGATTAACTCGCTTTTTATTGTAAAACAAAGGAAAAATACATACTCGTACACGTCTTAACCATATAAATGATTTGAACAGATAGATCACGATTGAAATAACATTGGAAGTTGAATTTAGTAGAGTTGGTCAAGAAGTTACAACAGCCAAATCGATTTTTTTTGTTTAAGTTGAAAAAAACATATCGCAATGGACCAAAATTTCATTTACATAATATTTACTCCAAACAATGTTATGAATCACTGGTTAAAGTAAGTCAAATTCGTCCCTTAAAACATTACATATATTTATTCTTTATTGGTTAGCAAAGGGAATAACCAGACACAACCGGAAAAATGTAATTTTTAAATAATATTTTAGACGTATTGACTTTTTCCACAAAAAAGTATAAATCGATTTCGAAAGATTGTTATTTTTATCTAGTAAAGGTATGTTTTAAATTTATTTCTCATAGAAAAAAGTTTATTTTTAGTATAATATGGTTATACCGCAGGTCGTTGGCAGATTTGTTTAATTTTAAAATAAAATTTTGTATTATAAAACACACATTAAACAATTATGCAATAAAATAAATCAATAAATTATCTAGGAAAGCTACTTTTCAGAATTTTAATTTTGTTCAAATTATTTTTTTTTTTTTAAATCCGAACCAGTAGCGGTCCGTGAGTTTTCAGTGAGCTGGACTGCTAAGATTAAAAAATGTGACGTTACTGACGTTGTTGTAGATGTAAAGGAATTTTCTTTTTTTTTTCAAAATTTCACCTCTTTGTATGACGATCTTCAGGATTCTTTCAGTTAAGGGATGCATAGCATCCACACATTGAAAGATTTTCATACAAAGAGATGAAATTTTGAAAATAAAATAAATTTTAATTTCAGCTGCAACAACATCAGTATTATCGTATTTTTCAATCAGCACTCTATCTAGAGCTCACTGAAAACTCAAGAACCGTTACTGCCGAGCACGTGTTATGTGACGAAAATATTTCAGTTTGTTATTTATTTACGGTCTTACAAACTAACATAGGTACAGTTTTTTTACATTTTTTTAACATTTTTTTTTACAGTTTTTTTACATTGTTATTTTGCTTAGACGTTATTGAAAATTTGTAAATACTTTTGACCAAAAAATAATTACAGAAAGTACATAATTTTAATAGTTTTATCATCACACGTTTGAGCATTTTTGAATATAGGTATATATATAAAAAAAAGAATATGTTATTTTTTATCTTTTTCTGTAATGACACGACTCCCCAATTTAAACACGAGAAATGTTTTTCTCTCTTAGATTGGGTAGACTCATTAACAAGAAATTACTTTATTTGTAATTATTTTTAAGAACCATATATTTTCCTTATGTAAATCTGTTATATGTTTGTATATTTCAAATAAAAAAAATATATCTAAGCAAATTCTTATTGAAATAAAATCGATATTGAGATATTAATTAAAAATGCTGGTACGGTGAATAATTAATCTTTTTCTTCGGGACCGCCCTGTACAGTTGCAAGTGCACAACCGCAAGACCGTCTTTCGACGAAATTTGAATTCTCGGCAGCTGGTTAATCGATCTTAATAGGTTCACATAATCAAATGTAAAATTCATGGATTGAAAATAAAACTTGTAATGTAATCTAACTCTTGGATTTATCTAACAGCGTTTGATTTCTGAAGACTTTATAATTTTTTTTCAGCTTTAATTTTATGCGAGAGGGCAATCAAAATATAAAACCATTTATGCATATATTGCATATACTAATTGTCTTTTCATAAATAGGCGCTGCAAATCTAGGTATTGCGATTAGAGTCAGCGTTGGAAGACATATTGTTAACTAAACTAAAGCACTTTAAAGTTTTCTGAATCTGAAAAACATCATCACAAAATAAATACCATCATTTCAAAAAGTCGCCCTAGCGATTGGCGAGTGACCACCATTCTGCTTGAAATTGCATTAATCATGATTAGAGAAAAGATTTAAATAGTGAGATCTTCAAACCTTCATTTTCTCGTCTTCTTATTCTTCCTATTTCTTTCAACCTCACAACATTTAAACATCGATGATTCCATAGTCCCACTTGCTCCTGGTAGTCGGGAGTCATCTTGTGGTATTCACATAAAAATGCTATCAATTGTTGCATGCTTTGTCTTGTAACAGTGCTCAAATAGTTTCAAATAATCTTTAAGTAACTTCACACGTATCCTGAATTTTGTATTTGGGCGCCATCCAAATTCGATAAACTTATCAAAAGAAAAATAAATCCGTTAAAAAAGTGGCGCCATAAATATCGCCCAGAAAACGGTTACGCTCCCCTGTTCTCGCTAAATGAATTACAAAGCTTTAAAAATAAACGCGAAAAAAGCTGTAATTGTAGAATTTATGTATTTTGTGGGTGGGCAAAGCTCTTAACAGTTTCTTGTTTACTCTCGGCGCTGGGATTGTTCGAGAACTCGAGTGGCTAACTATTTCGGGGGCTTTTCAAAAGCTTCCCAGTTTCTTTAAAATCGACCCGGGAATAGAGACAGTTACCATGATGTAATCAGGTTCAAGTACACGATAAACTGACGACTGTCGATTTTATTTCAAACCAGCCTCTTATCTTAAGCACCTAAAGTCCTTGAACGGTTTATTCAAGGGTAAGGAAATTACGTTTTTGAAAACTATTTAAAAGTTAATTTCATTTTTACTATACTATACCCATTTAACTCTCCCAAAACAAAACATGATGTCATATATTGGACATATTTTTGTTCAATAAGAAAAAAGAGTCCAAATTTGGGTTTCCCTTTTCCCATTTCACTTAACGTCACTCAAAATAACGACAGAAGAAAATATTGTCTTTTACGATGACTCACCGCCTTAAATAGAATGTTTGGATATTTTTTACCGATTTTTTCGAGAACAGGGAACTTCGCGTCGAAAAATATGTTTATAATATTTTTTTTCTAATTTAATAAATTAAAACCAAATTTTCTTCTAAAAGGTAGGTACCATATTATAGAAAAAATGCGAATGATCCCGCCTCCAATTCGGGAGGCGGGTTTGGGTACCGCCGTACCGAGAACCACTTATTGAAAAATCTCTGCCATATGTCATCCCAAGTGGTTCCCTACGTTTGGTGACTTATTACGGGTGCCCTGGTTTATGGGATAAAATTTGCCTAGGTTTTGGCGATGGATGCAGATGCTCAAAAACTGCGTTACGGGCCGGAATGGAAGACACTGGTTGTGGGAGAACTTTTGACCTCTCCAGCATGATTCTCTCGACAGTATCGACCCATCGCTCTACACCGCAGTGGGAGTAATGGATTCATATTTCCGTCACTCCTGGATACATTGACCCCCAGATTCCTACCCAGCCCTCATACTTTTTCTTTCCTAGAACTTAAAAAATACCCTCCACACAGCATAATTAATTATTTCCTTAGAGCCTCCTGTGTGAATGTAAATGATTCGTCATTTGAAAAAATAATTATACTGAATCTTTAAAACGGCCACCGGCTTAATGCGAAAATGAAACGTACAAACCAAACGTACAAAAGAGTCGAGTTGAAACAGCACTTTACTATGCTCGGTCAGTAATTAAATTCATATAAGGAAGGAACACACGTGACAACAATGATAATTGATTTCCTCCTATGTTCGTTAATACAAGTGGAAAATGTTGTAAGTGTTACTTGGCTAGCGGAGTATTAAATCTGGTGGGAACCCAACGCTTTGGAATAATCGGCTACAATGCGGTCGAACCAGTTACTTGCAATTCTTCACGTTCCTGTTGTCAAATTTTGGAATGTGTTATTTTGAAAATAGGTCAGCCAGCCATTAACTTACCTTTGAGACTGTTAACATCACCGTTGAACCAGTCTGTTCACGGCAGTGCATCTGAGCACTTTCTCTGTTGCTTTGTTTAGCGAAATGGTAAATATTGTTGCACAAAGTGTTTCGGAAGAACAAAGATAAAAACTTACCAACAATTTCAATAAAAACCATAATTATATAAGATCGAATTTTGTTATTCGTTGCATTCCTTACAATTTTTTCTGAATGGCTAAAATAGATCGTCCACAAGGACAAATTACTAAATAAATCATTTTCAAATGACTTCTTCCGTTAAATGAAAATGACCAACAAGCAATGTGAGCCGCTTCTAACCCCATAATTATAAATGATTGGTGTATTGTTAATGAATAACTATAAATTTTATAATGAATGTGTTAAAATATTTTTACCTTCTTCTGAGCTTCCTTTGGTAATTTCGTTGGATCTGATTGACTTTGGCGAACTGGATTAGGCTGAAACAAGAAAATAGTGTTATTAATATCTAATAATAAAAAAAAGTTCTTCTTTCGTATTATCCATACTAATATTATAAATGCCAAAGTGCGTGTGTTTGTTTGTTACGCTTTGACGCCTAAACCACTAAACCGATTTTAAAAATTCTTTCACCAATAGAAAGCTAAATTATCAGCGAGTAACATAGGCTGTATATAATGGTAAGCGCTGGCGGTATTTGTATAAATGAAAATGTGAGTATTTTATATGTTTTAGTGGCAGGGAGGAAAGGCAAGGGGAAGGTGGGGTTCGCGGAGAGGGAAGAGACAAGGGAGGGGGAAGGCGGGGACGCACGGGAAAGGACATGCAATTTATTTTTTTGAATGGCAATGCAACGCGTTCCGGGTAACAGCTAGTAAATAATATATCCCTACTAATGAAATGTTATGGTAGGCGCGTACTTTATTTCTAAAAATATCCCTTCTAATTCAAAGATTTTTTTTAATTTATACATCAGCTTTGCAGCGTTAAATTAATGTCTCCTCTATTTCTTAAAAGTTGTCAGTTTATCTAATCTGTGGGAGATCTCCGTGTTTTTCTCAGTTCAAGAAACGGGATTTTTTTACTTCCAGCTGTCATCCGTTATGCGTGCCGCATGTCCGGCGTAGCGCCGTTTTAGTTTTTAGATTGTGACAGTAATGTTGAAAATCTGTCTTGTTTTAGTCACTCGTTAGTTTCACTGTCTCATAAAGAACATCTGGAATAACTCTTTGGTGAAATTAACACAATTTTATTAGGATAAACCCCTCTTTTAAAGAGGCAACAACACTGCCAGGTTACTAATAATCTGACAACATTTCCTTCTACTATCATAACTTTACTGTAATAGAAGCGCATGTTAATGTGAGGCAGATAATCTATTATTTGTCTGATGTTTAAAGCAGCAAGACTATCGATTGGTGAGATCTGGCACCCTCTTCATTGGCATTGTTTTGTCTGAAATTTCAATTCCAACGTTTTTTCAGTTCCTCGGTCAACATCCTGGCCATCATGAGCTTTAAGAACTTTGAATTATCCATTGTAAAAAATAGAATAACATTCTGAATTCTTATTTCATTGAATTCAAATTGTTAAAAAGTTAAAATAATGTAATAATGGAAGTGTAAAATTTGGGCAACCAAGCTACACAGTTTTGCAAACATTTTGTTTGCAAAAATTCTTCAATAGTGAATTATTTTGGCTACGATAAATTTGGAGAGCATTTTTGTTGGGTGATTCTGGGGCAAATCAATAAGTATCAGTTCAAAACATCATTTCTATCTTGACTTATGACGTCAAACTTCAACCATCAATAACATTGAATGTTCAATGAAATAAAAAGTTCAATTTTTATTAGAAAAACTCTATTTTCATAACTTTTGAAGGTTAATCCCATCAATGTAATATACGAAGAAGAAGATAACATTAATAATCTATATGAAGAAATGAAAGAGAACAAGACACTGAAAAATAAATTGATAACTCAACGGGGACTCGAATGCAGAACTAATCTCTTACCGGGACAAATGCCTTACCAAATTCAGTTACTACAGGGTGCGGCAGGGAAACTTGCTGATTTGAAATGTCAATAAAAGAAAAAGTACTTTATATATCGATTTAATTCTTTTTGTATCGTATAGTACACATTCCGAATTTTTGTTTTAAGTAGTTTTCAAAATGACATCGGGCAAATGGCGGCCCTCATTAATGATACACTTATCTACCCTAAATTTGAAGTTTCGCTCCACTCTTTCGAGCAAATCGACGGGAATGTTGGTGATGGCTTGGCAGACGTTGTCCTTCAGGTGTTGCAGGGTCCGGGGTTTGTCGTTATAAACGATGGATTTGAGTTATCCCCATAAAAAAAATCACAGGTTGCCAAATCGGGGGAGCGCGCCGGCCACGGTACGTCACCCCTCAAGGAGATAAGGCGCTCGTGGAAGTGTTCCCTCAAAAGCTCCGTCCAGCTGGAACCATACGTCCCCAAGTTCCATTTCTTCAAGTTGTGGAAGAAAAAATGTGGAAGAAGAAAAAAAAGAGCGCAAAAACGACTCCCTCACCCTCTCGACGTTTTCTGGAGTTCTGGAAGTCCGTTGACCTCCTGGGCCTTCTCTTGCCACACTCTCACTTTCTCTGAATGCGTCCACCCACGAAACAATTGATTGCCGCCTAGGAACGGGACCCACGGGATGAATATTGAACCGAGTACCGAAGGCACGTTGGGTGGCGACCACCGAATGACCGTTAGAAAAGTAGGCCTCGACGGCAAACGCACGCTGTTCCTTTGTCCAACGCATGACGACAATTGGCTTATAGTGTAACAAAATTTCAGGTCCCCTCTTTCCAATGAGACACTCCCCACCCCTTTCTGACCACGCCTCGCTCGTCGGCGTCCAATTCAAATCAGCAAGTTTCCCTGCCGCACCCTGTATCATCTCTTATTTAAACGTAATATTTATCAATCACCAATGTACCTTTTTCATTGGAAACAATAAATTGTTCAAAGAACTGGTTTGTAACCTAGATAGTGAATCGGATAAATATATCTGATTTTATTTATATTGAATAACTGTTGACTATTTTGTGAAAGTCTAAATGAATATTAAATTTTTATTAGAAAAAATCTCTTTTTATAACCTTTGAGTCATATTCCCATCAATATAATACACCATCTGCTGTTTTCTTTCATGATTTAGATTCGATTATTAGGTTTATCTTCATAAATGAAAAAAAAAAGTTGTTCAAATGAGTAATAGGTAAGGCAATGTATAAAATACAAAATCTTATAAATCATTAGCGTATTCGTTTTTTGCCATTAGATTTGCCAATGCTTGACTGAGATTGAAATCTTTTAGTTGATTAAAATTACTCTTAATAGTAGATAAGTATTATTTACTCACTCTAAAAAACCCGAGTAATAATAATTTGTTTTAAGTTTAGGTACTCCACAGAGAGTTAAGAAGCCATCAACAAGATGAAAATTGGCCATAAAATTCATAAATGAAATATATCACTTTTGTTACTCCGGAAGAAAAGTAATGGCCTTCATTAAGTTGGTAATTGGATTAATTATTTTTCTTCTAGATGCTATTCATATCCCTTTCTAAAGCTATAAATGTCTAGTTTATAAAACTAATTGGTTCTTGATTTTTTTTTACTTTTTTCATAAGCTATTATTGTATTTTTAATTGAGACTTCAAAAGTTCGGTTATTATTTCGGCCCATTTACTTTGTTTGAGAATTTAAATAATTTGTTTTTAAATTTTTATTGCCTTGCGAAATTAATTTCGTAGAGTTGGCAGTTGGGTATTTTAGAGTCTGCAGATGGGAATGAGAAGAGGTTGGGAAGTGCCTGACTATTCAGGTAGGGTCAATAAACACGGCTTGCCATTTAAAAAACTTTTATTTCTGAATGGTGATCCTTCACCAAAGAGATACCGAGAGTAACTTACATCATACAATAGATAAAAGAGACCAAAGTTAATGGTTTTTTAAACTTATTTTTAAGAATGTTGTTCCAACCGATCTCAAAGTGGCAAAGACAATGGCATCCCCAAGTGGGTTATGCTGTGCGGCTGAAGGTACTGGGGAAGGGAATGAGATGAGGAAGACGAAGATTAGGAATAACAAAGCTGTTCAATTTTGATAACCAAACATGGCTCCCTGCCCACACGGCAGCAGAGCGTTCTGGTCGCTTGCGGGCTCAATAGGTCGCAATTTCTGCAAACCCAGTCTGCCACCTCTTACCAGACCTGACGGCTCTCTAGCAAATACCGCCGCCGAAAAGGCTAACTTATTAGGCAAAATGTTCGCGGAAAACTCGACCCTCGATGATCAAGGTGCTACCCCGCCGTCGGTTCCTCATTGCGGTTTTTATATGAAAAAGCTGAGGATCCGGCATCGGGATGTACTCCAAGTCTTACGAGGGCTTGATATTGATACGAGCATGAAGAGTGACCCAAAACCCCGTCACTAAAAAATAAACGCAAAAGGGAATCAGTCACGGCTCGAATCGAGCTACCCAGTGTAGTCTAGGTACTTTCGTACGGTGGTTACACAAATCCATTTTTTTTTAAACGCACCAGAATTCGAATTGAATTGTTTTGTTTCATTTTTCTTTTTGACAGATAGGAGTTTTTTTTTAAGCGTCATGTGAGACTATAAAAAAAAATAACATTTACTTATATTCTGTGAACTTGTAAAATAAACTATCGTACCGAGATAAATAATAATAATAATAATAATATTTTGATGATTTATATAGCGCCGTTTTTGTGAAAAATCACCTCAAGGGCGCTGTACAAACTTATAATACATTTCTAAAATCTAAAAACTACAAGCTAGGCAAACAATTATAAACAACTTATGGCTAAAAATTGCATACATCGGTTCATTGATCACCGATACGAAAATATGTGTACAATATTTTGACCAATGAACGCGATGCTGCCTAAAATTTAATGAAAACAGGACCATACTTACCTGGGAGGTCGCTTGAAATTAACACTGTATATTGTCTTATATTTGATCGATACTTGTATTTTGTTTCTGAGCCCACTAAATTGATACTCGACCCTATCAATTGGCGCCCAACGTGTTTGTCAGATCAATGAGTTTTAACGAATAAATTCAAAGACAAGAGAGGCAACAAACCGAAAAAAAGTGGGCTCAAAACACTGAAAATGCCACAAACACGTAGCACAACAGCGGGCAACGCTACCACAGTGGAGAATGAGGATAACAGTCCTCTAGCTCAATCCTCAGCGGATGTACCAAATGGAGAAACCTTTACGAGAGACACCCAGACGACACGAATCCTTGAAATGTTAGCAACAAAACTCGCTAACATAGCCGTGTGTCAAAGGGAGCCTCGTCTGGAGGCAATATTTTCTGGGAGACTGGAAGAATTTCCACGACTTTTCCTGGAACGGTGCGAAGAGTATTTCCAAATAGCTAACACCTACGAGGAAAACAAAACGAGGGTGGCAACGGCCCAGCTCCGGGACAAAGCGAAGGACTGGGCGAATACTTATAAACACCCAGAATGGTCGATTTTTAAAAGATTTTTCCTTCGGGAATACGAGGGACCAGAAGTGGAACTCCGACTTCAAAACCAGATCTACCATAAAACACAAGAGAACACGGAATCATTGGCAGAGTTTATTGCTAATAAACAAAAAATGTTTGCACGACTCCACCCGGCAAAACAATTATCGGAGTTAGATGTATTCGTGCCTGCGTTTTGTAATAGCCAAATGTTACCCCAGTACATACACATATATGCCACCACCATGGAAGAGTGGATGAACCAGGCCATGAGGTTTGAAAATTCTAAAGGCAGATATAAGATCCTAGGCCAACGCCAAACAAGAAGCAATTTATCTCCTCGCCGGTCAGCTCAACAATATTCTCCGCGTCACCGTTCACCTCAGCGCAGTTCACCTCAGCGTCAATCACCGCCACGCCGTTCGCCGAATCGCCAATCGCCATACCGCCATCCCCCGGCCCAGCGATCCCCAGCTCAACAAAATAGAAGAGATAGAAACTCGGGAAACCGGTACCACCCGGGAGCTCGTTACTAAAACGGCAACCCGGGCAAAGAAGGAAGAAACCGAAACAAACCGCAGAGTGCCACACGGCAATAGCAGGTTCCTTCCTTCCAAGGGTGAGAGTCACCATAGAGGGGCAAACCTATCAGGCATTGGTAGACTCTGCATCTTCACACTCTATAATAAGAATGGGCATCGCCCAAAGTACCAAATTACAACAATCCTCGATTCCATGCCTCAAGTTGGCGAACAAAAGAAACGTGATGCGAATAAAGGGTATGATATCGATAAAATTCGACATCCAGAATACAACACGGGAATGGAACTTCCTCGTGGGAGAGAACCTAAGGGAGGAAATCATCTTAGGACGCGATAGGCTGTCCAAAGAGGAAGCTTCAATAGACTTCATGCGGAACTGTTTAAATTTCGGAAGCTCAATCAGGACATCCACCCACTTTGTGCCCGTTCGCCAGGGACAAAATAGTAACGATGTCCACGGGCCACTATTAGATCGAGTCCCAGAACAGAAGAAAAAAGGATTCACGGATCTATTATCCGAATATAGTGAAGTATTTTCCCCCTTGACAGGCACAGCGAAAGTACCACCGCACAGAATCCACCTGAACACCGACAGACCAATCTGCGTTCCACCACATCGCCTTTCGGACGAGAAGAAAAAGGATTTATACAAACAACTGGAAGGGATGCTAGCGGATGGAGTAGTAGAATCCAGCAGATCCCCATACAGTTTCCCAGTAGTAATGGTGGCCAAAAAGGGAAAAGAAGGGCGACGATTCTGCATAGACTACAGAAGGTTGAATCAAGCAACAATAACTGAACCCTCCTCACTGCCAATCATCCACGAAACACTTAAAGACCTGAACACAGCCAAGGTATTCACAGTACTGGACCTTAAAAGCGGGTACTGGCAAGTGCCGATGGCACCAGAAGACAGAGAAAAGACTGCCTTTACCACACCAGATGGGGGCAGTTACCAGTTCCGAGTAATGCCATTCGGGTTAAAAGGTGCACCCAAGACATTTCAAAGAACCATGAGCCAGCAAGTATTAGCCGGTCTCCTTAAAAAATTTACCATGGCCTATCTGGATGATATCGTCGTATATTCCGAAAACTTAAAAGACCACTTACGACACCTCCGCCTCATCCTAGAACGATTGGCAGAGTTTGGGTTAAAATGCTCTCCAGAAAAATGTATCATCGCCACAGATGAAATCACATACTTGGGACACACTGTCAGTGCCACGGGCAACACTCCCCAGAGGCCACACGAAGAAGCCATTAAAAATACACCATCACCTCAAACAAGAAAAGAACTTCGCAGTTTTCTAGGAGTATGCAACTGGTTGAGGGAATACATACCAAACTTTGCTGAAATGTCAGCACCCTTAACAAATCTTACCAGAAATAAGATAAAATTCCAATGGACCGGAGAAGCCGAAGAAGCCATGCAGCAAATAAAAAATGAAATGGCGGGGCCGCTGGAACTCAAGAGACCTGATTTTAGTAGGGAATTTGTGCTACAAACGGACGCAAGTAAATTAGGAGCCGCAGCAGTACTCCTCCATAAAAATGAAGATGGTTCACAAGATGTGATATCATACTCGAGCACCCGGTTCTCACCAGCTGAAGAAAGGTACCATAGCAATGAACAGGAAGCACTGGCAGCAATATGGGCTATTAAGAAATACCGGCCTTACCTAGAAGGGAGGCACTTTAAGCTCATCACAGACAACCGAGCTCTAACATGGCTAAACGAGGCAAAGAACGAAAGAGCCAAACTCACAAGATGGGTCCTACTCCTACAAGACCACGACTTTACTGTAGAGCACTGTCCGGGGAAAGCTAATGAGCTCGCCGACGCGCTGTATAGAAACCCAGGACCAACGCAAATGATACTCGAAACGGTTACCGGAAACACCCGAGAAAGCTATCCGGAAGTCGGCGGAGATAACGGCATAACCCAAATAGACTCAGAAGAGGAGGAAGAGCAACAAACCCTAGCAAGTGCGGTAAAATCAGGACAACCGACAGATCGGGAAACACGGAAAAGAATAGATCGATGGAACACTCTAAACGACAGAGAAATCCTAAACAATGCCATCGATATAAATCACTACACAAGGTATAACGTCCACCAAGGAATACTTTGGAAAAGAGACGAAGGAAAGATGGACCGGCTGTTCGTCCCTCGAAGCACAATTCCAAGAGTTCTGGAAGAATACCACAACTCGGACACCGCAAACCACCCGGGAGCAGCGGAAACAACGAGAGCAATATCAGCACATTACTTCTGGCCAGGAATGAACGAAGAGATCTGCAGACTGGTACGCCAGTGCATGACATGTGCCACATCAAAACGTGGCCCAAATAGACCCGCGGCTCCTCAAGGAGGCACGAAACCAAATAGACCATTTGAAGTGGTCGCCGCCGACGTCATGGGACCGTACCCAAGAACCCTGCAAGGAAACAAATTTATTCTTGTAGTAACAGACTTATTCACAAGATGGGTGGAAGCATTTCCGATTAAGTCTAGTATAGCAAAGACCATAATCCACCAGTTAGAAACTGAAGTATTTCCAAGGTACGGCTACCCGAAACGCATTCTCACGGATAACGGACGACAGTTCATCCACCGCCAATGGTTAGCCGCAATAGAAAGATGGCAATGTAATCATTGGACAACAGCTATATACCACCCACGCTCAAACCCCACGGAAAGGAGAAACCAGGAAATCAAAAAAGGCTTGAGAATTCTCCTCAGAGATTCACCTCACAACAAATGGGATGAGAAACTGCCGGGAGTAATAATGACGACCCGAAACAGAAAGAACGAAGCGACAGGCGTATCACCCAGTCAAGCACTACTGGGATACGATATACCGCGACCAGGAGAGTGGCAAGCTTTCCCAGAAAACGCGAATGAGGCAATCGTTTTACCCCATCAGCGAGAACCAGCAGATGAGGAAATAAGAAGGAATCAAGCAGCGTACCAAGAGAGGTACGCCCCAGCGGTGGAAGCCTTACTTAGATACCAACAAGGAGAAGAGGTGTTAGTAAAGGAACACCAATTATCTGGGTCTCCAGAAGGAAATTTCGCAGGGTTTGCACCTAAATGGAGTGGACCTTACAAAATCCTCATGAAAAGTGGAAGAGGTAATATATACTGGGTAGACAAAAGAGGTAAACCCACTAAAATCCACGCAGATGAATTAAAAAGGGTACCAACAATCCAAGAAGTCCGGGTGGAGGATCAAGATAACGAGGTTTTGACTCAAGAAGACCGGGTGGATTGATACGAGCATGAAGAGTGACCCAAAACCCCGTCACTAAAAAATAAACGCAAAAGGGAATCAGTCACGGCTCGAATCGAGCTACCCAGTGTAGTCTAGGTACTTTCGTACGGTGGTTACACAAATCCATTTTTTTTAAACGCACCAGAATTCGAATTGAATTGTTTTGTTTCATTTTTCTTTTTGACAGATAGGAGTTTTTTTTTTAAGAAGCGTCATGTAAGACTATAAAAAAAAAACATTAACTTATATTCTGTGAACTTGTAAAATAAACTATCGTACCGAGATACTTGTATTTTGTTTCTGAGCCCACTAAATTGATACTCGACCCTATCAATATTAATAAAGGTAGTGGGCCTGACGGAATACCTGCCCTGGTATTACAGAGGTGCGCTGCAGAAATAGCTCCAGTTTTGACGAAGCTTTTCAAAATTTCCCTGAAGTCTGGCTCTGTGCCCTCTGGTTGGAAAAAAGCGATCATTCACCCTATTCCAAAGAAGGGTGACCGTTCCAACCCAGCCAACTACCGCCCCATAGCGATCACATCAGTTCTGTCTAAGGTGATGGAACGTGTGATCAACGACAAACTGCTCACATACCTCGAGAAGGATAAAATTATTAACGACCGTCAATACGGATTCCGGCGGAACCGCTCTTGCGGTGATCTTTTCGCGTAGGTGACGCATGTTTGCGGGCGGTGCCTGGAACGTTTCGGTGAGACCCAAACGGTTGCACTGGATATTTCCAAGGCCTTTGACCGGGTTTGGCACCGAGGGCTTGTCAACAAACTGTCTTCTTACGGACTTCCCGCATCCTTGTGTGCGTGGATTGCCGACTTTTTGAGGGAGAGGTCGATTCAGGCGGCTGCTGACGGTTTCACCTCTTCCTCGCATTCGATAAATGCTGGCTTCCCACAAGGATCGGTTTTGTCACCGACTTTGTTTAATAATATTTTGATGATTTATATAGCGCCGTTTTTGTGAAAAATCACCTCAAGGGCGCTGTACAAACTTATAATACATTTCTAAAATCTAAAAAAACCTACAAGCTAGGCAAACAATTATAAACAACTTATGGCTAAAAATTGCATACATTGGTTCATTGATCACCGATACGAAAATATGTGTACAATATTTTGACCAATGAACGCGATGCTGCCTAAATTTAATGAAAACAGGACCATACTTACCTGGGAGGTCGCTTGAAATGAACACTGTATATTGTCCATTTAAAGAAATTTAAATAGAGTTCGCACGCAGAGGACATTATTGTGAACACATGTTATTTAATCTTGAAAAATATTTTAATATTTATATGTAATGTATTCTTTGACGAGTGTATTTTGGAGAGTAAAAGCAACATGTAAAGGTGGGTGGTGCAGTAGTACCTATAAGGATTTGATCTTTCTAAATGTGATTCGTCAAGAGACAGATTGATGTGTAAGGAATCGAGTAATTTTAATTCAGTAAGAAAAGTGTGATTAAGACATATCATAGACAATACAAGTATGATACTCCCAAATAGGTATATTTTAATTATGGGTATGAGAGCCCAAAAAGGAAGGTTTTTAGTTTGGACCTAAACTGTGTTGGGCTTGTTATGCATCTTAATTCCGGAGGGAGTCTATTCCAAGCCTTAGGCCCAGATACGCCGAAAGCACGATCTCCAAACATAGTATTTGGCTTTTGTTTAGGTTTTATTAGTCTGCCTTTAGCAGATAAAGTTGCTGATCTAAGGGTTAATTGTCTCGGACCGGTATTTTCCGGGACGCATAATTCGGAGATGTAAGGTGGGGCCATTTCGTAGATTGATTTAAAAACCATCCAGCACAATTTTTACTGGATTCTCTCAGGGCACTTGAGCCAGTGAAGGTTACGAAGGTGTTCTGAAATATGCGAATATTTAGAAACCCCAGTTATGAGCCTTGCCGCTGCATTAAACACGGATTGAAGTTTGTCAATTTGATATTTTGGAAGACTAGCGTAGATGCCGTTACAGTAATCGAGCCGCGAGACTACGTAAGAGTTAATTAATAGTTTTGTCGCCTCTGTAGGAAGGTTTCTTCGAACTGACTTGAGTTGTCTTAGGTGAAAAAAACCGGTTCTTACTGTCCTATTTATTTGACTTTTTAACGAAAAGTCTGAATCTAAATTAACGCCAAGAAGTTTGACTGTTGTCTTTGGAATAATATCGTTGCCGGAAATGGAAATAGGTGTATTGTCTATGAAATGTTGGCGTTTGTTTGTGGCCGCCCATAGAAACTCAGTCTTAGATGGTTTCTGTTGCACATCAATGACCTCTTGTCATGTGCACCGATTCATTGTTACGCGGATGACAGTACAGTCCATGATAGCTTTTTGTTTGACAAGCCCCCAAAGGGCACACAAACTCCAATAGCTCGGAAGGCTTTGAAGCAAAGAATGGACGGTTACCTCGAGAGTGTTTTCTCTTGGGGTAAGAATAACCTCGTCGAATTTAATGTTTCAAAGACCCAATCATGTTTGATAACGTCTAAAAGGGATCGAAATGAAAATCTAGTCTCCTTCAACGGAAGCAATCTTCCGAACAGAACGTCCATCGATATGCTTGGTGTAACTCTAAGTGACCGGCTCAGGTACGGGGGCTCCATCGAAACCAGAGTTAAGTTAGCCTCTCAGAAACTGGGCGTACTGTACAGGGCCCGCAGATACTTTAATACTACACAACTGCTAACCCTGTACAAATCGCAAGTGCGCCCTACGGTTGAATTTGGCAGCAACCTCTGGTCTGGAGCTCCAAAATACCTAAAAAAAACCATTGAATCTGTGCAGAAACGGGCAGTCCGTTTGATAGATTCTCCCATCTTAACAGACGGACTGCAATCTTTAGAGCACAGGCGTCAGGTGGGAATGCTGTCCTTGTTCTACCGGTATTACAATGGAAGATGCTCCGAGGAACTAGCGTCATTAATCCCCTCGGCACCGGTGCATAGTCGGGAAACACGCCAAACACGCGCCCAACATTTGTACACGGTTGACATTAGTCACATGAGAACGGGTCGTTTCTATGACTCGTTCTTGGGTTCAACAGCTCGGCTGTGGAACGATTTGCCGGCCTCTGTGTTTCCTCCCTCCTACAACATGGGTCTCTTCAAGACCCCTGTTCACTCCTTCCTTTCCTCAAAAAGACCCTCCACACAGCATCTTCAAAGATGACATAGGCCCTGAGAGAAGTTATTTTCCTCAGGGCCTCCTGTGTGGAGTTAACGTAAAAAAAAAACGGCTAAAGCCATTTAAAACAACGTTTCAATTCTGAATGATGATCTTTCACTGGAATTTTTTATGTCCGGCCTAGAAGGTCACGTGATAAGCACCTGTGTGATGGAAAATGATTTTTTTTGTTCTTAATAGAAAAAAAAACATCGGACTGCAAAATGACATACACATTTTTTACTCCAAAAAAGCTCAGAAATCGACGGTCAAAATTATTAGAGTACGTGCTGTTTCCCCCTATACATTATGTTGAATAAATAAAATTGTTGGTAAGTCGAAATAATTCACTGAAATTCCCTTGCGCACGACGCGACGGGCTTAAACACGCGACTCCCGGGTTTGTGGCTTGTAGGATCGTAACAACTCAACCACGGAGGCCGTTAATTATTGATAATTGAAAATAAATTACCGATATAGTAGTAAACTGTGTGAGAGTAATTCTTATGATAGATAAATACTCAGAGATCTTGGAGAGATAGAAATTGATAGATAGATACTGATAGATTGATACTGAGAGATAGTTATTATACTGAAATTTTGTTCACGTCCGTAATAAAGGATGATTAGGCACCTAACACATTCACAGGCCACAGCTAACAGGATGAATCGAAAATTGTTTCCTTCATATAAATCTTACATAGGTCGGTGAGGGAGAATGAAAATTGACCATTTTGCTAGAATTCAGGTCACATCCTGAAATATCACAACACCCCATCAATAATCAATATTGAAACTGCCTACCTGTAATGAATACCTTCACTTTATCAATATACGATCAAACAATGATACAGACCATACTAGAGAGCTCTGTCATCTTCGGAAAAGATGATCTTTTCCAGGTAACTCGCATTTCCACACCAAAAAATTTTTTAGTAAAACTTCTTTGCGCACGCTTGAACATTACGAAAAGCGAGGCGAACGGTAGTTGAGAGGGAGATATAAGTTAGTGAAGATAGAATGAGAGAGAGTTATGTTTCGTATATTACTGTAGGGGCAAGAGAGAGATGTGCAAGCACACATTTTCTTTCTCTCTTTCTCTCACGTTTCGTTTAACTAAGACACAGTGCCGGCCTATTGTCTGTATCACACTATAGGAGCAAGAGAGAGCAGTGCGAGAGCACATTTTCATTCTCTCTTCCTATCATATAGATGGAGCTAAAGAAGTTTTATTTCAGTCGTGTGGTCTAAAGCACACTCGTTTTTTTTTAATAAAATGTCAAAAAATTTGTGTGCAGTTCACACGTGGTAGAAGTGAAACCTTCAGATAACTAAAGTAGACAAGAGTGGGGAGGCTACGAAGCACCACACAAAGAGGATAGCGATTATTCTATCTCATTCTCTCGCAGGCTAAATCTTATAGATGTACGTATTTGTCTATTTTTGTGCTAAAGAGGTTTTCACTCCAATAATGAACAAACGCTTTGTTTTCAATAGTGCTAAGCTTTAATTTCATTTCATTCTTCGTTATATCCCGAAGACGTCCTAACAATGTTCTTAAATCCGTGGAGGGTAAGGTCTTCGATCATAAATTCGGAGGTGGCGGGTTCAAATACTTTTTAATACTTTTTTGATTAAATTTTGTTATATCACGTTTTAATCACATAAAACAATATGCAGCAGACTTATACTGGTCACCAGCAGTATTGTACTGGTGACAGACCAGTATTGAAATATGGCTTTAGCCGTGATCTGAATAGACAGGTTCTTCCCCATCTTTCTTCACCCCGTATTACATTCAGGATTTGTAATTGACTATTAATAAAAGTAAAATAAAAATAGTAGTGAAAACAATGTTTTTTTAACATATTATGCTAATAAAATGGTGCCACAATAACAAATAAAACCTCTAAATGTCATTTTACTTTTAACATGACATCTCAAAAAACTGCCCCTGTCTATACAAATATAAGATAGGGGAACTATATCACCACCAGGTTAGGCAGCATTGGGAGTCGGGTTAAGGTAGAGGCTGTTTGAAGGGATTTATGAATGCGGGTCTTGAAGAGGCCAGAATGAAGGAGGAAAGACGGATGCCGGTAGCTCTTTCCACACACGGTCCGACAAAAACGAGATGAAGAAACTACCCATTCTCATGAAGTCAACATCAACTATGAACTATTATTCGCCCGTGTCCGTCGAGTTTCAGGCATGTGCAACGATGGGGTGTAAATAAATAAATAAATACGTAAAACTAATTTCTTTTAAGAGCGTTTAACCAGCCAGCGGACGAAAATCCACATTTCGTCGAAAGTTTTTCTTCCGATCGTGCAGGACGGTTACAATGAGAAAGATTAATTATTCTCCGTACCAGCTTTCTTAAATTATAACTCAATATCGAATTTATTTCAATCCAAATTAGCTTTAATTTATACCTTCATCCAAAAATGCTGAAAGGCGTGATGATAAAACTATTAAAATAGTGTACTTTTTGTAGTTATTTTTTGATTATTAGTATTTATCATTATAAGTATTTATCATTTTTCAATAATGTCTAAATTTAATAAGAATGTTAAAAAAATCTGAAATATATTAGTTTGTAAGTGCGCAAATAAATACAGAAATGGACCAATTTTCGTCAAGAAACACATGTACGTACATATTTTTTAATGATTTTATTGAAACTAAAATTAAAATTCTAATACATAACTTTGCTAGATAATGTATTGATTTATTTTACTGCATGATTACATTATTTGAAATGGGTGTGGTATAATACAAAAACTTTTTTGAAAATTTAACAAATCTGCCAACGACCTATGGAATAACCTTATTATACTAAAAATTAAAAAAAAATCTAAAAATTTATTACATACGAATGCTAGATAAAAGAACAATCTTTCGAAATCCATTTATAATTTTTTGTGGAAAAGAGTCAATACGTCTAAAAACTTTTTTGAAAATGACGTATTTCAGGCTTTCTCTGGTAATGCTTGTGAATTGTATTATCAATTACGCACAACAAAGTTTTGTTAGTGAAGCCGTTAATTAAAATAAATGGACAGATTAAAACTTAAATTTTTTTTATTTTAAATCGGGAAAATAAATTAATGTTATTTTATGCATGAATATTGAATTATCTCAGGACGGATTTATGCGAGAATTATGCTTTTTGAGTTAAATTATTCTAATTTATTCACGCACGTTAAGAGATTATTTTCCCTGGAAATTTCTTCTCCGGAATAAACAATTGCGAGAAACTCCATAAGAAAATCTTTGTAAAGTTGCCTTTGTTTCTGTAAAGACTAAGTTTGTAGCAAATGGCAACAGGAGTTTATCCACCATCCTGTTCTTTTAATAATAACATTTTTATTTCATCATCGCTGTATTTTTGTAATGCGAAGATCACCGCCTAGGTGCTTAAAAAAACGCTTTGTTGTAAAGAAAATCTATTTATTTAGTTATAACCACTTGATTGTAAGGATTAGTTTAATTTACATAGTTTAAAACCACTTTACTAATTTGCAAAAGTTTCAGTTGTTCTTAACCTTCACAGACCATACAATAAATCTACACGTAACAAATTAGGTACTCAAAATACTATTTTCACATGTTATACATAAAAGATATTGCGAAAGAAAATTATTAAAGTAAAAAAAAGAATAGAGATAAAAGCGTTTCATTAAATTCATAGTACATCGATAATATTTCCACAAGGAAGACCTAGGGTGTTCCGCAGGGCTCCCCTTTTGGGGGTATATTATTTATTTACCAAATAAATCATTAAAATTTATGGGAGTAAAAGGTATTGATGATATTAACTGAATATTATTATTTTTTTAAAGCTCAACGGAATTTGTTATTGAAGATGCCATAGTTCTACTGATTTTAGTCAATGGATCTTACATGTTTACATTAAAAAAATACAATATACGGCATGGAATTCACGTACCAATATTCCATGCTAAAATAACATTTGAACGAAATTACATTAACTGTAATAACATATGTAAGATCTTTTTATATAGAGTAAGGGAATAGTAATTTATTTAAGTTTACATTTATTCAAAGATAATACAAAAATTACAAATATGTCTTTCCGCTTTTCCCGCTCATTAATCACCAAACAACTACACTCAGATCAGAAACAGAGTTTCTAATTTTAATAACGAATTAAAAAGTACCCAGTTATAAGACCAGATTAAGAATTAACACCTGCCCGACAACCTTTCGGCGAGTAGGTACCCTTTTTCCCGATACTACACGTATGAAAAAAAAACTGTTTTAAGGTTTAAATTTTATTCGTTTATGCTTAATAAATGTCATAAACTCGTATATTTGAACAAAAAAAGTTAGGTTAGGCTTTTTAATGTGTAATTGCAGGAAATGAAATTAAGTTGGCGTAATTCCCGCCATGTAATTTTGTCTAAGCGTTACTTCGTCCATGCGTAATTCTGGGAGCACAATATTCACGTCCGTGTGATTTCCCAAAGTAACCATTGCAAAGGCTATGGCCCATCTTGCCTGATCTATCCCAATGAAGCTGAGGTGGAAGCGGTAAATTTAATTAAGGATCTCTAGTCTTCAGCAATATTCCTGGACCCTTCGATAGCACCTCCTACGTGGGTGGTTGTTGATAAGTTTAGGGCCGCACGGGACCCAATCTGACTCCGTTTCATCTGCAGGACGCTACGCAGGAGATGAATAGTGGACAGTGGGGGGAGATGATGGAAGATCGTTATATTGCTTAAACGTTATCATGTTATAAACTGCTGTGGATAGTAAATTTTTTTCAGAAACTGGTGCTGCAGTGCGTTCCGGACGACAGCGTTGGCTTCAGAGCATATTAGTTCATTTTTAAATTCGTACTGCGATGTACAATATTTAAGAACTACAAAATTATGACATAGAAAGCGATTGAATCATTTCAAAGGTATAGTTGTTTTAATAAATGTAATGGTTATTATTTTCCATTTGCTTTTATGGAACGCATTTACCTATTATACACCGAGGGTGGGTTTCTTCATTTACCGAGAATGCTAAATGCAATGCTAATTGTAAAAGTAAACGATCGAAATTTAAAAATTTCTATACATTTGACCGTTTACTTTTACAATTAGCATTGCATTTAGCATTCTCGATAAAATGCAATAAACAGTCAAATGCATAGTAAGTTTTAAATTTCGATCGTTTACTTTTACAATTAGCATTCTCAGTAAATGAAGAAAAGAGGGTTTTAAAAAAGGTTCCGCGTTTTTTTATCCTTTTTGGTTTTCATTCCGCGACGCAACTTTCCCGATAAAATATCCCCGACAAAATATATTAACCTAACGTAACCTATCCTAACCTAACCCAACATAACCTAACCTAAACTAACCTAACCCAACAAAACCTTTCGGCGCCAAATTTAAAATTTATAGCGAAACTGTAAGTTCCTTGCTCTGTCTCCTTCCTTCCTTGTCGGGGGATGTTTTGTCCGTAGGATATTTGTCCTTAGGATATTATGTCGAGTGATTGTTTGTCGCAGGATATTTTTCCTGGCATATTTTGTCGTGGGATGAAAACGCGCGGTATAAGAAACGTGCTTTGCAAACTTTAACCAGTGATTCCGGACAATATTTGGAGTAAAAAACGTAAAGAAATTTTTGTCTCTGATGACATTTTCAATGTTTTTTATTTAAATATTATTCATTATTGTTCAATTGTTTATGTTTTAAGTTGAAAAACAAACAAAAAACCATCAAAAATATCACTGAAGGTAAACACCAAGGATGGGTTGTTTCAAAAAAATTGACGGATTCATCAAATATTTGAAATAAATTTTCAGACATTTGATAAAATAATATCAGTAATAGTTAGCTACTCGTAAATATGCAAACGTGAATGACGAACAAGAATGAGTAAAAGGTAGAGTACAAAAGAATCACCAACAATTTATTATTGGCACCTGTGCTGATGGGACAATGATTTAGTACGCACAATATTTCCTGTCTTTGAATAAAGGGCTTCATCTCAATATCAAAGGTTAAATTAGATTTTTTTGTAGTTTTTTGTTTTTCCTATCACAAAATGCATAAATCGAATTTGGCATTTAGCCGGAATTAACCGACAATTTTTTTCCGAGTTTTGTCAATTTTTGACATCTATTTCAAATCTATAAAGTTTTATTTTCTTAGATGGTGAATAATGCCAATGGTCTAAAACCTCTGTTCAGCTTAAAATTTCATGGATTTCTTTTCCACTGCATTCACTACTTTTGTCTTGACAACTCCCAAAATGGATAGTGATTCAAGGACAGCTTCAGGGTTTTTGCGGTACTTAGTGCCCCGAGCGTATCAACTCTTCGGCTTAGTTGTGCCGCCCATTATCACGATTTTAAAAACCCAGGACAAGATTCCGTCACCCATTGTCGCCCACAGTATCGGCAAGCACGTCATATTTCTCAAATTCCTTTCAGCACCAAACGCAGATTACTTTATTATATAATAATAATGTGGTCTTGTTGATTGAAAATAGTCCTTTGTCATCGGAGTACTTGATTGATTAATACCAGCATACCAATTACTACGTCGGTGATAAGACTCCGATAACACCAAAACCTTTTAGCGTCAAACTCTCCGGCGAATTTCTAAAGATAGATATATATCTGGACTGAACGAAAATCAAACGAAAGTTCAATAAAACCTCAGGCAAAAGCCATAATCAGGAATCCTATGAGCGTGAAGGAATCCCACTTGTTCTCGGATCGGATCTTTGCTAATTTCGAAGGGTAAATTCTTGATTGATTTTGTGATCTGATTTCCATCATAAACAATTTTAAGAGAAATACAGATTTGTGTTTTGATTTATTTAAAATTTTCTTGAAGTAACGATTCTTCGACTATTTTAAAACGGGAATGCGTTGGAATGAGTTCCGTTGTGGTCTTGAAGTTGTGAATTCCAAATATCTCTGTGTTTACGTGAATCCCAACTTCTCACGTCTGAGCCAGAGAGAATATGGCATCCCCATTAGGCGTATTAGGAAGGGAAAGAAATGTGGGAGAGGAAGGTTGGGAATTATTTGGATATTTAGATCTCAAAGCTTTTTCAAGCCACGTATAGATTTTTGATGACAGTATTCTAGGGCGATACTTAGATATCTTTTTTTAGATTAACCGTAAAGATGTCGGAAAGGTCTTTTTAAGACGAGGAAAGAGAGAGAGAGTTCTGATAAGGAAAAGGTATGAGTGGTGGATAGGAATCTAGAGGTCAGTATTTTCAGGAGTGACGGACGTTTAAATCCATCCCCCCCACTGCGGTGCAAAACGATGGATCGGGAGAGACCAGCTGGAGAAGTCAAAGGATCTTCCTAAACCGGCCTTTCCTGATTCAGCCCACCCCGAAGCTGGCGCATATTCTCAAAGGTGCATTTGCTGCCAAAACCTGAACTCACTTCACCCGATGAACCTACTCTAAGTACTTATAATCTACCACTCTCGGTAATTACATAACACAGTGAACATCGTGAATAAAATAATTTAATATTTTTTAAAAAAAATATATAAATAACCATGTGGTATCTTCCGTCTTGGCCACAATCGAAATCAATATCTTCTTCTTCTTCTTGTGCCCTGTCCGTTCAATGGACGTTGGCTATCATGTTGGCTATGCGGACTTTGTATACTGCGGCCCGGAACAGCTCTACGGGAGACTGGCCAAACCACTTGTTACGCTGTAATTAAGGGTTGAGTATAGTAAGGATAATACTGTATGTACTATGGTTTCACCACGAACTTTTCGGTTATACCGAGCGCCAAAATACTGCTTTTGTGCAGAATTATGCCCGTGGTGAAATAAAACATGAAACTTCATCTCAGGAGTGAGCATATGTATGTGATCTCCAGCGTGTTAGGGAATTAAATAACAACAAGTATCTCATTTCCAATTTAAATGTAAAATAACGTATATATTATTTCAATAGTGTCAGGTACAATAAACGAAAACAGAATCTACTCACCCTCAGGGACCGATTGAGGTTATACTAACTAGCTAAATTCACAATATTCCTAACCGAACGGCGTCTCGTAGTTCGCCACAGGATGACTGTCAGGACCTCCAGCCGATCCTCATCTCGGCCAGTTCGCAACAGGATAATCGGCAGGACCTCCAGCCGATCCTCATCTCAACAGATCGCAACAGGATAATCGGCCAGTTCGCAACAGGATGATTGGCAGGACCTCCAGCCGATCCTCATCTCAACAGATCGCAACAGGATAATCGGCCAGTTCGCAACAGGATGACCAGCAAGACCTCCCGACACCTTCTCAGCAAAGCAGGGCTCCAAGGGAAGTGGAACTCCAAGGGAACGATGTTACGGGGCTTACATAGCAAGCAAGCGGGACCGTTAGTATTACCGTACGTGTAACTTTTTTAATACAAGCCGGTGAGCGGAATTATTTTTCTCCACGTGATTAATGAGGCATTCTTATTGTCGGCACCCGACAAGTACATTCCGGCGCGTCTCGTGCGGCGTAAATACTAATACCGATCGCCTCGATAATTTTTCGGTAAACTTCTCGAATGATACGAACTACCGCGGAGACCAATCTCGCGACATTATTCATTGAAATCTTTGGTGCACTTTCGCATCACGTATCAAAGATCGTTCCACATTAATTTCACGCGCCAATCGACTGAAATTTAAAACTTCGTCCCTTAAAATAAATTAATACTACACGACTGTCACAGCCATGATCTGGCCCAAAAGATCATGCCGGCGAGAGTGGGTTCCATTCCCGAACCCGGAAAAGAAAAAAAGCTCCCCCTTCCATAATGACTTGTGATGCCAGTCCTCCTGTTGTAACTATCAACAATTAATTAACTCAATAGTTCGTGCCGCTAGGTTCGACGTTATAAAGCAGTGTTCATATTTTAAAATGAGAAAAGGTAATGATTTCAGCACTGCTTCATAACACACTGTCTCAGGTTTTTCAGCCATGAGGTTCTCCTTCTTCCAGGGCCCCGTCTTCAATATCAATCACCATCAATTAAGACTCCCCGAAACTTTCTGTATTCCTTTCCAAAGAATCAACTTAACTTTCTCCCAACCTATTGTGCGAATGTGTTGACTATATAAAATTACTATGTAAGATTCCGGACAAATTTTGCGAAATCTTTCAGAATTTTACATATTTTTCGAATATCTGGTTCTCACTTAACTTCACTTGACCATTTTCTCTTCGTTTGTTGCTGTTGTGTTATAAACCTACTTTTTGTTTTATTCTTTCATTTTCGTTTGCACCGTTATAGGACGGTCTGCATTTATTCTTTGTTATTTCTTTTTAATTGTTTTGTGTTATCCCTCTCTTGTCTACATTTTAAATTTAAAAAAATATATATGTGCTTCTGACAGTTCCGTGTAACCTCTTTCTCTTTCTCGTAAACGATTCAAACGAAACAAATGTCTTCACAAAGGAAATGTAGTGGTGAAGCTATATACGTGTTTATTACGTAATTAATTGGTGCAAAGCTGGGAGTTGTGTGCTTCGCAGGTGTTTACACATTGCGCTGGTAATTCCACGCTCATACAATACGACTAGCTTAGTGTGACACAAGAAGCCTTTTATAATAATTAGTTTATTATACACATAACAGAAAAGATTTTGAAATAAAACAAGAGACTTGAATTGTTTTGTTATATTTCGCATTTAAATAATCTAAAATAATATGTGGTACGTTCCAGAGTGGATGATAATCTTAGGACCGATTTTATAACCATCCGTTCGTTACGCCTGATACCATTTTTTAACAAGTATTCGGTTTACCGCAAAACGAATATTTATAAAAAAATATATATATAGCGTAACAAACGGACGGCTGTTAAACCGGCCCTTAGTATCGCCCTGGTGTAAGAACATAGAATTGAAACCTTGATTGAAATGGCATTAGCTATGTATGTTACCAGTTCTGAAGAACCAGGAACATCCAAACCAACATCTTAGACATTTCCTTCCGCTTTCCACTACCTCCAGCCTGACAACAAACTCCTATTGGGGATGTCATAGATCCACCGTCTCCGAACGAATTTCGGAAAAAGAACTGACAAATATTTTAAATCCATTGTTACAGAATTGACTGAAAAATCCAACCCAAACCACGAAGTGTTCCATAGAAGTCGCTGAACCTATCCAAAATATAGTTCCCCTTACACATGATCTCTTAGTGACCATTTATTAGTTATCCTTAAATTGTCATTTATTTGTGTTCATACATCTTCCTTTATTTTTGTAAACGTCTTAACCCATGGGTTCAGAAACCTTAGTTTTTTAAAATTATAATTTTAAGTTATGTGGAAAACTATTATTAGATTTTATGTGAGTTATTAATTTTATTGTAATGGATGTAAATAATATTTTAATTTTCCTTAATAAATTTAAAAAAAATAAAAACAATTCGACATCTCCTTATTTTTATATTTCATGTGTATATTCGTGAAATGTAAACCTCATTTGAAATTCGTAATTACCCAGTTTTATGTTGGAAATTTAAGGGCCGATTGACCAAATTCTTGGATGATGAAACAAGACATTTCTTGTGTAATTCTTTATTTCGACTCCAGATACTAATATCTACAGCCTGTATGTCGGATATGTTGGACGAATATCTACGAACTTCAGAGTGTTGACTAATATCTACAGAGCTAAGATCGGACGAATATCTATGACGGTCCCAGTGTTGACTAATATCTACAGAGCGCAGGTTGAACTAATATCTACCTACAGAGCGTAGGTTGAACTAATATCTACAGAGCGTAGGTTGGACTAATATCTACAGAGGGCAGCTGAGCAAGAGGTTGTACGGAAAAGCATAAATTACTTCAATTACGTAAAGGCTTAAACGTTTAAAAGTACGTAGGTACATGAAGTTTTTGCATAATATTACGTATTTTGCTGTACGAGGACAATAATTTATTGAACAAACATGGACGTCATAATAGAAAGATATTTATTTATTTCAAAATACACGGCACCACAATCTAACCTAACCTAACTGACATAGAAATGGTCATGGTAACAGACTAAATAATTTAGAAGCACTCGAAATAAAAAAAGCTGTTAAAACAAAAACACAAATCCTTAATATTCAGCTAAATGTGTCCAATAGTCCGATATTAGGGATTTTTACATACATACATACGTACGTACATAAATTAAGTTTTTTAAACTGCATAGGCAATATTAAGTTATTCCAATATGCTGTACATAATTGGTTCTCATAGATATTAGTCAGCAGTTTGAGCTGTAGATATTCGTACGCACTTTAGTTCTCATAGATATTAGTCAGCAGTTTGAGCTGTAGATATTCGTACGCACTTTGGTTCTCATAGATATTAGTCAGATTTTTCAGTTTTTGGAATTCCTGTAGATATTAGTAGACGCCTCCCTTTATTCCATGGTTACATACTTTTCAAGCAAACTTATAAACAGAGGGCTCAGAACAGCCTACTAGCAGATAAATGAAAACAATTCGCAAAAGATTGTTTGTGAAGCACCTACATAAGTTTTATTATAAGGTTGTTAGATCCGTTTAATGAGAACAAGTTTTAGACTATCAAGGAGGTTTATGTCGGAGTGGAGCCCCACGCTTATTTATATTGCGCCAAAGTGGTTGTTTGAGGAACTTAGCTGTAGAAGTGAGGTTCTTGAGAAAAAAAAATACTAAGCATTAATTAGCTTAACAAATGTGCATTTTTAATTACGTTTAATTTGGGAGGCAGGTATGGGTACCGCCGCCCCGGGAAACATTTATTTAATGCAAGGGTGTCTGGTTTCACGGGGTGAGGTTTGTCTAGAACTATGCGGCGAATGCTTTTGCCTACTTTTGCCTACTGAGTGGTAGGCAGAACGGGAGACACTGATTGAGTGACTTATCCTAGACTTTTCTAGCTGGACTCTCCCGACTCATCGCTTGGCACCGCATTGGAGGGATGGATTCATACGTTTGTCACTCCTGGACTCATTGACCCCGGATTTCAACCCACCCGTCATACCGTTATCCTACCCAGAACATCTTCTCCTTCGTTTTCCTAAAAATACCATCCACACAGCATTACTAAAGTTGGCATAGGACCTTAGTATTTTTTTAAAACTTTTTTTTACTAATGTAAAAAAATGTATATATTATTGTGTGAACACCGCAAACGTATTAGTCAAAGCAACCCGAAACAAATGTGGCTATAGCATCTTCTTTGGGGTACTTTATGATGTTAATGGGATCAGAGAGAGGAAGGAGACAAGAAAGAAGAAGATTTTTTTGTAATATGCACTAAAAATGCGGACGGAATGACTACAGTACGTATCAATTTCAAAGAGAATACTTTCAATAGATCGTCAAGGTTGGTTGACTGTTGGGGAAATGAAATGCGAAAGGAAATTTATTTCGGAATGGACTTATAAAAAATCTCCCAACACTGTTCTTCTGCATCTTGAAAATGGCAAAGCTTTTTCTGTCAATATTTTTAGGCCAACATCACTATTTTCACGACTACGATGGCATCAAAATATTTAATTGTCTAAATACATAAAACTAAGTCGGGTTAGTTACACCATTTATAACTCGAGAACGGCTGGACCGAATATTATGATCTTTGAATTGTTGGATTTGTCTTCGCCCCGAATAGCAGAATAGCTATCAAAACATCAGAAAAATTAATGAAAAAAAAAATTACGAGGAAAAGTCTTTTGCTTATACATTTTGCATGGAACGAATTCTCATATTTTGAAAGAGCTGCAGGAATATTGTGATAAGTGTAATATTGAGTAATGAGTGAATTCCAAGAATTCAAAACGTCAAATTTCAATGCGCTGATTGTTTTGCATTTGTTCTTAAACATATTATGCTTCCCCTCTTTCTTACACACTAAATGCCAACGGTAGAAATTGGGACAAACGGTGAACGTATGTCTGCACCCTTCCAAAGGAATAATACAATAATTATAACAAATCTCCCTCACACGTATAAAGAAAATGAAACGCAATTCCCGTAAGTAATTGGAAAAGTAAGAAAATCACAGTTGTGCATCGATAATTGCTTCATTGTGTAATTTTTAACTTAATAAAAAAACTGAATTTAATTCAGCTAATAAGTTAACAAAACAGTTATTGATTCTGAGGCGGTACGAAGTTCGGTGAGTCAGCTAGTTATAAATATATTTTAAATATATTATTGTTTTTTTCGCTCTTTTTCGTTGTAAATTATGATAAAATCACAACATTTTATGAAAAATTTAGTTAGTTTTTCCAAAAGTAATGAAATATCAGATCTTTATTTGTATATAGCTCAGTAACTCGCAGCGTATAAAAAGTAATAAAGTGTCAGGAAACGCTTAAAACAACCGATCGGAAAATAAAGTTGCTAAATACTTGGATAGAAAAGAGTCCTTTTAAGATCAAAGCAAGCAAACTCCTCAGAGCTTAAGTACACTTAAGTATATTCGAGCTTAACTGCGGCTTAAGAATATCTGCCTTTATTGTATTAAGCGAAGGAAAACATAACTTGATAGCTTATCCCTACTTGGCACGTGACTGTTTTCTTTTTAGATCGCGATATCAGTGTAAATAACGCTGCCCTTACCAGGTTTACAAAATCTGGAATTCCGCGTGTCGATTTTTAACGATGCAATTAATGCTTTAAGAAGGAAAAACGGGAAATATTTCGTTTTTATAAAAAATTAAAAACATCTGAATTCTTCTCTTCTTTCTGGGTGCTGTTCTATGTCATCGAGTGTTATCAATAACCCCCATTTAAAAAAAAGACTAATCCCCAGTCAACATTCTCACTCCACCTCTACAACAAATATATATTCACGCATAATTTTGTAATATTATGTGAATGATGTTGATCAGTTTTTCTGAAAAAATTTTTCGAAACAAAGTTACATTGTTTTTGTTATTTGTTTTTGAGGTGTTACGCCGTGTTGCGCTACCTCTTCTCTTAGCCAACGTTTCGGACAGCGTTACATTTTCATCATTAAATCACACATCTGCCCTGATGATGAACACTGTAACGCTGTCCGAAACGTTGGCTAAAGGAGGTGGTAGCGCAACACGGCGTAACACCCCAAAAAAATAACAAAAATGCTTTTGGCCGTGAAAATCTACAATCATATCCAAAGTTACATTGTTTCATTTTTACTCGTATATGCAGCTTCTTATCATAAATAGGATACAGAACGTTTTGTTATTTAATCACACAGCGAGTGACTGACTAATGCATATTGAGAAACACAAACTGAAAGAATGAATTGGTTGCAATTCTCTTAGCAACATTTCCACTGACTGATGTTCTGGTTAGTTTTCTGATCACAATAACAAAATGGCGATTAAACACATTCGTTATTTTATTTACGCTTATTTAACACGGTTTTTTAATGTTGATACATACCATCATACATATCATCGCACGCTCAGAATATGAACTAAAATCGGCGTTTAAAAGCTTAGCTACGTCGGCAAGGAACATGGGATTGGTCATCAACAAGGGGAAGACAAAATATATGCCCGTACATGGACGCCAGAAACCACCAAGTATACAGATAGATAATTATACATTTGAAACTGTCAACGAGTTTGTATATCTCGGTACTATGGTGACAAATGACAACAATGTATCCAGCGAAATCAAAAGAAGAATAGTAGCTGCAAATCGATACTACTTTGGGCTACAGAAGCATATGAAATCTCGCCACCTTACCAGAAGAACTAAAGTCCTGCTTTACAAGACCCTTATACGACCTGTTCTTATGTATGGTTCGGAATGCTGGACAATCAGTAAGGGTGATGAAGGAGCCCTAGAAAGTTTTGAAAGGAAGGTGCTGCGAAGGATTTACGGCCCAGTCTGTGATAATGGAGAATGGCGTATCAGATACAACCAGGAGCTATACGATCTTTACGAGGACCCTAATATCTCCAAGGAAATCAAAACTGGAAGACTCAGGTGGGCTGGACATATCCAGAGAATGAGCGAAAGAGATATTCCAAAGCGAATTATGGATGGTGCACCTGGGGGTCGGAGAAGAGTTGGAAGACCAAAGCTTCGATGGCTGGATGGAGTGGTGAAGGATGCAAGCACCATCGGCATCCGAAACTGGCGCAACGCAGCACAACACCGACAGTCATGGAGGCAGGCTCTGCTGGAGGCCAAGACCCGACCTGGGTTGTAGAGCCACAGATGATGATGATGATGATGAACACGATTTTTCCAACTACGTACGCTGACGAAGAGAATTAAACTAATAAAATTCATAATCTATGAATTACTTCAATTCATCAATATCCATGTTCCCAAAAAATCATGCCGACATTTATTACCCTTTTACTTCAATAACACCAGGCCACTAGCTTATCAAAATTTTCCGATATATTCTGATCTGGGCGATATATTTCATCTTAAAACTAATCAGTATAAATGTTGTATATTCTATCACTTTTATTCTAGACACGAATAGACCTATCAAATAACTTCTAAGCTACTACTATTTTGTTTTGTAGAATCTTTTAAATTCAATTATATGCGTGAGGATTCTTAGTTTCTGTTTACATTTTTATCTATGTATTTTGTTTTGTGTTTTGTTGCAACCTTTTTTGTCATTATCTTTATATTTTTCTTTATTGCTTAAATTTTTAAGTATTTTTTTGTGTTTGTAAAATTTTATAAGAAAAGCCCACAAGGGCGTGTAATAAATAAATAAATGCACGGTAATGTTGACAAAATTAATATGTAAAATGAATGTTTCTTTGTTTGTCCCTTGTGCGTTCCTAAACCATTCAACTTTGGGGATTTGATGAGCGCATGCCCGCGATGGTTTCTATATATAATAGTGAACTCTGGCGTTATGAAAATATTTCCTATTCACCCGATTGTGATGAAATTTTGGTGAGTTGTTGTGCGCACGCCTGCGGAGGTTTCTATGTATACTGGTGAGCTCTGACATTATGAAATTTGTATAAAAAAATTGCAATAGGTGGCGCTCGAGTGGTTTTAAAAATAATTAGAGAGAATATAGTAGGAAGAGAAGGAAAAATGGGAAGGGGAATCCGGGAGGGGAGAGGGGAATAAGGGAGGGAGTGTGGGAGGGATGGTTCGCCGGAGGGGGGTGGGGGAGGGAGGGGGGAGGGAATGTAGAAGGAAAACGTGGAAGGGGGCGTGAGAGTGGAACGGGGACGGATGGGAAAGGACACGCAGGGAGAAACAATTTATTTAAGTTGAATTGCAACGCATGCCGGGAACTCGCCAGTTATTTTATAATATTTATTGCGTTAATGAATTCATTTGATCGGTGTCGTTCGGTCCAATTAGGATTTGCTGAAAAGATAAATATGTTTATCACGAGAATTAATTATAATTTTGTTATTTAACACGAATTACGTTAAATTAAGTAAACATTGGATTATTAGTATTTGCATATATATATTTTTTTACAGTGAATACCGCACAAGAATCTCAACTGCTCCCGTCTGGAGCCAGTGAGACTATGGCATCCCCAATTGGGTTATGTTGTGAGGCTGAAGATAGTGGGGAGGGGAAGGAGGTGGGGAAGAGGAAGGTTGGGAAGTACCTGGCTATTCAGATCTGGTCACCAAACACGGCTAAAGCCATTTTCAAGCAACGTTTCAATTCTGAATGGTGGTCTTACACCAGGGCGATAATAATAGTATCTTCCACTCTGAAACATGCCGCAAATATACTATATATTATTTTAAATGAATTAATTGTGAAATAACACAAATTAATCAAATAATGTAAATTTGATTGCATAATGCGTATTTAATCCTTATTGGTCTTTAGTTTATTTATTTATTTATTTTCGGGAAATCGACAGTTACATTTTTCCAGTTTGTACATGTTTGTTTAGCCAAAATAAAACTAATTATGGATTTCCTCCTTGTGACTTTACCTCTGATTAAACAACATGATAAAAAATTTAAATAATAAAATTTATAATAAAGGTGCACGAGATCAAAAATTTTATAAAACAAAAGATTATGTATGTAAAACTAAATTTTACATAAAACATAAAAATATCAATACATTGGTAACCATAAGAAGCCAGGTTGTACAAATAAATCAAATCATAACAGAATTAAAGTATAAACGATAGAAACATAGACACATAACATAAATTGTTGAAACATCAGAGAAATACTCTTTTACGTACCCCTTATATTTGGTAAGTTCGGAATTGAAAATGTCCACCTTGGATAATATGCTATTGTAACTATTGCATAGTCTGTTCAGACAAGAATTTTGCTTACAGTTTGTCTTGCATTGATCCACACTGAACAGGACAGAAGAGCGTGTTGTACGCGCAGGTACATAAATTGAATTTTATTTAGCAACTCTGGGAATTGAACATTATTGTTAACTAATTTATACAGGAATATTACATTCATATAATGCCTTCGCACACTCAATGATTCAATTTTAAAGAATGAAGCTGCCTCTGCATAATTATTAAATCTTACATATGACTTGTAACAAAGATATTTGAGGAATTTGTTTTGAATTGCTTCAATTTTGATTGTATGGATTTTATAAAATGGAGACCAAATAACTGACGCAAACTCCAAATGACTTCGTACATAGGCAAAGTAGAGCTGCTTAATGACGTTGATACCATTAAAAAGTTTTGTGTTTCTTATGATAAAACCTAACATTTTAGGAGCTTTGTTTGTGATTTGTTGTATATGAAGGTTATATTGTAGTTTACTATCAAGGGTTATTCCAAGAACACGAATATCTGAGACTGTTGCAATGTTGTTGTTTTTTATCGAATAATTAAATAATGTTTTATTTTTATTTCCTGAAAAGGTAATGTGATGACATTTTAAGATATTTAGAAATAGTTGATTTTGTTGGCAACAGGTAAATATATTGTTTAAATCATTTTGTAAATTGACTTTTTATTGGCTTATATAGCCTGGCATCATCAGCAAATATTGACAAAATCATTGATATATAAAATGAAAAACAATGGTCCGAGATGAGAACCCTGTTGGATCCCAGAGGAAATTTCACTGCTAATATATAGTATCGCGTCATATTTGATCCTTTTTACTTTTAATATTTGAGCTAATGCGTTATCTTTACTAACAACTAAAATATCAAAAATAAATAAATAATTATTATTCTCGAATGAAAAAAGTTTTTCTTAAATACTTTTATTTCATTTCACAGAGAAATCCTAATTGTTAAAGTATATGATTACAGTTTAAAATTTACAATAACTTTGTTAAAAAAACTTTTATTTTTCGTATACTTTACTAGCTGTTGTCCCCGGCGATGCCCTGGCTTTACACAAAGTTTTCGAAATGTAGACAGTGACCTTCTTCTTGTTTTGAAGGTCACGTGTGCAAAATTTAATCAACCTTGGCATGAAACTTTAGATTTGCATACAAATAATATCCACAATGTCCGCTTTATATTTCCACATACAGACATTCTCCTTTATATTTCCATATACAGACATCCGCTTTATATTTCCACATACAGACATTCTCCTTTATATTTCAACTTATTTACACAAAACCTTGACAAATTATATACCTAAACCTTCCTCATGAATCACTCTATCTATTGGTGGAAACCACATAAAAATCTGTTCAATAATTTTTGAGTTTATCGCGAACAGACAGTCAGACAGGTGTAGCGATGTAGAGATGCCGACCGGGTTTCGCTACAACCGTAGCTTCTTCGTAGTAACCGCAGTGTATTGTATTACATTAACCGTAGTATACTCTGCTAATCTAGTATTGTATTATTCTGCCCCGAAGAAGCTACCGTTGTAGCGAAACCCGGTTGGCATGAAGTACCTATATAAAAAATAAAAGTGGTGTCTACATAGTAATTGTTTTTTTTTAAATAATAATGTCACATCACAAAATATGTGCTTCGTGTGTACAAATATATGATTACAATTTGGCGGATTTTTTCCGTGGAGAGTTAAAAATTAAAAAAATATTATTAATTTTTATTGAACGCTTAAACGTCACAAAAACTGAAGCAACAATTTTCTTACTAATTCCACAAACAAAAGAAATGCATTTTCTAAATAATGTTGATTTATTTCAAATTTATGGACGTATTGAGTCAAAACGTTTGATGTTTATTATTAAAATTTAATTAATCATAAATATCAATGTTTATTTTTAATACAAAGATAATTTAATTGTGTTTCTAATATGGTTTTATTTTTTTTTGACAACTTTAAAAATACCTATGTTAAATTACCTTGGAAACATTTAACTTTCGCGCGTCGGCGTCTTTGGTACTTGTAGGGAAACATATTTAAAGCTTGAAGAGTTAAAAGTGTCTGATGGTGCTAATGTTTGTAATATTTAATATACTTGCACTTAAAACTTACAGCACTTGCAGTTGGTACACGCTCCCAGCATAAATTAGGTTTTTACGATCAAAGATTTGCAGTAACTTCTAAAGGAGGTGCAACTATAAGGGGACTAGGCTACTTTAAAATCATATTCGAAGGGTAGCATCTGTTTGTGATATAAAAGTTATCCCATTTCACCCCTTTTCCAATTTACATTTAAATTGCGGGGTGGGTGGAAGTTCAATTGGTTTTTAAATAAAGCGTCAGTTAATATTCATTTTGTAAATTTACTACATTCTACTCCATTTATTCTCTAACTTATATTCATTTAATTTTTGTGTAAGAATGTATAGATATAGCAGCTCTGATGGACAAGAGAAACTGGTCATCTTCGGGTGAGAGAGAGAAAGGATTATCATAGGGATCGGTGTAAACAAATACAATGAATTAAAAAAATAACATGAGTTATTTAACATTTGATGTATATAAAATATTGTAAACGGTATATTCATTGAAACGACACATACCAGAGTGGTATATTGTTCCCCTTCAAGTCTCTCCAGTTTTACAAAATACTTAAATATGCCATAGCTATTGTGATTTCAGGCTTCTATGACTCCTGTACGGTAATCATATAACACTTTTTTATGAATTAAATGAAATATAATATTAATATTAAATATTTGCCATTATTGTTCAATTTAATTTTATCCTGACGAAGAAACTGTTGGTTTTTCGAAACATGCTGATAATTTTGATCAATAAGTGGTGTAAATCGTAAATCACGCCGATTATGATGCACCTGAGGCACTTCGCAAGGTAGGTAGGCGCATCATGATCTGCCTGATTTTACGATCGTCTGCCGACATGTACAACGTGATTTGCTTTCATTTAATTAAAATGACGCCACAAAGTGATTTTGCGAATACGGAATTAATTAAAACTATCTTCGTTATTAATGGATATTAAAACCGTTGCCCTTTGATTAAACATGAAATCGGTAATGTTTGGGGAAAACTCGTTCAAATGGGTGGGCTTGTTGAAAAAGTATCGATATATCGATATTTTAAATTCAATACATCGATATTTTTAGCCGATATATTTTGATCCGATATATCGATACAAAATATGCAATATCAAAAATTGTATCAAAAACGATATTTTTTTAAATTTATGTATTTAAAGTCACTAGAATCCAAAACCGTATAGGAACGAACGGAAAAAAAAGTAACTATATTGGGTCATGACATCTGGCGGTTGAAATTTTATTCTCGTCTTCTATTAATAGCTTACAAATCTATTGTCTTTGCATTAGTATTTGTGATCACCAATACTATCTCATGTGTGTAGGTACATACATAGAAATGTATGCTATTTTTCGCCATTTTTTTCTAAGCCACTCCTATGTGTTGGTTCCCAATTGCCTATGATTATTGACTATACCTTGTTCCAAACACGAAGTCCTTTTTGACAGAATAATATGCCAATAGAATGTTACTGAGAATATTGAGCTGAATACACTATAATTTAAAAAAACACAAAATCTCTTGAAAATTTGACCGATATATAGCGATATTTTTTCCTCGATATATCGACGTCGATATTGATATTTTAATAAATATCGATACATTAATATATTGATATTTTTTTTCACTTTCGACATCCCTACAAAAGGGTAGGTAGACACGAAGATTTTTGTCTTGTTTTGACTAAAATATCCGTTGTCATCATTCAAACACATAATACAAAACACCATTGTGGGGTTTTCAAATTAAATACGTAGGTCGTAGGTATATCAGTATTATACAAATCGAAAATAAATGCGCCATTAACATATTCTTATACTCGCATAGAAACAGGAAGTAACCAAAAATGCAGTTATCGAGTTGTTCCTAAAACACCACCGCAATGTATGAATAATAAGTGCTTTTATTATTACCGTGAGTATCCACGATTACGGTACCATTACGGCACAAAAAAAACTTTAAACGTATGGTCTTTATCCTGATAATGCTGCAGCTCTTTCTCACATGCTAAATAATGGTGATGCCATATACATCAGAATGAATAGACCAGAAGATACAGGTGAGGGGTGGGGGGCGAAGAGAGGAAAGATACTGTGATTCGTTGAAAAATCAATCTATAGACAGTATATAGGCATCTCGCATTATAATATCACCATTTATTTCTTAAAAGCAAAATCTGCTTTGAATGAATAGACCTTTTTACATGGGAGCGCGAATTGCTTGCCACGTTAATAACATATTTGCTAAGGCCAAATTCTTGCCCCAAAAACGTTCGCCCCAATTCACATAGCAATATTTTGTTGCCGTGTTTAGTTAAGACACTTTTACAAATGTTTCATAATTTACTTACCCCTGTAACCAGAGACGAGGACACTGGAGAACCGCCCACATTCGCTATGTCTATATATTATTTACCTATAATGTATAGCGCAAGCTGCCGTTTTTGGCGTGTTATTTCGTAAAACGTATGGACGTTAGTTTCGCGCTGGTCACTACAAGAATGATGACGTCACATATTTTAGATTCAAGCGTGGATCTCTCCCCTCCCCATGGAGCGAGCTGGCGCCAAGGCGGAGCTATAGCCGGTTCCATGGGGAGGGGGAAATATTACGTTTTTATCACTTAGGGCAGGTCCAGATATATTCATATGTCCGTGGGTGAGACAAAAGATGAGACACACAGTATACGTGTGTCTATTTCCTCCAAAGTACTACTTTTCTCTTTGGAGGAAGCAGATATATCTTATTAGGGCTATAGCGACGGGTATTGCGTTTCGTTTTCTTTAAATGTGTTAGGGAGATGTATGTTAAAGATTGTATGTTTCATTTGGGGGGGGGGGGGGTGCAGACGCACGTTGACCGTTCGACTCATTTTCGAATGTTATTATTTAGTGCGTTAGAAAGTGCTGCAGCCTTATATGTTTACGATCAAAAGCAAAACCGTCAGCGTATTGACATTTATGAAATTTTGGTATTTACTCGCACTTCAATATTATTCTTGTAACAATATTTCATACTTTCAAAATTATCGTCACGGATATCGCTATTGTAGGGTCTACGGAGACATCACGGTGCGGTGTGTGAGAGAGATGCCAGAAAATGATTAGATATGTTTCTTACGTCTTTTCGCAGGAAACAGACCTGCGCGCATTGTTTAACTCATATTTTGAAAGACCTGCAGCAATATTGTGATAAGGAACGTACGTTTATTGCATTTTTTGTGCCGTCACGGCACCTTATCATGGATCGTCACGGTAATAATGAAAGCTCTCAATATCTCAACGAAAGCTTCATTAAATTCAAATCAATTTCAAAAGCTTCTTTCTCAAAATTACTTTAAGCGATTCAGCGTAATTAATAAATTACAGCAAATAAACAAAATATCTTTAGAAATTGATGGATTCGATCACTTTTTTCCTGCTACAAAAACGCGTCAAATGAAAATGCAAGGAGAGTGTTAAAAAAACCTTTGCACGTGGGTTTTTTATGCATGGATAATTGATTAACCCACGTTATTGGTTTTCCGTGGCTCATTTGGAAAAGGGGGGTGTTCAGATTACTTTTCCCGGAAGAGAGTGAAAAAACAGTATACCTACTTTGTGGAATCATTAAAAGGACCCAGTAAATCTATTCACGGCACGGAGCTTCGAACTTCCTAAGCTTACTGGCCATAAGGCGCTTATGTTTCAATCCAAGCGCTTAGAGTTTAGTACTTTTTGCATGTAAAAAATTGTGGAATAATGTGAACGTAAATCATGCAATTGTATTATCTAAACCCCTTGCTTATATAACATCAAGTAACAAAGAAAACATCTCAAACGAAGAGCTATTAAGGCGATTCAAAAGTCCAGGAAAAAATCGAAATCGGAATTCACACCCCTTTAAGGGAGGAGTTTAAAAATACCTGAGAAAAAGCTTTTGAAAAGGTTGGAAAAGGTATTTGAGATTTTTTTATAGGTTGATTTCGTAAAGGCTTGTAAAAAACGTTAACGCACTGTTTATTTTAATAAAACGGAAATTTAAAATTGATTTCACGGAACCAAGCGACGCGGAGCCTAACGTCTATTCCCCGCTCCGTCCGAGAGAGAACTGATAAAAAATGGGTGTGGCTAGTATGTAGTGGGTTCACTTTGAAAATCCAAATTCATCGACCGCCGGCCGTATACCCGAAAATATTAATATTTTGTGAAGTTCGGGCGTAAATTTATATATTTTTTGCGATTATTATAAAAGAAACTGTATTTGCCACGTTAAAGAAAAAAAACCATATCCGAAAAGGGGTTTATAAATAGGAGAGAGAAAAAAATTGAAGGTTTTTTGTTGTTGTTTATTTTTGGGGTGTTATGCCGTGTTGCGCTACCTCCTCCTTTAGCCAATGTTTTGCACAGCGTTACAGTGTCCATCATCAGGGCAGATATGATGGACAACTGTAACGCTGTCCGAAACGTTGGCTATAGGAGGAGGTTCTAAAAATCTAAAATCATATGCAAAATTGAAAGTGTTTTTATAGACATTGTACTTAATTTTTTTCTAAGACATTAAAAAATGACCGATATTTTTAAGGGTCAAGATATTTTCTACACGCACTAGCTATTTAATTGAAGCATATATAATACTTCTAAGCGATCAAAATTTCAAAACAAAAACATGTGATTTTGTATGATTTTCCATTGTTAGTATGGCTTCATCTTAAGTTTCAAAATTTGTTTGAAATGAATTTGGGTCAATTACGTAATGTTATTCCCACAACGTAATCGCTGGAAAGAGATTTGAAATATGCATTTAATAAGAGTGATAAAATTAATACAGAAACTGTGAATTTACGAGTGTTTTATACGCGAGCATTATTTGAACGGTTTGTTTTCTAACTGAACATAAAGCAGAAAATCGGTTTGTTGTTTGTTAAAACAAAAATTCTCAAACTGTGAGCTCTCATATCTTGAAATATGCACAACATTTTATATTCAGAATTTGTATCTACAATAAATTATATATAAACCAGAGTAAAGTTAGCCTCCCAAAAACTGGGTGTTTTGTACAGGGCCCGCAGATTTAATTTGACTTTAATTGTACACAACTGCTAACCCTATACAAATCACAAATGTGCCCTACGGTTGAATTTGATAGCCACCTCAGGCCTGGAGCTCCAAATACCTGGAAAATACCCTGGACTCTGCGCAAAAATGGGCGGTCCCTTTGATAGTTTCTGCCATCTTAACATACTGATTGCAATCTTTAGAGCATAGGCGTCGGGTGAGAATGCTATCCTTGTTCTACCGGTATTACAATGGAAGATGCTCCGAGGAACTAGCGTCATTGATCGCCTCGGCAACGGTGCGTAGTCAGGAAACACGACAAACGCGTGCCAACATATTTACATGGTTGACATTAGTCACATGAGAACGGGTCGCTTCTTCGACTCGTTCTTGGTTTCAACAGCTCGGCGGTGGAATGATTTGCCGGCCTCTGTATTTCCTCCTACCAACAACATGGGTCTCTTCAAGACCAATGTTCATTCCTTCCTCTCCTCAAAAAGACCCTCCACACGGCCTCTCAGATGACATAGGAGTAAATGTAAAAAAAAATGTTTTTGAATTTGGCAGGCGAGTGTGCAATGAGCGTACCGCCACCCTGGGAATTTACTAAATTTGGTGACTTAGCAGGGGTCCCCGGGTTCACGGGGCGAGGATTATATAGATCTAGGCGGCGGATGCCTCTGCCCATCCACTGTATGGCGGGTCGTATTTAGAGACTCTCTCACCCCATCGCCTTGCACCGCAGTGTAGGGGATGGATTCAGGCCAACCCCTGATACCTTTTTCCTACCCAGATCTTCATCTCTTTTCTTTCCTTAAAAAAAATCTCTGTTCAGCATCTCCAAACATGACAGAGGCCATGAGCGAAACTATTTTCCCCAAAGCCTCCTGTGTGGAGCTAATGTGAAAAAATAAATAAACATTCTCGGTTTAGAAGTAAAATGAGCGTAGAAATTACTAGTGATGTGCCGGATCGTTAAAAATGTATATCCGCTGATACGGATCTGAATACGGATATTTGGTGTCAAGATCCGCGGATACGGATACGGATCTTTATTTTCTTATTCAATCGGTGTCGGCGCGCGAGACCTTGAAACGATAGTTGACGTTACGCCCGCCGCAACGACGGTATGGTAACTTAATACGACAAAATATTTGATTTAAAGAAATAAAAATACTCTGAAAGGAATTTAATGGTTTTTTAATTCGACTTAATCACCTATATAAAGCATTTCATTCTATCAATTGAAAATTAATAATGTAAAATTACATAATTTATTGCATTGAATAAAATTTCGTTAAATCAAATCCACACTGGAACGAAATAGGTTTTATTTAGCAGTTAAAAACGTTATTGTTTTTGGTTCTTCTATCATAACTGGAATAAAGTTTAAAACCCATCAAAACTTTATGTTTATTATTATTATAGGTACACTATGAACTCGTAGATGACGCATTGTTTTATTGCTGATATAAAACCATGCAGCACCAACGAGTTACCATCACAATAATATCTATGAAATAATAATTTTAATAAGTTCAAAATGTAAATGCATTGTTTCGTACAAACAAATTCTATTTATCTGACTTATTGAGGGCTTTTATTATTGCCGTGACTATTCACGGTAACGGTACCGTGACGGCATAAATAAGGCAATTATCGTACGTTTTTTAACACAATAAAACTGCAACTCTTTCAAAAGATGAGATAAACAATGCACATAGGTCTGTTTCCTCCGGAGGAAAAAGTCATAATTTTTTTGCATCTCTCTCACACACCGCAACGGGAGGTCTCCGTAGACCCCTACCAATACTACTTTACAGTGAAGATAATTTTTAAATATTGAATATAGTTATAAGGATAATACTGAGGTGTGAGTGATTTCCAAAAATTGAAAAACTTCAAATGTCAATGCTGATGGTTTTGCTTTTGTTCTCACACGTATGATGCTGCAGCTCTTTTTTACACACTAAATAACAACGGTTGAAAATGAGACAAACTGTGAACTATGTCTGCAACAGTGGCGGTCCGTGAGATTTCAGTGAGCTAGTGCACTAAGATTGAAAAATATGACGTTATTGACGTTAGTTGTAGCTGAAAATGATTTTTTTTTCAAAATTTAAACTTTTTCTATGAAAATCTTCAGGATTCTTTCAGTCAAGGGCAGGCGCGGCCGGTGCCTTAGTGCACTCGTGCAACGAACCGCCGACAAAGTTGAAAAACAATTTACAGCTCATCGTAATCTTACTCAATGTTTTTAATTATAAAATTAAACAAAGTATTAAAAAAATCTTTAAAATTGCAATTAATAACATACTAAATGTAAGAATATTGTAGATAAATACGGCAAAAACACTCCACCCGCGCGGTTAACAATGGCTAGGAACGAGAAACCGAGGTACATATCAATCTGCGCGTTAGCGCCCCGTTTGGCTAAATATTATTTTATATGCAGCCCATACGAAACATCTCCGGACCGTGGTTTTGACAAAACGTATCAAGAAAAATACCCCCGACAGTGCGCTGCACGGACAGCGGAGATATCCGAACGAAGAATCCAAGAATTCCGAACGTACGGCTCGAGCGATGTAGGGTTTGAAGAAGTATTTAAATAAAAGCATAATATTTCTCAACGGGTCACGGGTCAGCTTGTGATAGAGTGCTACGGATTTACATACTTGGCATTGACTTTATTATTTGCTTTTTTTGCAGAAAGTAATCTTTTATTTGTGTGCGTTTTTTTTACTTATTGCAAACTTCATATCGACGCCCATTGGGTCAGTAAACACCCGCCACCGTTTGCATCCTACGCTGCAAATTAAAATTGCTTGTGCTTGTGTTAATTATTGTGATATTAATTAATATCCGAAGGTCTTTCAAAATAAATACCTTCTCTTCTTTGCCACTAATCCTCTAATACTAATAGATATAATATAAAAAGAAATCAACCATAGTGAAGAAATCAAAGAAATCAACCATAACAAAGAAATCAATGTAGCAAATAATTTATGATTTCAGAATTTTTTTAATGCAGTATCCCCGCTTGCAAAGAGGTATCTTCCAAGCATAAACTAATATAAATGTGTTTATCGGATAACGAATTTGTCAGGTGAGTATATCTGTCTCTGTTTGCAAATAAAATTGGGTGATTGAAGTCTTCGCTCGGCAAAAGGATCGAATAATTGATCTTCTCTATAAATAAGTAAGATAGTGTATTTATATAAATTACATACATTACGTTTTTGATGAAATCGGTGAACCACCAAAAATTTAAGGCAACGGCCGCGACTGGTCAAGGGATGCGCCGCATCCACATACTGAAAGATCTTCATTCAAAAAGTTAAAATTTTGAAAAAAAATCATTTGCAGCTACAACAATATCAGTAATGTCGTATTTTTCAATCATGGCACTCAAGAAAACTGAAAACTCACGGACCGCCACCAGTCTGCACCCCCCCAAAGGAAACATACAATCATTATATTACATCTCCCTCACACGTAAACAGAAAATGAAACGCAATTCCCGTAGGAAACAGGCACACGTATTTTGTATGTCTCACCATTATTTATTGTGTAAGAAAGACCTGCAGCATTATAATGATAAAGATCGTATTTTTTTAACCTTTTCTGCCATCACGGTACCGTAACCGTGAATCGTCGTGGTAATTATAAAAGCATATATTCAAAATTAATTTTGAATATGTTTGATCGTGTTCACCCACCAGTAAGATAAAATTGACCTGACTTCACTCAACATGTGCCCATAACACATAAACCATGTATATTTTCGGTCGGTACCATGAAGAGATAAGCAAGTTTTTTCGGTTGTTAAAATAAAGTTAATCTGAATAAAATGCAAAGATAACTACACAAAAAAATAATTTTCAGGGAGATTGCAAAAAATTCTAAGTGGGGTTTAGACTAAATGAAATGGTTTTGAACGTCTAAGGTGGAGTTGAATTTAGCAAACGTAGTCTCAAGTTTCGTTGCATTTCTTATCTGGCAATCAAATAACATTTTATATGGAAATTAGGGAGAAAATTTAAGATAAAATGAAAAGTAAAATAGAATAGAATACGAATTTATGAAAAAAAAATTAAAAAGAAAATGTTTTGTTTTAATATGATGAGTGCTTCTCTTATTTTTATTAATTTGGAAACAAACATTATTATCATCATCATCATCTTCTTCTTCCCCTTGTCCTATTCGGGTCGGGGACCCTCTGCATCGACAAGGCTCCTTCATACGTCCCTGTCTTGTGCTGATTGTTCGGCCTCCGTCCATGGTAGACCCATCCTCTCCTCACATAGTTTCTGGAGTTGCCTCTCTCAACTATGTCTACATTATATAAAACAAAATTAAAACGACTATCTAAACAGTTTACTTTCAGAAATTTCTTCGGGGATCGGTACCAACGACATGTCTATATTAATGTTTCAGATGAGTAATTATACACATTGATGACATTATTGAGAAGGAATGATTGGCGGAAGAAACGACAGCTTTGTAACAAACTTCACTTTTGTTAATTTTGTATAAGGCGCGGCGTCAGAGATATACTCGAAGACGGGTTCTTAAATTTCTACCGTACAGACGCTAGGCAATTAAAACTATCAGTTGGTAACATATTATGTTAATTATTGGATAATCAACACCTCTACCGCAGGTCACTTTGACCGGGTGTTGGCGTGGATGCATCTGACCAACAACTGCGTGGCATACAGGATCGGGAGGGGCCAGTTAAGAGAGACTTAGCTGCCACTAAGACACAGCTGTTTTATATGTTTAAGAACAAAAGCAAAACAATCAGCGCATTGAAGTTTTTGAATTCACTCACTATTCAATATTATACTTATCACAATATTGCTGCAGCTTTTTCAAAAGATGACATTTGGTTCCATACAAAATGTATGAGGAAAAGAATTTTCTTAATAATTTTTTTTCGTTAATTTTTCCGATGTTTTAATAGCTATTCTGCTATTCGGGGTAGAGACAAATCCAACAAATTAAAGATCGAAAAAATCGGTCCAGCCGTTCTTGAGTTATAAAAGGTGTAACTAACCCGACTTTGCTTTATATATTAAGATTTTTGATATCTAAAGGTTCAAACAAAAAACCTTTGGAGACGAGCATCGACCAAAAGGCGGATATTGCTCAAATTTTTAAAATACATTAAGAATGGGTTGTTTTAAAAAATTTGGACAATTCATCAAATATTTGAAGTTAATTTTCACGTTCTGTGAAAATTTTATTTAAGTTCTGTGATTATTTTTAAGTTTTATGAAGCAACTGACTTATAATGATTTATTAACAGAACTAGAAAAGAACTTAAACAGAACGTGAAAATTAACTTCAAATGTTTGATGAATTGTTCAAATTCTTTGAAACAACCCGTTGACAACCAGTTGAATTTTGCAGAGCATTTTGTATATAAGGAGAGTAAGATTAAAAAGTTTTTTCTAAAAATGCTCAATCAGCACAAGAAACTATTGATTCAAAACTGTAATTTGATATAAGATTTTCAAAGTTTGTTAGTAAACTGATATGATCAAAGAATATTTAATTAATTAATTTCACATTTTAATTTTCCAGGCGCACTTTTAAGTCTTTGAATATAATAAACTTTTAAAAATTCTGTAACTACCTTGAAAGATCCTTTAAACAGAGAAAATAAGATTAAAATCCAATATTCTGTAAGTTTTTAATGAATGCTCAAAACCAGTACAATTTCTTATAACGTTTAATATTAACGTTAGACAAATAAGATAAGATAATTGAATTTTTTACCCTAGATTGTTATTATTCTTCTAAGATATATAATATCTTTTAAAAAAATGTACCTAAACGTGCGTAATGTTCCTTCTGAGCAATCTAATTCATTTGGGATGCTGTGTGGAGGGACTTTGGTAAAGGAAGTAGAGGAAGTTCTGGAAAGGAAAAATGGTAAGTAGGAATCTGGGGGTTAGTGTAGGACAGGAGTGACGGACTTACGAAAACAACTCTCACACTGTGGTGCAAAACTGCAAAGCGGTGTTCTGAGAGAGGTTGTGGCGACATTCCCGCTCAAAAAGAAGAAGATGGAGAGATATATAATTACGAATGTTGGAGAAAATGGCGCTATAGAAGTCATCCAATTATTATTATTATTATTAGAGAGTTCGCTAGTATTTAAAACGGTAAAATTGAAACAAAAATTGTTAAAATGTTTAATAAAACACGACTCGTTTAAAATAGAGCAAAAATCTCTTGGGGGCTGTCTAAAACAGCATTTAAAGAAATACTGAGAATTTTCTCATAAATATAACTTAAACAAAAATAATAATTTCGGAGCATACTTTGCAATTTGCAAAAATTTGCGTTTCGGCGTGCGGAATATATAGATATTATTTTCAAAAATAACATATATTGTTTTAAGAGCATAATGCTTCCCCTCTTTCTCACACACTAAATGTCAACAGTCAAAAATGAGACAAACGGTCTTCACGCCTCCAAATGAAAAATACAATAATTGTAATAAATCTCCCTCACACGTATAAAAATAATGAAATGCAATTCCCGTAAAAAAGTGGAAAAATAAGAAAATAACAAAAAAATATAAATCCGTACACAACGCCATGTCTGATACTAACAAAAAAAACACGGACAGTTGCGCATCGATAATTGCTTCATTGTGTAATTTATAACATAATAAAAAAATTGAATTCAGCTAATAAGTTAAAACAACAGTTGTTGATTCTGAGGCGGTACGATGTTCTCCGGGTCAGATAGTAAAATAAAAATTTGGAACTCAGACCGAAAAAAGAAGATTTTTTTGGTTCTAATGGTTAAAATGTAATTTTCCCCTCTTAAGCAAAGGACAGATTATTGTCTCTATAAGGAGTCAAGGCGCAATACGGTCTAACTGTTTTTGAAAATATCATGTAAAGATACGATAACCACTGTCCGTTTAATGTTTGGGAGGGATAACATTCAATTCAAAACTATCCTTACATTTCCTTATAAAACCCTCAGATATTCTGGGTCACTAATCACGAGATCATGTTACATTCCGTTGGGTATGATGAGGCAAAACCGGCCATTCAGCAGCGGGTATATTCCAAACAACCTCAAACAAGGTCAGGGCACTGAATTAAATCCGCTTTTTAATTTCAAAAGATCCTCTTGTGTATTTTGCTTGTTTTTTTTTTCATATTTTTTGACATGGTTCGTCCATTTCGTACGCTGCCTAGGAATACCTGCTTTTGTTTTTGTTTTTTGGGGTCTAAGATTATTATTGTTTATCTGTATAGATGATTTATATATTTATTCTTATTTTTATTTCTATTATCCTTAAAATATTATTATTTGTTCCTTTTATTTTTATTTGTTGTTCAATTTTATTTTTATTTATACAAGATTCACCTAGTTTAACTCCTTTCCAGTATGTGATCATGTACCTAATACTAGTATGAATATTTTCCTTAATATGTATGCTATATGTTTGTACTTTCATCTACATATATGGATAATTATACTTAATATTATATACTTAAGAGGGCATTACCAGAGAAAACCAAAAATATGTCATTTTCAAATCAGATTTTAGACGTATTGACTCTTTTCCACAAAAAATTATAAATGGACTTCGAAAGATTGTTAATAAATTTTGAGAATTTTTTTTAATTTTTAGTATAATAAAGTTATTCCATAGGTCGTTGGCAGATTTGTCAAATTTTCAAAAAAGATTTTGTATTATACCACACCACAATACATTATCTAGCAAACGCATGTTTTAAAATTTTAATTTTAGTTTCAATAAAATCATTAAAAAATATATACGTACATGTGTTTCTTGACGAAAATTGGTCGATTTGTGTATTTATTTGTGCACTTACAAACTAATATATTTTAGATTTTTTTAACATTCTTATTAAATTTAGGCATTATTGAAAAATGATAAATACTTATAATCAAAAAAATAATTACAAAAAGTACATTATTTTAATAGTTTTATCATCACGCCTTTCAGCATTTTTGGATGAAGGTATAAATTAAAGCTAATTTGGATTGAAATAAATTCGATATTGAGTTATAATTTTAAAAAGCTGGTAGGGAGAATAATTAATCTTTCTCATTGTAACCGCCCTGCATGATCGTAAGAACAACTTTCGACGAAATGTGGATTTTCGTCCTCTGGCTGGTTAAACGCTCTAAATATAACATTTTATGAATCTCGACTACCATAATAGGGGCATTTGCCTAGCTTGGTAGTCGAAAAACCATGTAAAACAAACCTGTAACAAACAAAATGAATGAAAAAAAAAAAAATTTAAACATCTTACGCAAGCCATTTTAACTTATATAGTACTAGCTGGAACCCGGCATGCGTTGCAACGCCATTCAAAGAAATAAATTGATTCTCCCTGCATGTCTTTTCCCGTGCATCCCCGTTCCCTTCCATCTTTCCCGCCTTCCCCCTCCCTCGTCTGCGAGCCCCACCTACCCCCTGCCTTTCCTCCCTGCCGCTGAAATATATTAAATACATACATTTTCATTTATACAAATTTCATTACGCCAGAGCTTACCATTACATGTTACTCGCTGATAATGTAGCTTTCTATTGGTGAAAGAATTTTTAAAATCGGTTTAGAGGTTTAGGTGTGAAAGCGTAAGAAACAAACGTACGCACTTTCGCATTTATAATATTAGTATAGTATGGATGTACATTACAACTGTAGGTTCCAGTTCCATGATAACATAGAACACGGACAAAACAGAACATTGCAAAAGAATGCAGAAAAGTGAATAGTAAACAAAAACCAAATCTCAGCTCTTCTAAACTAACCTAGCCTTATTTAACATATTTTACAACTTAAAGTATTTATTATTGTGTTTAATTCGTTAAACAGTCGAAGGTATTGGTCGAAGGATAAACACCACTTATTTATAAAATCAATTGTGATAAAAACTTTGCGTACGTATTTGGTATCTCCCTTTTAGGCCGCAGGTGCCGCAGGCATTTTAGGCCTTGTAGGCTGCAGGTTTGAGGAAAATAATTTCACTCAGGACCTATGCTATCTTTGGGGAAGCTGTGCGGAGGATCTTTTTGTGAGACCCATGTTGTAGGAGTGAGAAAATCCAGGAGCCGGCAAATCGTTCCAGTTGATAATAAATTGTTAAATCACTTCAAATCTCATGCATGAAACAGGGCAAATAAAGTCATATAAATAACGGGCCTCAATGTGGCATAACCACAGTTTCATAATGGTCTTGATTGCCAAAACGGCTTTCGCAATAATCAAACAAAAATGCTTTTAGATCTTCTAAATTATATACTTTGTTACAAATATTAAAATTGGATTACTTAAACTTTTATAAAAATTACCTCTCCTAACCTATTCTTAACTACTTCATCATGTTCTGTTTTTTCCCGTTACCTTAAGTTGGTGTTAAACGATGTACTGGTATATTCATAATTGAATATTTTCGCAGATTTTTTTTATGTTGCATAAAATTTTTTATGTTTTTATCGTATTTCACGTTATTTTTATGTCAACGAGTAAATTTGTCCTGGCCTGGGTTAAGGTGTTTTTGATATAATGTCGATTAATCCACTGGTTAAGTTTTAACTGACGATTGATGCTAATCAAAGGGGACGAGGCCACACTACCCTCAGCTAAATACTCTGATTCCGGTTGTCAAGATTGTTCACCCGACAAGACTGAGTTTTGTTTGGTGCGATTCAGATTAAGGAACAAATATTCAAATTTACTTACGTAATAATAACTGACTGCCGCTGAAAATTGTTACCGATTTTATTTCAATTGAATAACGTTACTCGTGAAAACATACTTTAAAAAATGCCCTGAGCCTAATGACATTACTAAAATGTGGCTAGTAAAAAATACACAAATGTTCTCGTGTATTCTTTATTATAAATGAACTTCACGAGAAAAATAGACTTTTAAAGAATATATGCGTTTAAGAACATGGCAGTGTTTACGCACTTAAAATTTGCGCCGAATTCTTCATTCTACATCACGGGTGTGACCGAGATGACAAGATATACTTACTCGCCTACACTTTAAATAGAATAGGGAACGCTACATGAGACGACTTACTGCCAGTAGGTTCACCTTTTTTATGCAATGCTACGTTCACTATCCCACTTTAATTTATTTTGACATTTACTGTTTTTGGTAGTTAAAAACTTGTGAACAAATGTAATTATTGAAATAATCCACGGTTTGGATGTATTTACGAATGGAAAGAAACTCCACGTGATTTGTTTTTTGCTCTTTTCACCCCTCAAAAGCACAGGAAGGCATTTCTTCACAAAAAAGAGCCTTAAGAGACGTGTATGTGGCAGCTGACAGATTGTCTAGCCAACTAACTTACGTGTGATACTAAACGCGGTAAATCTCAAGTATGCCCTGTGGACATACTTGAGATAGATAAGTGAAATCACGCGCGTTGTCTCCGTAATCCATCTTCACTTTTTAACTCATCTAAAACTTGAGCGATAGACATATCTGGCTCCCTACCACAGTCGATCGATAAGGATTGATAAGATAACTTTCAGTAACTTCTAATTGTTCCCTAGGACAACTTCAGATCGCCAACGTACTAACAACCGCAGATCGCCAACCTACAAACAACAGTAGACATTGAATATATTAAGAACACTTAGTCATTGTGAACTGAAACTAATTCGTTGACTATCTGCAATCATCAGAACGATGAGAAGTTACCTAAAGTTATCCTACCAATCCTTATCGATCGACTGTGCCAGGGGCCTGGTCCAGAATCAGCCGCGCTCATTCCAAAAATGATAACTACGAATTTTAATACGGACAAAAAATATAAACTGCTTAATGTGACTTAAAGCCAATTAATCCAAATATATTAGTTTTTCCGTTTATCCCATGGATATTTATAAGGTATAAGATTTTCAATTTTTGATTTTTAAAATTGCACCTTGTACTTATTTGTGGCTATATTGAATGTTACTAATTCCGCGTCCTCTGTGGTCTACTGGAAATATCTATAGTCACAGAAATGAAAAAAAAATCGTTTGTAACATGTAACCCGATACCAATTTTTATGGCGTCTACATGCAGACTTTTATTCTTTACATTTTTTTTTTTTTTTAAGACAAACATTCCCGGGTTACGAATAACCCAACAACATTTGAAAATCTCCTACTACCACATGACCTCCACACAGGAGGCACTGAGGAAAATAATTTCCCCCAGGGCCTATGTCATCTTTGGGGATGCTGTGGGGAGGTTTTTTTAGGGAACGGAAGGAGATGGGAGTTCTGTGAAGGAAAAGGGCTTAAGGGGTGGGTAGGAATCTGGGGTTGGGGTGTGTTCTGGTCATCCGCCTCCAATACCTAGACAAACCTCACCCCATGAACCCGGGCAATCCTGCTTAATCACCAAACGTAGCGAACTACTTGGGGTAACTTATGCCAGAGGTGTTGGTTATTCAGTAAATGTTCCCGGGGCGGCGGTACCCATTCCCGCCTCCCAAATTGTAAATTGGCTACACGGTGTAAAATGATATGTAGAACAGTGGTTCTTAACCAGGGTTCGCTCGAACCCCAGGGGTTCGGTGATTCAATCTCGCGGGTTCGGCGGAGGTCAAGACACCCCCGACTCATATGATTCGGTGAATGAGTGGTGGTGAGAAGGGTTAGGTGAATGCGTATATGAAACTGGTGAGGGTGAGTACCTACATCCAACAAAGTTAAAAACCACTGTTCTAGAATATTCCATGAGAGGAACAATTAAGAAAGCTTTTGGTATTCGATGCTAGCGACTAAATAAAATACGGGTATATGTTGATTGCAGAAAGTTCTAGATGAATTCTTTTTAAAATTAATAAAATCACCTTTTTATAGCTACCTTAATTTGGGAGGCTATAGCTTTCTATCCAAATGTGGTTAGCTATTGCATGAGTGGTTATATCTCCAATTTATATAAGTCCTTGCGACTGCTAGCAAAGTCACCTCGATCCGGACCAATACACTGAGTGAAGTTGGCTCCTTATTTACATATGATCGGTCTTCTGAAATACTCATATGTTGTAAGCAGGGTTGCCAGGTGTTTTCCAAATATATAGCGAACATTGAGCAAAAAAAAATTTTGAGGTGAATTTCCCTAGATTTCGGTGGTACCTTGGCAAATCAAAACCCGCGTCAGGGGGGGGGGGGGGGTTGTCGGACATTGAAACAATGTAAGCAGTCAAATTAGCAGGAATAATCAAATTTACGCAAGTAAGTGGTCACCTGATGTATAACACTAATCCGCGAAATGGCTCGAAAACAGTGAGCGCGTGCACGAAGCGGCAACACTGCACAAACTAAGTAGGGATGCTACGCAGCATCGATTGCCGATTGCGTCAAATCTGATAGTTGAAGTTGAATCGTTTATTAGGGAGAAAAAATAATCAGAAAAAAATACCGGACCGCCCATTCTTCGGTATTTTTGTCATACCGAACGGTTCGGTAGAATACCGAACACCTGGCAACCCTGGTCGTAAGCCGTTTTACCTTACCTATACAACCACTTCATTAACCGGTATGCCTATATATTGGCCCGATACTTTATGCTCACTGATAAGGGATTCTATGTCACCTAATAATTCTACATAGGAAATTACTTTTCATGTATTTAGTTTCCAAATAATATTTGTTTAATGAATTAAAAAAAATTACATCATAATAAAACAAAACTATTTGGATATCATATTTTTCCTTCGATTATTCTTCTCTTGAAACTATGAACGTTAGTTGCCACGAATATTCGGCTACTATTCGGTATTCGGCTGCTTTTTTAACTATTCGGTATTTGGCCGAATATTGCGAAACATTCGGCCGAATACCGAATACCAAATCTACTTAATATTTAAAATCTATCAGTGTTAAGTTTTGATAAATGAAAACAATTTTTTCAGCTTTTTGTCATAGAAAACGATTGCGTTTTTCCTGATAAATTATACTTATTTCTGAAAATAGTCGCTCAGTATACTGTAATGCTACCGGGAGATGATAAAAAAAATCTTAGCAAATTCTGCTAGGCTTGGATACTGTTTTGTGTTTGCTGACCACCACTTGTAAGGGTCTGTGGTCCGATTTATGCGAACAGTTTTCATGTAAAAATCAATTTCATTCGTTAAAATGTAATTGATTTTTACACGAAAACTGTTTGCGAAATGTAGTGTCGCCGGATATTCGGCCGCAGAATGCCTTCGGCCGAGAGCTTAGCCGAATATCCGATATTCGGCAAAATCACTATTTGTGGCATCTCTAATACTTGCTTGTACTACAAGTTTCCGGATGCCGTGTAATAAACGCAATAAATATATTATTATTCTAGGAATTAATGTTAATTGGAAGCAGTTGACCTCGATTTAGTGGTTAAAACGGGGTGAATAATGTTTAGATTACCTAATAAAAAGGGCATTTTCCCAAAACCGCTATTCCTAAATTGTATGAGTTTCTGTTGACTCTTCCTTTGAATTGATCAAAATTCAATATTTGGCTTTGCTCCGGGACGCTCACTGTTGTTGTCGGTTAACCTCCGAACGACTAATTTGCATTACAGCAAATAAGCGTAATTAACGCTCTGATACAAATGCGCTAATTTGTTTACATATTATATATGCTGTTTATGCGCATATTTCGAATGCACGATTTATATTTAATGCACATTTGTCGTCGTTAGCAAGCGACCTAAGCGGGCGAGTTAGCGATTGAGTTTCTGCATATCGTGGTATTGTAGTGGTACTTGAAGTTGTTAACTTCGACACATTTGTAGGACAAATTAAGCAAAACATTTAATATTTAAACCATTCCCTTACGCGGGGGTTGCAAACCTTTTGCTACCCCCGCAACGTAGCAGATACAGTGTTTTTGATGGTTTTGTTTTTTTTTTTTTAATTTTCATGCACTTTTAACATTTTAACTGTACACTTTTAGCACCACGGCGTGAGGTTTCCACAATTTCTGCGAAGGTAAGATATCAGATAAATTTTAAGGCTCTGTTATAAGCGTTTAAAAGATTATTGAAGATAGTTTGAAAAGGAAATCTGTAAATACGAATGGCGGAGGAACGCGCTGATACATAAACAAGTTATACATATTCTAATTAACCAACAATTGTTACTTAGCAATAGCAGAATTTTATGCATAATCTTGTATTTGTTATTCAATATGTATAGGCACAAATCTACCTCAGCGCACTGTATCCTATTGTATGGTCGACACATTTTTATTAGAGGGTTAAAATATTTGTACTTTGTTCAATTAGGCTTACCTTTAAAATGTTGAAATCTTTTTAATTATATACAATGTAACTCACAAGACTCCAGGATTTAAGGAACCGTTTCTACCTCAATTCAAAATACGTTGGTTTTCACAAAAGTTAACATATTCTTGAATTGGCCTGCTAGCTATTCCGATGACAGAAACATAATAAATTTTAAAACCAATAGGCTATCTGCAAAATTACAAACGTTAAACTAAAGTTGACCTTTTATTACTACTGTAACACCATATTTGATCGCGTATTATGACGGGCGTTCACGGTGTGTAGTGATATAAGTGACGTATAAACACTGTGACCTGTCATTCCTGCCCGGGGTTAATTTATTTTGAAAATCAACGCAATTTATTTAAAATCGTCCATTTTATTAAAGCCATATTGTTTTATTTCGTATATCCTCTCATCCACTGGTGGAATTGAAAATTTGTCAGCTGTTTGCTCCTTTGTTATAGACAATGCAACGAGATCGAATGGACATCGGATATCACTACTGTTGATCTTGCACACCTACTTGCAGGTCGAATTCTTGAACTGCGAGCCCTTTTATTTTACTGCATTATTGGATGAAACGATAGTATTTACGATATTTACTCTGTAATTTAAAAACAAACGCGATAAATGAATCGGATGTTGTAAAATCCTCCGAACAAACATCAGGAGACATTTAATAAGGAAGTGAATTGTACCAAGGAAATAAGTAAATCTAACAATACCTATTCTATTTTAAAAACAAGTATAAGTATAATTTCAATAGTGGATAAAAGTTTTTTTTTTAAGAAAAAACTTAAAATTTAAAACTCGAAGAAACGAAAAATAGCGACACTAAAAAGACACAAACACATTTATACAGGATTTAGCCTGCGAGAGAATGATATAGTATAATCGGTCTCCTCTTTGTGTAGTGCTTTGTAGCCTCCCCACTCTTGTCTACTTTAGTTTTCTGAAGGTTTCGCGTATGAATTGTACGCTCTGTTTTATACATTAACTCCACGCAGGAGGCCCTGAATAAAATAATTAACCTCAGGGCCTGTGTCATCTTTGGGGATGCTGTGTGGAGGGTCCTTTTAGGAAAGGAAGGAGAGGAAGTTCTTGGAAGGAAAAGGGAATGAGGGGTTCGTAGGAATCTAGGGGGTCAGTGTGTCCATGGCCGTATGAATCCATGCCTCCCACTGCGGTGCAAGGCGATGTTCAGAGAGAATACGGCTGGAGAAGTCAAAGGGACTGCCTCAACTATTCTCTCTCGATCCGGCCATGCAGACGGTGGGCAGACGCATCCGCCGCCAAGACCCGGGCAACCCCGCTAAATCACCAAACGTAGCGAACCACTTGGGGGGTGACCTATGGCATTTTTCGTTATTTCTCTTTTCCAGGGTATCTAGCATGGTCGATCGATATAGGTTTTATCGAAAATGTCGGTAATTTCTCAACGCTCCCGAGCACGACTGCAGGCCGCTAACGAATAAATAACAGTTCACAACGACTAAGGGTTCCTAATTTATTTGACGTGAACTATTATTTGTTCGTTAGCGGCCTGCAGTCGTGCTCAGGAGCGATTACAAGTTACCGACATTTTCGATAAAACCTATATCGATCGATCGACCATGCTAGGTACCCAGGTCTCCTCAACCGGGCGCAGCTCTTATTTTTCTATTTATCTACTAACACCTTTATCTGTATATATTTTTCTCTATACATTTCAGAAGAATTGTTCCACGGGCTGCTACTTTTATTTATCTTTTGTATAGTGTTAATGAAAATACTTGCATACTACTTACTAACCCCGTATGCATGGACATTGGAGGGTCTAGAGTCGTTCAATTAAATGTAGCTTTGTTAAAAAAAGTAGAGTCTTGACGTGTGCGGTGAAGGAGGAAACCATGTGTTTCCTTATAAAGCCGTTGGGAAAGTGGTGGGGTCCCCTCCAATGACCTATGGCGTACATATTTCACGTATTCTCTTTTCCTTCTACTTGTTACAATTAAAGTTATTTTTATATTCCATTAATATTACCTTCATGCAACTATAACGCCAACACAGAGCATGCCGCAAAGATAAAAGCTCTTTGATAGAGTTTCTATATCAAATAGCCAAATTGTCATTAAATGCAGGACACAACAAAACCTTTGCAGCTTATAGGTATGGTGGCCTGCAGGTATTTCCTGTTATTTCCGCAACACTCCGGATATTTACTCTGTCACACACCTGTTAGCTTGCGGGACAGGACTTAACAATATTAACAATATTGTAATATAATAATACGGTGCGTCATAAAATTTAAAAAAATAACAGACGGAAAAAAAGAGTGTGCAATTCACACGCAGTAGAAGTGAAACTAGAGAGTCGCTAGGTGTCGCTTTGTTTTGTTTTGCCTGTTTATTTTAAAGTGGTTTGAAGATTGGATATTGATGTTACAAAAATAAAAATGATTATTTTTTTGGACTTCGTAGGATTCGAACCTCCGTTCGCTGGATGTCTCTCTGGCCGCTGAGCGCGCTTTACACCACTACTCGCGGAGAGCCGTGAATTTACCATCAAGTAATACATTTTATTACGCACTTCCGTTTCATCAGAATTTTAAATCACAACGGGGCTTAAGTAGTTTCACTTAAAAAAAATCATAAAAATGAAAAAAAGGGCATTTCACAAGCGGTAGAAGCGAAACTTAACCAAAACAATCTCAACCGATAGGAGCCTTAAAAAGTGGGTCATAATCAAAGCGGCCAATGAGCGCAGACCTAGCGTCATTTCCCTTTCATATATCAACCAATAAAAGCCAATGAGCGTAGTTTGATGCTTAGTAGGAGTTGTAATTCGTCATTTCCGTTTCATCCGAATTCCAAATCACAACGGGGCTAAAGAATATTCTTTTTTTTTTCATAAGAAGCAATTACTTTGTGGTTAGACATTATATTATAAAAAATAAAATAAAACAACACTTTGTATTTAACACGAATTTATTATTTATATATCTACCGGTTTCACTTAGACCAAGCTTCCTCAGGATAAAATAATAACTAAATATTAAGACAGAGTTATCAGTTATATATAAGTTGAGCGACAGAGGGAGAAAGAATATGACAAAAGAACATAGTTAGATAGAGATAACATATTTGAAGGTGGTACAATAGATAATCCATTAGAGGGAAGGAGACAACAATATACATCTAAACACAAGATATCCAACAGTTAACGGGATTCAACTAAATAAATTAAGGACCTTAGAGTAACAATATAATACATATATACAATAATAACAATATCATGGGCTGGGATGGATTTTAGGGAACAAGTTAAATATAGGGCTATAGGTGTATTTTTTTGATTTTAAATTTATTCGTTTATTAAGTAGGAATTCTGACATATTAGTATTTAATGATTTTCTTATTAAATTTAAATTTCAGGAACGCGCATGTTACATAAAAAACAGTATTGGTATTAAATTAGATAACTTAGAAGCCTTAGAAATAAGAAAATCATTAAATACTAGTATGTCAGAGTTCCTACTTAATAATCAAATAAATTTATCAAATCAAAAAAATACACCCTATAGCCCTATATTTAACTTGTTCCCTAAAATCCATCATATTGTTATTATTGTAAATATGTATTATATTGTTACTATAAGGTCCTTAATTTATTTAGTTGAATCCCGTTAACTGTTGGATATCTTGTGTTTAGATGTATATTGTTGTCTCCTTCCCTCTAATGGATTATCTATTGTACCACCTTCAAATATTTTGTCTCTATCTAACTATGTTCTTTTGTCATATTCTTTCTCCCTCTGTGGCTCAATTTATATATAACTGATAACTCTGTCTTAATATTTAGTTATTATTTTATCCTGAGGAAGCTTGGTCTAAGTGAAACCGGTAGATATATAAATAATAATTTCGTAGTTAAATACAAAGTGTCGTTTTATTTTATTTTTTTATAATAAAGAATATTCACTTTAAATAATCAATTAAATAACAAAAAGTTAGATAAAAATAGCTGGCATTTTTTTATTTGTTTGTTTGTTTTTGATGTTGTGCATGAAAGCATTATGCAATTTTTTCTGGTCATTACTGGGATTTTTTAAATGATTACGATTCCTGCGAGCTAATATTTTTACATGAAATAGTTTTGGTTGAGATTCTAATGTAATAAACATTGTGAGAATCATAATTAGAATTATAGACAAGTCTTTCTTTGTTTCCATTTATGGACGAGAACTCTCTTAGAAATAACTCTTTCATTCGCTTTACTTGTACATAATTTTTTTGTTATATGAAAACATAAGATCACCAAATTATTTAATTTAAAAAAATTATAATTGACTAATCAAATCTAACATATATTTTTTAAAAAACAAATTGGAACATTCGAATTTGGAATTGATGTGAAATATAATAAGTAAGTATTATCAACTAATACACGTACGTAATACGGTTGCTTTATTGCTTTTATAACCTTGTATTTGATTGTGAATCTAACAATTACAAATGTAAACGGCACTTGTGCTCTCGTTTATTTCGGCGGAACGTTTAAATCTTAATTTTGGATTTGAAATCAAAATACCCAACCAAACTGAAAAATTATTTTTGTAATCAAAAGTTATGTCAAATGTCAAGTACGGATATCAGCTAATTTATTTATTTTTGCTTTAAAGGATAGGATATAATTAATTAAACATTTTAAAGTTTCATGATTTTAGATGCAACTTTTTGGGCAATTGTTTGTGAGTAAATGAAACATAAAATCATTATTATTATATACGACAGTTATCGCAATTCAATTGTTCATATATTTATTTTCAAGTCGTTTAAATTAAAAATTTGTGACTTTTTCAAATATTTTACATAAGCGGAATGTAAAATTCAAATTTCATCCGGTCATTGAGTTCATTTTAACAATTATCTATCTAATTACTTTACGTGTGCATTTGAACTGTTTCAATCAGAGGGATTCATAACTAAGATATTCATATAAATTTCAATTAGTTGAGTTAACTTTAAACTCAGTAAATTACAATTTAACCAGCTGTCAAATTGCATATTTTGTGAGAATGGAAATGGCGAAATGCAACAAGATTCAAGCAACTAGAAAATGATTTTCTGAAAGGTTAGTAATTTGTATTGTTATGATATATTTCATATTAAAAACCTTGTTTCTTGTTTAACTACGTTATTTAAAAACGTGGTGATAAATATCCAGTGTTAGGTCGCAAATATTTATAAAGCTGCAGTCTGATTTTGATATTGTGATTTAGGGTATATGTGCATGACGATTATTAGTTAAAGAAAGCAAAAATCTCATTAATTCTTATTGATAATTGTAGACAATAAAAGTACCCTTCTAATTTCATACAACTTTTTTGTGATAAATTCATTAAATATAGTAAAAAGAGCATTTCATTTTGATACTCCGTCTATAATCTATAAAACATTAATTTTTGAGGCACAATTTCCTGTCAGCTTTGGGCGGTTAAAAAATTAGGTTTTAAATTTATTAATTGTTCTGTGTTTATCAAGTAGACCATAAACAACGTGTAGATATCAAAAATATTGAATGTTGACGCGAAAAAGTATCATTTACGGCAATATCAAAGGAACATGCAGGATTCGCGCGGTTTTTTAGGTAACGATTTTACAATTTGTTTTTTATAAATCCTACGAATAAGTGATAATCGACAAAAGATAGGTGAATTTTTTGGCTAACTATAATCACTTTGGGTGTCTCCATATTAAAATTCGGAGACACGATTTTTTTAATGTGGCCGGAAAATATTCAAAATTACGAGCAATCGTAGGAAAATGTTTAAAATCACGCTGTCGCTCGAGTGGATACCAAGGTAATAATGTCATATCGAAACAGAACGTAACAATCAAATTCACAGACGGATGAAACGGGGTTATGTTAATAAGAGCAGTAAATCAGTACTGCTCTTCTTAGTTATTCTGACATAGTAAAATGCCAAAGGAGTTACAATAGCGGGATTAGTATTTTTGATCTAATTATTTTAACGGGCGTAGGTGCAGTGTGTCAAAATAAATGCTGTCGACATTTTGTAACATTATTAATATCTAAATCCGCTGTTCCATTGTTATTATTTTATTACCTTTAGCGTACGTTAAGGTATGATTTTAGATTTTCACGATCAAAAGTATTTTTGTTGTTTGTTTTTGGGGTGTTATTGTGCTTTCCTACCCTATGTTCACAAAGTGACAGACAGAATTGCCAGACTGTTGAGGAAAGAAAGCATCAAGACTGTCTTCGGAACCACGACCAAAATACAAGACCTACTGAGGTCTGCAAAGACCAAGTTTCCTCTGGAAACAGATGGAGTGTACAAACTCAACTGTTCCGGTTGTGATAAGGTCTATGTGGGCCAGACAGAACGGACGATCTCCAAAAGGATATCTGAACACTTTAGAGCGTGTCAACTTGGCCACTTGGAAGACCCAAAACTAATAGAGCACGCCTAATTACAGAGGCAATTGAAATTCATAAAAATCCTATTAAAATTAATACAGACGACGGAGGTAAGCTCAATAGTTCTTGGTATCCGGTAATTGATGGCTTCACCAAAGCTAAATGCAGAAAACCATTTTCAAGTATACTGTAATTCCAGCTCGCAGTGGAGTGGAGCTGGCAACACGGTATTGCTTCGAAGTACTTTTACCACTAACATTTACACATCTGCCTTGATGATGGACACTGTAACGCTGTCCGAAACGTTGGCTAAAAGAGGAGGTAGCGTAACACGGCATAACACCCCAAAAACAAACAACAAAAGTACGTTATGGTATTTATTCATTCAAGGTTTTTATTAGCCTTATTCCATTCATAGATTCAAGAATTTGAAATAGACATGATTAAATTCAGGACCAACTCCGGATTTTTAAATACGTTATTTTGTTATTTATTTTTGGGGTGCTATGCCGTGTTGCGCTACCTCCTCCTTTAGCCAACGTTTCGGACAGCATTACATTGTACATCATCAGGACAGATGTGTAATTGTTAGTGGTGAAATGCGTGCTTATGTACTTAGAAGCTATACCGTGTCGCCAGCTCCACTCCACACTAATTGGGTTTTTGTGGATTTCAATTGCCTTCGTAATCAGGCATACTCTGTGGGTTTTGGGTCTTCCCAGGACTTCGGGAACAATTTTCTTTATACTTTTTTCAATGATAATACCGCACAAATTTTCAAACTTATCCGGAACTCTTCGATACTGCACCGAAAGACTATGTCTTCGCCAAATGTATCATGTTGTGAGGCTAAAATTAGTTACGGGAGAGATATGTGGAGAAGTACCCGGCCATTCAGATCTGGCAACCCAACACTGCCAAAGAGCAACGTTTTGATTATAAATTGTAGTCTTTCACCAGGGTGACTTAACACCCAAAACTTTAATCAAGAAATAATTAATTAGATATTATAATTATAATTAAACAAATTTAAAACTTTATTCCACTTTTCAGCTCGTTAGAGCCATCTTCAGACTGGTAGAAATAATTCTTAGTCTACGGTGTATATACGTAAAACACGGGGAAGGGAGAGAGTGGTTTTCAACAAGGATTTTAATCAATTATATTTGTTACTAAGCCGTTTTAAACTGTCGAATTTCGAAATATTTTGGTAATTCCAGTATTACCTTGGGTTTGTAGCTCACTTCAACATTGTTCAGGGAAAAACCTTACAAGTAATATAAATTATGAATGACCTAATTTTATTATCAAATCGTTATTATATTTACGATGTACGGGATTTTTATTATTTATTTTTGAAGGGATACATGTTTACATTGGAGAAGGAATGGTCTAAACTAAATTCATATTTTAATTTCGAAATAATTATGAAAATTACACTGGACACAAAAGCGGGGACTTGGAAAACGATTCTAATTGCTTAGAAATTTATAATCATTTGCCAGTCTGAAGATGACTCTAACGAGCTGAAACCGGTTACGGTCAATAAAATTAAGTGGAATCAAGTTTTAAATTTGTTTCATTATAATATGTTAAAATGGAATTCCACCATGAATTGTCAGTTTCAAAAATATAAATATTAAAAGAAATAATTCATTTTTATTGGAACAATTTTTGAAGGTTACACCCATCAATGTAATATATCAGTGAAGAACAAGATGAAAATAAAAGAAATAATTATCCAACGCCGAGAAAAATTTCTTGCTACATTTATAGTTGAAAATATTACTGCATTTTTTGCTAACTTCCCGGGATATTCATGTACATATTAATACTTTTTGTAAGCACTTATTTGAACTAGTGCTATAAAGTAAGATCTTTAAAATTCCTATTATTTATTTAAACCCTGCACACAGCATCCCCAAAGATGACAATTATTGATGAAAATTATTTTCCTCGGGACCTCCTGTGTGGAGCTCGTGTAAAAAAAAATACTTACGCAGTATACACTGGTATAAAAAACACTTCGTACAAATTTATTTACACATACTAAAGCAACCAATTTCCAAAACAGTTTTTAAATTGTCACAGACAATACAAAACACACACGCCTTTTGCCACACATAACCATGATAGTACTAAATTGGCCAGCTTTGTATTTTTATCAATTCAAATTTTTGTTTATTTAATTTACTACTCCGCCTTTATCACCCAAATAACATTATGTCATTTTCATCTTATCACTCTAATTATAAATTTTATCTCACTGTAAACGAATTTTTACTTTGTGCGTTCTATGGTACATATGAGTACACTACACACGTGCTGTATAAGTTTGTATTAAAATACGTTGATTTTTACACGGGAGGAAAATATAAAAATAACCAAACTTTTTCCCCCCATAGCTCAGTGGTCAGAGCATTCGACCGGCAGTCGGAAGGACACGGGTTCAAGTCCCGTTGGCGGCAAGTATCTTTACTCGGAAGATTTTTCAATGTAAATGAGTGTTTCAGGCTGACAATTATTGCTTGTAATAATTCAAACTTTTTCACTTTTGGAAAATATCACATTAATGTAGCGCGTGCCCGTTGATCAGCGTTAACTAAATAAAGCTTTTCAGATCATTTATAAACGCTGCTTTAACATTTTGTGTACAGGGTTTTATAGTAATATATTCTCTCCTATACGTGTATAAAGTGTTTCATACAAAATAAATCGTTTGCAAAAATTCATCGCCGAAAGCAAGTTTTGTTTTATTTTGTGAAGCTCAGGCCCAAATTATATATATTAATGTTTTGAGGTCGTAGTCTAAAAAAACTTAATTTGTCACACCATGAAAGAAAATCCGACAAAAGGCTGGCAATTAGAATATAAGATCTGAAACTAGGGTTTCGAGGGTTTCAAAAATTGCTAAAAAAAACTTGCTAAAATTGCAGTGTCGGACTCTGCCGCAGTTATTTTGATGAAAAGGTTTAGGTAAGGGTAGTGTAGTATATTGAAATGATACAATAGTTTTATTTATTTTTCTAAATACATTCATTTATTGAATACAGGGTAGTATCATGAAATGTAGGATAAAACTGTTGAAAAAAATGTCAAATCCATACTTATTATCGCCTGCGTGGTTTGATTGTACAAATAATTAATTTATTAGTTCAAGTATAAAGAATTTTCTGAAGGTAAGCCACGTAAGTGAACGCTTTGGATTTGGGTTCGTGCCCTGCGTTTTTGATATCATTCTCTATGGGATTTATGCTCTGCGCTTTGTTGATCTATTTTTGTATTTTTTTACTTTTATTTAATACATTGTCACATTTGGCACATACGGCGTGTGAAATATGCCAAGTTTAAATTGTTATCAAATACGTACATCCATATTGTTTAAGTATTTGTTATTTTATTTATTTATTCTAAGAACTTTGCACATTGTGTAGATTTTTTATTATTTCATCCACCATACTAGGGACGTCCTATTGTTATGGTGGGTGAAGTTCACAGGTTGCTTTTTTCATAATATGGTTGATAAATTAAAATCTAAGTTATTGTTGCGGCGGGTAGCAAATGTTACCGCTCAATGGATAGAGGGATCAAATGCTGCGGTATGTTGTGGACTGTATGCGGTTCTTATGTACATATTTTATTATGTTTTAATCGCACTTACCCAGACTGCTTCCCCCTTCGTTCAGTGTTCACTAGAAAGTTAGGTATGTTAGTTTGGAGAGATTTTGGAAGGGAATGGCGATTGGGAATGAACGTTTAATCGCGAAATAATAAGCGAGAATAGGTGACGCGTGGCGATGGTACTCGCAAATAGCTGCGGTTTTAGAGTTCCGTTGGCGGTTTGATTACTAAAAAGTAAAAGCGGTGCGGTTCTTAGGACTTGTGTCCCTTGCGGCGAGGCGAATTTAACTGAACTAATTGTGGCAAAGGGCATACAATGGGTATTTTATAAAGAACCACATGTAACAATAAAGGCGTGAAAGTAAATTAAACAAATTAAATTAAATAACAAATATTATACATATATCGTTGATTTTATTTTTAAAAATAATAATATGTAAGAATAATAGTTATTAAAATTATACAATTCAATTGTAACAAATTTAATACATCATAGTTTCTAAATGTAAGGATCCATTGTATTACCAAGAGTAAGCGTTGTATTAGGGAATTCAAACTATAGTTGGAAGGAGAGTATGTACATAAAATGTTAGTATTAAAGGAATGAGATATATGTACCTACAGATTTTTAAAAAAATTAAAAAATTGCAAAATGACTGCAAAATGACTGCAAAATTATTATTTTGACCATAAACCCTAAATTCCTTATTCCATGATTTTCGATTGCTCAATAAGGAATAAAATGAGATAGAAACTTTTAGTAGATAAATAATTTAATTTAATGTCCACATTAATGAAATTAACCAGCCCGTTTGTATTACAAACATTGTGAAAAGCTCCGATCCACACCTCATCATGACAAGCTACAGTTTATAGGGAGCTACTTTACTAACATTCGAGTTTGTTTTCTGTCAAAAACACTCGTAAACAACAGCGAATGTGTTTCAATGACGGCATAGTATCCATTATGGCAATCTCACACCCAGCACAATAAATTATGATGAAGTTTAGGCAATGAATTAATTTGCAAATGGTTTTATAATATCATTTCATTATTAATTCGTGCCGTTCCTAAAGTGGGCGGTACCGCCTAGGGAGTGATAGAAGCGTGTGGTGCATATCAAAAAGCACGATGGTGATTTAAGCCGTGTTAAATGGTTAGAAATATCAATGCAAAATAACTTTAATCTTCCTTTATTCAAGACGACACTCGAAGTTACCTTGCTTAATCTTTAAAAATATGAAAACATCTAATATCTTCGCAAGCTTTGTGACCGTAAATGGAAGATAAATTCAGTACAGCCCGAGAAATGCAGCTCGGTTGATCGACTGAACACTCTATCAATACGGTATTTACTAAATCCGTCCTCAATGCTCAGTTAGCGATATTTGCGAGCATAGTCAGTATATGATTTCGACAGTTTGTAAATAAAAAAGCGCGGCTACCAAGGTGTAAGAAAAGATGTCACTACTCTCGTTCGTTGGGCAAAAACTTATAATGAGCGGAGGCGACTCCAAGCTCTTAGGGGTCGTACACGTAAACACAATACGACGTCGCATCGTGCTACGACGCGGCATCGTACCGAATGCACATTCTACAAATCTCTTCGCCCGACTCAAGCGATAGTTAAAAATTCTTTGTACTACCGTCAAATGCTTTTCTGGGTCCAGGAATCCTGGCTCCTGGGTCCTGAGTATTGGCTCGAGTCGGGCGAGGAGATTTGTAGAATGTGCATTCGGTACGACGCCGCGTCGTAGCACGATGCAATGTCGTATAATGTTTATGTGTACGAGTCCTTAGAATTGAAAGAAATCGAAGTAATCGATCAGTTCACTCCGTTCCAGCTTGTGATAAATTAAAGTTGTTGAAGTTCACTAGTTATGGCTAAAGACCTCATTAAATAATTAACTACACTTTTAGCGTAAAAAAAATATACGCGGATAGCCAATGTATAAAATTAGTATTTCAATTCGACATTGTTAATTGATTCATATTTTTAGTAACCGTATGACGTTCAGGAATGAAAATCCATAGACATATTCGCCAGTTATCGCAAAACTATTTCTTATTTATTTGGTGTCAATATCGGTTCGGCTGTATATCGGGATCGTCGGAAATAAAATTTATCGATCCGATATTGTTAAGATATCAATTTGACGGTGTTAGACACCTGGATAGACCATCAATCAAAATCGAGGTTGGCTTGAAATCTTCAAGATTTCTTGAGTGTGCAACAGATTTCAAGTTAAACAAACATCAATAAATCATTGTTACAATTAGTTTAAAAGTAGGTAGTTATCGACCACGTCGTAAATTCATATATACATGATTTACATCGATAGCCATTTAAATAAGTACTACCACCTGATGTTCCCACAATACTGTAGAGGCAATAATTGCCTTACACTATCTAAATAATTTAACTTTGCAACCCGCACCTGTTGTATTGGTCCCCATTAAGAATTAATATCAAACGGATTATCAATTATTACTTAACAATATTGCCGACAAGGCCAGAAATCCTGTTAGAATGTAATTTGTACATAATAAACATTTTTAGTTAAAAGCAGTAAAAATCGCAGTTACGAAATATGCCGAACGCCCGCCCACAGTAACTTAAATTTATTTTTTTTTGGAAAACCAACTGTTACAAAAATTAATAGTGTTTGATAAAATATGTGTAAATATTTAACCAATAACATGTTATAAAGCCAAGCTCAGATTGATACGTACCTACCTTCTTGAAAATGCATTTTTTTATTACCAGCAGTAGTAAACTCCAAGACTAACATAGAAAATTAATTCATTACTAAACAATAAATAAAAAAATAATAAAAAAAAACAAGAAAGAGAAAACTTTTACTTAAGTTGCAGAATAATTAAATTTAATAGTCGAACGGTTTCGGTTGATGTCAACCTTCATCAGGGACTCGATTCCCCAGTCGAGGCCGCTTACAACCGCCGTCGAAAAGACATTGGTCGACTTTGTTATTCTCAAGTCTCGTCGAAGGTACGCACTTAGACGCCGAACGTCAAAAGTTATTCCACTCGAACAAAAAGTCGGTTGAACCTGTCAACATCGGGTTGTCTTCGCCATAACTGCCAAAGTCTAGTATTATTGTATCCTAACCTAAGCCCGTTTCCCGCGCGCACTCTGACAGAATCGTAATTTTTACAAAGTTGTTTTAAGGTTCATTATAATGGCTGATTTATCGGCGATATTGGCTGAAATACAAAACATAGAGCAAACTGAAGGAGACACTTTGAGGCCAAATAGAATATTTCGCCAGAGCGTTGATACTTTTCACATGAAAATAAATTGCATAATAATCTGTTGTACTGTCGTTTTGCATGTATTAACGGCATTCAATTTCATTTCCGCGGTGGTTAGCAGCTGTTTTCAGTTTTGAGTAGTATATCCGCCAGTCATATCAAAGAAAGTGCGCTCGTAGTTTAAAATTGAAGCCATAGAAACATAAAAAAAAATCAAAAACATAGACAATATTCGCAGGCATAACCCTTCGACATTGAAGAATACGTAAAACTGAAACATTCGACAAAGTTCGTCGAGAGGAGTCCGCTTTATATCATTAGCATTGATGGCGCGATTTGATGATGGCGCGTAACGAGTAACTCGTGATCGTTATTGAAGAACCGCAACCAGGGACAGTTTATATCTATGTCTTGATGAAGGTTGAGTTCAACCGAAACCGGTTGACGTTTATAAATAAAATAAAATGGTTTTAAAAAAAGAACGTTTTTCATTTGTACACTATTTTGGTTTAAACGTGCTGAATTGAAATATTTCACACCAAGAGCTAGCATTCCTATATAATTCACAGAAAGAATCTCATTGATTTAATTTATTCCGTTGTTTACGGGCTCCCATAAAAGCTCATTTCCTACTCAGTCATTTTTTAGCTCTCTCCTTCGGCTTCGGCGCCGCTCAGATCGTTTCATGTCAAGGTTTTTATTCCGCATCTACTCCCCTGCGGCGGAGGCACTCTCATCCAATTACCCCTTCTGAATAAAATATGGGGACTCCATCCACCTGGCTATCATGTTATTATGCATGGTGAATAAACCCGATTAAGCAACCACCCTCGGTGTGAGAAATCGCTGTTTTATCACTGGGGAACCCGCGTGGTTCGGCTTTAAACAAATTGACTATGAAAGGGCATAAGGTGATAACTGTCAAAAGAGTATATTTTTTAAGAGATTTATATGAACAAACAAATTTTTAAAAATCACTTAGATCGTTCATTTAGCATCCATGTCTGGTGACCGTAAGTGAGCGTCGGGCGGTATACCGTTTTAAGAGTTCAAGCTGCCGAAATGAGGTACTTGCGAGGAGTGGCAGGGGTTACGAAATGGGATCATATAAGAAAATCCGACGATCCGAGACGATCTAAACATTGAACCACTGCTACTCTTCATAGAAAAATCGCAACTGAGACATGTACTAAGAATTACTTATGATCGAATTCCGAGGAAGCTACTGAGTGCGATTTCAGAAGTTAGACGTCCAGTGGGCCATTCCAGACACAGTTGGGAGAGGCAACTCCAGAAACTGTGTGAGGAGAGGATGGGTTTACCATGGACGGAGGCCGAACAATCAGCACAAGACAGAGACGTATGAAGGAGCCTTGTCGATGCAATGAGTCCCCGACCTGAATAGGACAAGGGGAAGAAGATGACGATGATGACTTTTAGATCATATTTATTTAAAATCACTTTTGAATCGTAGATTTCTTATTGCTTTTATGGTCGTGCTTAGTGCTGGAACTAAAAATGATTTATTTTTGTAAATCAGCCCCACACAGGAGCTCCCGAGTAAAACAATTTCCCTAGGGGCCTAAGTCATCTTTGGGATGCTGTGTGGAGGGTTATTTCAAGGAAAGGAAGGAAAGAAACTTCTGGGAAAGAAAAAAATATGAGAGGTAGGTAGGAATCTGGGGGTCAATGTGCACAGAAATAACGGACAAATGAATATATTCCTCCCACTGCGTTGCAAGGTGATAGGTCGAAAAAGTCCGGTTGGGAGGTCAAAAATTTAAAAAAAGGTTTGATCTGAATAGTCACTTAGGAGTGTTGGCACTCATAGCGAAGGTCATACGGACAAGGGACGAGAAATGCAAAGCAAATTAGATTGCCAATAAGGAAGAAAGCAAGCACCCAGACATCACTTATGTACCAGACGGTCCAACTTTAAAACAAGATTGATTTGTTTAAATTCGAAAAGGAATTAAGGAAGTTCGTCCACCTCAAATGTCAATGTTTTGTTAGGACGGGTTGTTTCGAAAAATTTGAACAATTTATCAAATATTTTAAGTTAATTTTCACATTCTGTGTAAGTTTTATTCAAGTTCTGTTATTATATCATTGTAGGTCAGTTTCTTAGTAAAACTGAAACAATCACAAACTTGAATAGAATTAAACTAATAATACATTATTAAATTATTAATACTATACTTCTCATACGTTCGTAGTATCCTTGAATACGCACCTCAAGTGTGGAACCCAGGCTATGCAATACACAAAAATAGAATCGAAAGTGTTCAAAATAGATTCCTTAGGTACCTTAACTTTCGCTCTTTTCGATCTCACGTTAGTAATGAAGACTCTGCAAAGTTCTTCAATATGAAGACGTTATCTTGCCGAAGAAATATAGCAGATTCGGTTATGTTATTTAAAATTACACATAACCTAATTGATAGTCCTGATCTTCTTCAACGCCTATCATTCCATGTTCCAAATCGCAACAGCAGACAGTCACTTACTTTTAATCTCCCTCTTTGCAAGACCAATTCTAAACAGAACTCATTTGTCTATAGATCCACACACTCATTTAACAAATTATTACCACATTGAAATTTTTAACGAGACTTTACATGACATAAAACGAAAAATCACCAAGCAACATGACTCAAACTGGAAAGTTTAATCCCTATATATTCCCATCCTTTGCCTCTTAATCCTAATTCTATATTCCTCCTCCTCCACTCCCCTTTCATATGTTGTAAAAAAATAATGTAATTTAAGAAAATACCCTTACAATGTCACACTTTATTATTCATTCACTTTCATAAGTGGAAAGTTCATAATTGGCATAATTAACTATCTTACTATTGTTTTACTGTATAATCTCAGATTTGCTGTCAACTTTCTCTAAAATAAATAAAATAAAAATAAAATAAAATAAAATAAACATTATAGGTCAGTTCCTTAGTAAAATTGAAATAGTCACAGAAATTGAATAGGACTTTCACAGAACGTCAAAATTAACTTCAAACATTTGATGAATTGTTCAATTTTTTTAAACAACCCATCCTTAGTGATAGAACATAAATAAATTTAAAATATTTAAAAAAAATATCTTTGAAAATCACCCTCTAAAAACAAATTAACCTTACTAACACCCCAAAAACAAATAACGAAAATGCTTTTGGCCGTGAAAATCTTAAAACTTATCTAACCTTACTACAATATATTTATTTGGCCTTTTAAAACTTATTTTAATTTAATTGTAAAAATCACTTTGTGGTTTGACATTCGCCAATCATTTGATCGATAAAGATAATACGTTCTGTCATAGCACCGGTGCTGAAATCTTACATAAAAACGGGCATGGTAACAGACTTAACAATTTAGAGGCGCTAGAAATAAAAAAGCTGTTAAAACCAAAAACCAAAAGTCATATACTTAATAATCAATTAGACATATCAATATCAAGTAGTCCAATATTAGGTCTGTTTCCAATCCTTTAAAAATTTTCCCAGTGCTCCTTACCACCATGCCAGTTGACACTTTGGTTCTCCAAATTTATTATTATAAATTATAACCCATTAGTCTACCTAATTATCTTTCGGTTTGTCCCATTACTTGAGTGCTTATACTGCTTATGTTAATGTATTTTATGGCCGTCTATGTGTTTGTTATATTTGTATCATGTTGTCTCCCTCTACATTTTGTTATATATAAGCATACATTATATACTTCTTGTTTAGTATTAATTTGTACCCTGAAGATGCTTAAGTAAAGTGAAACCGGTCGGCTCATAAATTAATAAATTTCGCGGTTTTAAACAAAAAAAGTATTTCATCTTATTTTAATTATTTGGTTTTACTGAGAACTGAACCTCATGCTCGTAGACTGGAGTGAATCACGCCCCCAACTGAGCCAAATGCCGACATTTATTTCGTATATTAAATGCTGTAATGTTCGCGTGTGTGTGTGATTGCCACCAAAAGTCTATACAATGCATTGTCGTCGACAACGATTTTATCTGGCGAGTAAATTCATTCAACCAAGAAAACAAAAATTAAATTCAAATTATTACAAGTATTTAAATAAACGCGCTGTTCCCTTCGTAATTTTTACAACATTCTTTTTTTTCATTCTTAATAAACTTTGTGGTTTATTTCGTATTTCGAGTGAAATAATAAGATTTCATTTTGTGAGAATGTAATAAAACAAAAAAGTTATTTTTGTTTAGAGTTTAACCTAATTTCCCAATTTCAATTTCGGGAGCGGAAAGATTGAGTTTAAACTTGATCCATTCGTAAAATAACTATTTTGGTATTTTTTTCGAGAGTTAATTTTTTTGCAATTTGTTAATTGTGCTTAAATTGCATAAAATCTAAGACACAATTAATAGATAATTTTTATTTTATGTTTATGTTATAGGTACCACACAAGAGCGCCCCTATGTACGGTCTAAAGGCAGGGAAACTGTGTCGCCACCCGTTTGGGCAGCGTTGTAAGGCGGGTTAAGGGAGGGGCAGGATTTTATGAAGGTGGAAAAACAGATGCCGGTAGCTCGGTCTACGAACGAGCTTTTTTTTAGTACCTCCATACAGGAGGACCTGCGGAAAATAATTTCCCTCAAGGTGAGGGAAATTATTCTGTGTGTGTGGAGGGTCTATTTGAGGAGAGGTAGGGTGAGCATAGGTCTCGAAGAGAACTTGAATAGAGTAAGAAGGAGCAAACAGGCTGGACAGCACAGAGGCTGAATAATCGTTTCATAGCCGAGCTGTTAAACTTAAGAACAAGTCGGGGAAGAGACCCATTCTCATGTGACAAATGTCAACCGTGTATGTATGTTGGGCGCGCGTTTTTTTTGCGCGTCTTCCGGCTATTCACCGATGCCGAGGAGATCAATAAATCTCGGAGCATCTTACATTGAAATACCAGTAGAATAAGGATAGTATTTCCACCCGACTGTGTTCTAAAGATTACAATTTGTTCGTTAAGATAAGAGAATCAATCAAACGGACCGCCCGTTTCTGAGTCGATGTTTTTTCAGGTATTTTGAGGCTCCAGATCAGAACTGACATTTTTGGCGCTCCAGAACAGAGGTGACTGCCAAGTTCCTCCGTGGGGCGCACTTGGGAGTTTAAGCAGTTGTGCACTACTAAAGTATCTACGGGACCCGTACAGTACGCCCAGCTTTTGAGAGGCTAACTGAACTCTGGCTTACCCGTACTGGTTGTTGATAACTTATAGTTACACCAAGCATACCAAAGGAGGGCCTCTTCGGAAGATTGCTTCCGTTGAAGAAGGCTAGATTTTAATTTCGATCCCTTTTAGACGTAATTATATTGGATTAAAATTAAATTTGACGAAATAATTCTTACCCCAAGAGAAAACACTCTCGAGGTAACCGTCCATTTTTTGCTTCAAAGCCCTCCGAGCTGTTGGAGTTTGTGAGCTCTTTTGGGGGCTTGTCAAACAAAAAGCTATTATGGACTCTACTGTTACCGACTACAGCTACCGACTTAGATACTAAATATTTGTAATTATTGTGAGCTGTCTTGTTTATCGAGCTTTACTTAATCTAGTCATTTCCGTCTCTTTCCCAACATATGCACAGCTATATTTCAACGTATCACAAACAGATAAATTACTATCAAATGACGTACACTCGAACAAAAAATCTAATGAATTTATACTTGAAAACTCATAAAATTGCCATGATCGTTGTGAAATATTACGCTATAAATTGCTGGCCCCAGACAGATTTATCGCACAATAAAACACGTAGTTGTTAATATGTTATTAATTGATGGAGGAAATGTGGGAATGATCAAGCAATCAACCAAAATTACTAAAAAACGAATGTTAGAAAAATATTTTTTTCTTGGACCTCCTCTGCCAATTTTTTTATTAATATTCAAATTTAAAACTCCAACAAATTCTACCGATTAAATTCCTGTGCGGTAAAACCAAAGATATTCAAATACAGAAGAGATATGCTATGGTGTCCGCGCAACTGTCGCCGGACTACGCGCTAATTAGCGTAATTTTCATACAAAAAGAATTTGTTAATTTCGTTGATTTTTTGAAAATGTGCATTAATATTGGTTAACAATATATTTTGAATAAGGAAAGAATTCGTTCATTTAGTTTAACGTTCGTTTGGTTTATTCGTTAATTATTTGTTCTTTTAGTTTATTTGTTAATTGGTAAACAATATCGGCGACACCCGGAAGCGCAGACCCACATAGTAAAAACAGCAGATAGCACATCTACTTATATTTCAATATCTTTGGGTAAAACATTGTGCGGCTGAATTATTTTCAATTTGGGAGGTGGGTATGAAAACCACCGCCCCATTTATTTGATAGTCGTAGGCATCACAATTTGAGAAGCGGGTATGGGTACCGCCGTCCCGGGAACCATTTATTGGATAACCAACACCTCTAACATATGTCGCTCCAAGTGGTTCGTTATGTTTGGTGACTTGGCAGGGGTGTCTAGGTTCATGGGGTGAGGTTTGTTCAGGTCTTGGCGGTGGATGCGTCTGCCCACTTGCTGCGTGGTGGGCAGGATCGAGATCTTTTGACCTCTCCAGCCGGACTCTCTCGATACATCACCTTGCATCGCAGTGGGAGGGATGAATTCATATGTCATAATCATACGTCCGTCATTCTGAACTTATTGAACCCCAGATTCCTATCCACTCCACATACCTTATTCCTTACAAGAATTTCTCCTCTCCTTCCGTTCCATAAAAAAGACCCTCCACACAGCATCCCCAAAGATGACATGAGCTAATGTAAAAAAAAAACCCCAAGTAGTTCGCTACGTTTGGTGACTTGGTGCCAGGGTTCATGGGGTGAGTTTATTAGATTTCACCAAAAATCCTAAAATTATTAAAAACAGATAAACATAGGTCTGAACGTATGTAAGTCTGGAACGCTAAGATGTTGCTACATTGCAAAGTTAATTTAATCCAAAATTCTAGATCATGTTAAAAGTTTAAATAACGATAAATTATATGAAGGTAATATACGATTTTTGTATAATATAATTAATAAAGAATGCTTCTTAATACCGTAATGTTCTTTTTTACAGTAGATCCACACAGTAGGCCAGAGGAAAAAAAATCTTCAGGGCCTATCATCTTTGGAAATGCTGTGAGGGCATTTTACGGAAAAGAATGAAAGGGAGTTTTTGAAGGGAAACATAAATGAGGAGTGGGTAGGAATCTGAAGATCAAAGTTTCTAGGAGTTACGGATGTATAAATCTATCTATCCCACTGCGGTGAAAGACGATGCGTAGAGAGAGTCTTGTTGGGGAGTTCAAAAGTTCTCGCGATCTACTTGTAGCCCGCCACTGATGGACAAATAATGCATCCTAGATAAACCCCAAGTGACCAAACGTAGTGAATTAAGTAACAATGTAATTTAGAAAATATCGTTGTTATTGATCATAAACTTCATTTTGTAAGTTAAGAAAAGACGGCCCAAAACAATACACATACCCACAAAGCTCTATAATTTATTCAGAAATTTCTAAATTGGAAAAGTTTTTATTCGCGAGTAAACATTTAAGCCAAGTTCATAAAATGTAAATATAGAAGACAAAAGAACGCAACCCATTTTTACACAAAATTTTGTGGGTAGGTAGGTACTTATGAATTTAAATTGCGTTCTGGAAAAAACATCGAAATATTATCTTTTTTCAAATCAGAAAGGTCGTCGCTCAATGAGAGGGGAATTACCTTTCTCAAGGTGGCGTTTAAGTATTTTTTTTTAAAATATTAGGTCCTTACATATGAAATTGGCGTTTAGCAGTACTGGCAACTTTGATCTCAAATATCTTCTGTTTGGTTAGGAATTCCAAATTCAAATTTATACAGCTATTTACTCATGTATTTGTGTTTCGAAAATTATAATTAATTTGTTTTTTCCTTAATTGTTTTTTTTTTCTTTGCGTCACTTAGTTTACAAAATGGAAAACTTGAAATACCGCATTATTTACGAGTACGAGTTCCACCGTGGCACCAGTGCTGCAGAAACGGCTCTAAGGATTAATGATGTGTATGGCGGTGGTGCCGCAAAAGAAAACACAGTTGTGTGTTCTTTTTTTGTGTTGTTCACTACAGCTTTCTTAAATCTGGCCAGACAATTACGGCAGATGTCTATTGTCAGCAACTGCAAACCATGATGGAAAAGCTAGCTGCTAAACAACCGATGGTTAATCGCTCTAGGCCACTGCTGCTTCACGACAACGCTAGACCACGCACTGCACGACAGACGGCTACCAAATTAGAGGAGCTACAATTGGACATCCACCGTACTCTCCGGACCTTGCCCCAACAGATTACCATTTTTTCGAAATTTGGATAACTTCTTGCAAGGGAAAAAATTCAACTCCGATGGGGCAGTCCAAACCGCCTTCAAAGATTTTATTGATTCCCGTCCGAATGGTTTTTTTAGTAAAGGGATCGATGAACTACCTATGAGATGGCAAAAGTGCTTAGATAGCAATGGTACATACTTTGATTAAATAACAATATTATATTTAAAAAAATCGACTTTATGTTCCTCCCATACAAAAGGCCAATTTCATATCTAAGGACCTAATATTAAATCCACACAGGAGGTCCTTTGGAAAATAATTTCCCTCGAGCTTTTGTAACCTTTGTGGATGCTGTGTGAAGGGTCTTTTAGAAGAGAGGAAATAGTAAACATGGGTTTTGAAAAGATTCATGTTGTAGGAGGGAAGAAACACAGAGGCCGGCAAATCGTTCCACATCCGAGCTGTTCAACTCAAGAACGAGTCGTAGAAACGAACCGTTCTCATGTGACAAATGTCAGCGGTGTACATATTTTGGGTGCGTGTTTGCCGTTTTTCCCGACTATGCATCGGTGCCGAGGGGCGACGTAGTTCCTCCGAGCATCTTCCATTGAAATACCGGTAGAACAAGGACAGCATTCCCACCCGACGTCTGTGGTCTAAGGATTGTAATCCGTTTGTTAAGATACTCGTAGGAGAATCTATCAAACGGTCTTGTGAACAAAGTGTTTAAACACCGATGTATTTTTGCGGGCAAATGAAAATAAATCTCCTTATCAGTTGCCACAAATCTACCGTACAGAATAAAAGTTGATAGAAAAAGGCTTTAAAGTGACCAGATGTGACTGGTCAAGCACTTTCCAACCATCCTCTTCTACAACTCACCACCTTCAGCCTCACCTCACCAAAATAACAAAAATGTTACACCTGTTGAGAATTTCTTAAGGACTTTTTATTTTTTTAAAACAAAGCTAAATTTAGAACCTTTATTAGTAACATGATGATGGGTGAGTTGTATTTATGATATAATGTGTGGGTGAAGTTAGAAAATAACATTTTGAAAATATATCCACTACAAAAAGAACCATAATTGGGATCTTAATTTAAATCATAATCTTTAACAACAAATGACACCCCAAATGGTACAAAATAGAAAAGTTCATATGAACTGCCGCAATTCTCAAATACAAAATCCGCTACAGTCATGTACATACAGCTTCACTTTAATACAATATTAAGTGCCATGCACAGCCTCACCTTCGTTCAAGTGCAAAGTGTCATGTAGGGCCTCACCTAAAGAGAAATTTGAATAATAGACATTTTACAAAACTGTTGCTATCACTGGCATTGTAACCCCCACCCTGAATACTGAGCGAAAGGTACAACTGCGCCACATGCTGATAAGACTTAAAATAAATTGAGGTTTGGTATTCCTCATTTTTCTCCTCCAAAACTGGACCGATTTTTATGATTTTTTCACCAACTGTAGGAAAAAGTATTCTATTTCTGTAGGTTTTACTGTTTTAGAAAAACATTGTCTAGTTGAAGTCTATTGATGGCGTTAAAATCAGGAAATTTGAATGATTTTTGTAGGGTCCTAACTCCTACAAGAAGTAGCTTATCCAAAAACAAATGTACGCTAGTGATCAATGTATCTATGTTATCCTAAAAAAATATATGCACTTGTGTCAAAATCCAGAGAGAAATTGTGGACAAAACGTCCGCGCTACCCGGTTTCATTTTAATATCACCTCAAGTGCAAAGTGTCATGTTCAGCTTCACCTTAATTCACCTCAAGTGGCATACGCCATCTGCAATCGTGCAGACTCACGTCTAACACGGCAACGAAACACCAAAGATTATGTAATCTTTGGTGTTTCGTGGATTAATGTCATTCCCCTTTTTCATGATTTTCAGGTAGGTTGGTACCAATAAAGGTTGGTAACTATGAAGGTTCCTTCTTGATATTAGTTATGGTCATAGTATTTTTTGTGATTATTTCCTTCAGTTTCTCATCTCCTTTCCCCTCCCACTCAATTCAGACTTAAATAGTCCCACCAGCACCGGAGAGTTGAGAATCTCATTCAAAATTCACACACATTCACGGTATTCACACAAAAACATATTATTTATAAAATTCGGTTTAAAACGAGGAAAAGGGTAGTACTATTTTAGACTTTTGATACAAAAATTATTATATGATTTTCTCAAATCTACACGTTTTTGGGCCTTGTATAAAAAAGCCTTAAAAATCGACCGGCTTTTTCACCAATATAATTGTAGGTTATTTCTCTCATCAAACGAGTTATAAAAGCTGTTGTTTCCGTGGTCTGAATGTCGACGTACAACAATAAACGTTGGATTCAAAGGGCCTTTTGACAATACCAATTTACCTCTCAAAGAAGAAAATGCTCAAAATAAATTTTGTGCTGTGAGGAGCCTCGTAACAAGAAATTGTAAATTAAAATACACGTTACAAAAATAATAATAAAATAAGTGTCGATTAATTAATTATAACGTATTTTCATTAATTAAATTAAACTGTGCAATTTGCGCTGTTATGATTACGTATTTTTTCCCCATATTTATTTTAACTTGAACCGTTTTCAAACTACGGAAATCTCCAGGACGAACAGTTTAAACTCTACGTCTAAAAAACCCCTTGATTCCATATCTTGTTTAATATCTCAGCATTAAAATATGAAGATAACCCGGAGTGAACCCGGAATGACCTGTATTAAATTAATATAAAATATATCTGAATTAAACTCTTGAACTTTCATTTCTTGGAAAATACATTACATTACACAATTTAAAAAAAATATTACAATGTAATGACAATTTTAAGAAATATACCTACTCGTAATACATTACAAGATGTACCTCCTTTGCTATTATAATATTATCGTTTTTTGTTTGTTTGTGTGTCATAGTAATGCGAAAGTGCGTGTGTTTGTTTGTTACGCTTTCACGCCTAAACCAATAAACCGATTTTGAAAATTCCTTCACCAACCGAAAGCTACATTATCAGCGAGTAATGGCTAAGAGATGCTGTATATAATGGTAAGATCTGGCGTTATGAAATTTGTATACATGAAAATGTGTGTTTTTCATATATTTTAGCGGCAGGGAGGAAAGGCTGGGGGGAGGTGGGGTTCGTGGAGAGGAAAAAGACGAGGGATGGGGAAGGCGGGGAACGTGGAAGGGACCGGGGACAAACGGGAAAGGACATACAGTTAGTAACAATGTATTTCTTTGAATGGCATTGCAACGCATGCTGGGTACTAGCTAGTATAAAGTAATAATAAAATTCCACCAAACGCCAATTAATCAAAATGATATTTGTGTGAGACTTCACAGCTATAAGTTTCTTATAGTCGAGAAACGAAACAATTAGCAAGTAAGATAAATACTTGAACGTTGACGGGAAGTCTGAATCCTATTACATAATTAGTTTCACGTTATTTAAATTGCTCTTTGACCCATATATTTGATATTTTAAACCAGTGATTTTAAGGAGATCATGGGATCCATGACAAAGAACTCTTCAATTATTAGGATCAAATTAACAATACTCGGCCGAATCTTTTATAGACTATCCAGACCTTTGAGTCCCATTTCAATTTGATCCAGTTCTGACAACGGCATCCATGAGAAAACCATATAAGTCTTAAATTTGCATTAAGTATGTACGCGTACCGCAATCTTGACTTCAAAATCTATGTGCCATAAGGTTAGCCAGTTGTTCCAGGCTGCAGCCTGCATGATTGCATTGTGCTGATTGCCTTCTTGATTACCAATTCCCAATAGGAAAAGGTGTCATAATATGTAAGCAGCAACACGTGACTGTTTAAAGTGTTTAGGACGGGTTGTTTCACAGAAATTCAAACGTAGCATTGTAATCAAATGGTCGTTCAGCGCCATTTTTTAGACAGTTGATAGATCTCCGTTAAATGCCTATTCCAAGCCGGTTTTAGCTTTTGAATAGATTTTGATCTGCAGAAGAGAACAACTATCATTTTGTTTCATATTACATTTGTCCTTACTACAATTTGGTAGAAAGCTGAAACACATCTAGAATCGGAGTTTAACCTTGAAAATGTGAAAGAAAAACGAATTGTAGTGAAACAACTGGCCTTTAACTTTTCATTGTCGTCTTATTCGAGAGTTGCTCAGAAACTTGAAGAGAGACGTTTTAAACAAGTAGACTTCGCTTAACATTCAATGACAACCCAATGTGAACTTTTCATAAAAGGAATGAACTACTATCAAAGGAATATTTTATGGTGAAATTTGGCAGAAAGTACAATGGGCTAATTGCCCGAGTGCTTATGGGAGCTTTGCAAACCATCTTCATATAACAAATAATATATTAGACAAACCAATCTATCGACGTTACACTACTTGCCGGTTGACTTAGAGAAAATTACAGTTACAATGAAAAGGATTTACTTTCGGTGGAAGTTATATTGTACCAACTGAACAACTGAATAAGGAGAGTTCATCCTTTTGCGTATACGAAACATAATATATTATTTCGTGTGTTTTGGCACAAAGAACAAAGATGCACAATAGATGCTGCGTTAATCTCAACTGCTTTGTTCACGTAAGTATTCTGGTAATACGCCTTCATGAGAGGGGTACATTAATGATTCAGAGGTTACTTGGCACATACAAACTGTTTTGGCAACAATGCAGGCTCGATTTTCTTATGATGGATTTAAACTTATATACTTCTTACTCCTACGTCAAAAACTCATTGAACGTAAGAGTTTATGATGTTCTACACAAAAAAACACGGGTTGTTATAATTTATGCTCTGCTATTAATTAATTTTAAGAGTTTGAGAAAGCCAAAATGATCGCAAATTGTAACCTTAGATCAATCTAAGTTTTAAAGAATTTTTTGATTTGGCATAAACCGTATTAAGTCAGTCAGATACTTTCCCAAGGGGAGAATTCGGAGAGAGATTTGTACATCTCGCTTGACAATACAACACATGTGGCGCAAATGAATTTATTTGTACCAGAATCTCACCGTTCGGTTACTTTAGGTAAAATGAGAAGGCATCAAAAATACGTGTAAATGAACCAATACGTGTGTTCCGGAAGTGAGTACAATTCATTGGACTGTCTGAGTCGAAAGGCCTTATATTAACAGACTGATCTTCAAATCGGTTAGAGATTTTCTGTTTTGTGGTGGAAAACTGTTCTGCATAACGGCACAGTGGCTTCTTAAAAAAAACTCTTCTCTTGCGTAAAGGCATAGGCTTCTTAAAAGACTGTTCCATTTTATGTGACCGTGGCTTCTTAAAATACTGTTCTCTTGCCTAAAGGCACAGTGGCGTCTTAAAAGACTGTTCTCTTGCCTAAAGGAACAAGGGCTTCTTAAAATACTGTTGTTCTCTTTCCTAAAGGCACAGAGGCTTCTTAAAAGAGTGTTCTCTTACCTAGAGACATAGTGGTTTCTTAAAAATAAAAACTGTTCTCCTGCATAAAATGTTTAACGAAGGTTTGCTTTCCACGTATACCAACACGTATTTTACACGTTTTAAATACGTAAAAAAATTATTATACTGGTGTGCAAGATAATATTATTATCTACTGCTACTTTATTTTGTTCCTATCACTGTTTATTCAGCAGCTGATAATACCAGGAAAATTGAAATTCATGCAGGCGTATTTTGATTATCAGGGTCAGTTATTGCCTAGAGTTTTTTTTGACAAGGAGACTGGGAATGAGATAAGGGCCGCCGAATGCATTTGCGGTTGGGCTTTGAGATAAAGGCCGCTGTATGCGTTTGCGGTTTGCATCGAAAATACTTTAAAGATAAATTCCAATTATTTAGGGTGACATGTTTTCTAACGTAAAACATTATTATTTTAAAATGGTCTGAATGAGTTGGTTATCTAAGAAAAGTTTATTAGTTAAGAACTCTTTACTGCTCCTTGGTTCGCCCCCGTCTTGAATATGCTTGTGTTATATGGTCTCCTTTTTATGCTGTCCATATTCGTCATATTGAGTCCGTTCAACATCGGTTCCTAAAAGAGATTGCCAGGAGGCTAGGATTAGAGCGAGGCAATTACTCGTATGCCGAAATTGAACAAACTCTAAACCTTTTAGAAGACCGTATGAAAAAATCTGATCTCATTTGTTTCTTCAAAATTATTAACTGTTTAATCGATTCACCTACATTACTACAACTCATCACATTCAATATATCTTCTCGTAGACTCAGAAACAAAGACCTGCTTTTCCTCAATCAGAACTCGACTAATTATGGTTATAATTCACCACTATCCAGAATATGTAGAATGGTCAACTCACGTCGAGACCTTCATTTTTTTGGTATAAGCTTAAATGATTTCTGTCGCTCTTTAAACGATTGAACAAATTTTATATTTACTCTAATTTTTGCAAAGTCTTGACTTGACTTGACACTTCTATTTTCTCTATTTTTCTTTGCTTTAAGGTACCATTCTTTATCCTTACAATGTTCATTTCCATATTTCGTGATACTATGTTATAAATTGGTTAATAAATAAATAAATAAATTAGTTATTTGAAAAGAATAAACATGATCGTTCATAAGCACCGAAATGATTCATTATTAGCTTGGATAAATAAAAACTCCTTATATTCCGGTCCAAAAACACAAAGGTAAGATTATCTATTGTAGGCAGTAATAGACAATCTTACTTAGTTAATTAAGTAAAGTAATTTGTAAAAAGCATTAACTTTGTGGCTCGCCATAATTAACAATAAAAAACACCTAAATTTGTTTAAGACCACTTTTATTTAAAACAATCTACCGGTTTCAGAAGCACCCTTCCTTCGTCAGGAGAATATTATAACCGGTAGAGTGTTTAAAATAAAAGTGGTCTTAAACAAATTTATGTGTTTTTTATTGTAATTTTTCTTGCATTATTTTTACATGAACTCCACACAGGAGGTCCTGAGGAAAATAAGTTCCCTCAGGGCCTGCGTCATCTTTGTAGATGTTATGTGGAGGATCTTATCGAGGAGAGGAAGGAGTGAAAATGGGTCTTGAAGAGACCTTTGTTGTAGGAGGGTGGAAAAACAGGCCCGAAAATTGTTCCACAGCCGAGCTATTACAGCCGAATGAGTCGTAGAAACCAGCTCTAAAGATTGCAATCTGAATATTATCTGCAATAGGTCAGTCGAAGGTTCTTTTTTCAAGTATTTGTGAGCCTTTACAGTACGTCCAATTTCTGAGAAGGTAACTTATCTCTGGCTTCAATAAAGAATATTATAAGATCTGACTAAAAAATTTGATTCCTTTGGTCTACCATTCATTGTGTCATATTTTTTCTTTTGTCACTTCCTTAGTCTTGCTCATTACGCTTACTTCAGCTTCGCATTCTTCCGCAACTCCACATGTGTATTAAAGTACGACAATATTACGACACTATACACTCGACAATGAGTGTCTGAGGGTGTAATTTTGACGTCGACCAAAATCGAAAAGTAATAAATCGTTTGTAATCGATAATCTAGCGATATCCTAAGCTGACCCCATTCGAAGCAAACCTAGAGACTTTAATCAACCTGGTTCGATCTAAAACCTAAGCTAACTGATTTGCAATCGCGATTCCCATACATGTGGTACGTGTACGGATGAGCTGAAAGTGATTACTGCGCATTTTCTATCAAATCGAGTTCAATGTACCTCCGAGTTCCGGTGCGCAATTTTCTATTTCTATAATCGTAGGTAGGTACGTTCGACATTTAATTTTGAAAATTATAAACACACTAATTTTGGTTGTCGGTGCATGGGTGCATACGTGATTTGATATAGGGTTCCTGTGTAATGCGTAAAATTATTCAAGTTCAATAAACATTTAATTTGGAAATTGGAACTAACGAGCACAGCCGTCCGTCTGAGAAGCTTGGATTATCCAAATTTACCCCTACTATCCCCTAACGCTTCTATGTCTCCTTTTCAATGCCCCTCCCTCATTTCTCACCCCTCCAGCGTCCTCTACCCCTCCCTCATTCCCTTTCCACCTTCTCCCCCTCCCACGTTCCTGTGTCCCGCGACTCCCCACCTCCCACCTCCCCCTCCCTCCCGCGTTCCTCTTTTACCTTTCCTTAATGGGCAGGCGAACGACAGATCTCCAAGTTTCGTCGCAATCGGATCTCATAAGGGACAAACGAAGAAACATTCATTTTCACATATATTTAGATTATTCTTATGCACCTATTTTTTTATACGACAAAGTCAAGGTTCGTAGATTATGTGTTACTATATTTTGCCCCCCCGGTTTCGCTCGCATAGTATTAGGGGGTTTCCTATATATCCCCAGTCCACCCCCCCCCCCTTCCCCTACCCCTTCTCCCTCCATACCCGTTACATTCATTTTTCAAACAGCTCGCGTGCAACCTATTAAAACGTAACAATTAAACACGCGCAGTTTCGCATTTATAATATTAGTATAGACATTTGTAATATTAGTTTAGATTAGTATTTTATACATATTTGAATTTTTACTGTCAAAGGGATCTCCATAGTAACAAATAACAAAATGACAGCGCACGTCAAACTATTACTTAGCAACGCTTTGTTTTTCGTCCGGATAATTACTCGCAAATAATGTAGCTTTCTATTAGTGAAGTCCATTCGGTATTAATTGCGTGAAAGCGTAACAAACATCTATACAAACTTTCGCCTTATACAGTTTCATCGAGCCTTGCGGCAGAGCATTGCACCGAACGCTATGTTCCGCTGAAAATACATTTTTTATTTATTTGTATTCATAAGTGACATTAAAACAAATCCAAAGCTTGATTTTGTTTTCTTACTCTTTAATTTTTTACCCCCCTTTAAGAACTCTTTAATTTTTTATACTCCCTTCTTCCGTATTTTGATTGCGAATTTTCCACAACACTGTAAGTTTACGTTTATTATTATTAATTCGTCCTTTGAATACCTCCCTTTGAAAAAATGGCATTCATTTTTCTCAGCGCAGTTGTTACGAAAATATATTACTTGTACGTCTCATTTTAATGGTCCAGAAACAATTTTCATTGTTAATAATACGGTTTTCTGGGCGATCTGTCATATTATACTCTTTCGTTGGGTACCGGAGGAGTTTGCTTAATGAGGGTGACACTATTACCAACGCGACGGTAACAATGGTTTTACGGCATGAAAAAAATATCCATACTGCCTTAGTAGGAATATTTTATTGGTATAATATCTATAACTGGGTTACACAGGCGCTGCCTAATACTGCCAGGATTCATTATTAGAATTAGACATCTTCCGTGGTCGAGGGGTAAGGCTCTTGACTTGGAATTCGAACGTCGCGGGATCGAATCTGTGTTATTTTACAATCAATTCATTAAAAATAATATAAAGTATATTTGCGACACTTTCCAGAGAGGTAGTTAATCTCAGTATCGCCCTGGCGTAAGACCACCGTTCAGAATTGAAACGTTGCTTGAAATGACTTTAGCCGTGTTTGATGACCAGATCTGAATAGTCACGAGCTTCTCCACCTTCCCCTTCCCCTCTTGCAGTCTCACTGGTTCCAGCAGACATTTAATTTGGGAGGCTGGTATGGGTCCCGCCGCCCCGAGAACCATTTGTTGGATAACAAATTGTATTGTATAATTGTATTGAGCTTTTTCTAGGTCTTGGTGGCGGATGTGTTTACCAACCCAGCATGGCAGACCGGGAAAGACTGGTTTGGGGAGACCTTTTGAGCCGGCTGGACTCTCTGGACCCATCGCCTTGTACCGTAGCGGGAGGAATAGATTTATACGTCCGTCACTCCTGGGCACACTGACCTCCAGATTATTATCCTACCCAGTGAAATTTGATTGGCCTGTCTAGTAGTTGAAAGATCATATTACGGGAAGCGCTTGGCTTACTTTAACCAGTGATTCCTGATATTATTTGGATTAAAAAATACAAAAGAAATTTTGGTCTCCAGTTACTTTTTTAAAATATTTTTTTTCTTCAAAACTTTTTTTCTCTTCCAATTGTTATTACTGGTCACTAAACCGAGTAACAAAACAAACCCTCACTCTGACCCTAACTGTCTAACTTTTAGGTTAAAAGAACGTCCAAAATTTTACTGGTGACCAAAATTTCATGAATGAAATTAAATAAAGTCTGGAATCACCGGTTAAAGTAAGTCAAGTACGTCCCTTAACACCCTGTATAACAGTTTGCTTTCAAATCTAGTTCTTCTATGGAGTTTTACAATCGTATTTTAATAAGTTCATTTTTTTCCCACTGAGTTCAGAGATATTACCGTTCTTTTAATTTTTACTGTATTTGTACTTAAAATTAATAATTTCAACATATTCAAACATTTTAAAAGCCCCGTGCACGTAAAATCAGAAAAAAAGCAGGGAACAAAACACCGGGACGAATGTTTACATTACACGTACGTATTCCCAAAGTAACGCAATTAACATTTTAATTTCTTCACATTTGCTTACTTAAGACCTTAAATACCTCGAACAAAAACACTCGCCTTTCCATGGCTATTGACTAAGGTTAAATAATAAAATCGTGTAATACAAAAATGGAGAAAATCCGTTAAGTTAGGGAATCCGACAAATTTCCATAAGGGTGAAAAAGAATTTTGATATAACTGAATTGCGTACAAAAATTATTCACGTTGTGAAGCCAACCTTCGGTTTACGTTTACGGTAATTTTGTATGCTTAAACGAATACTAAATCATTCATACTGAAGCCAAAACATGTTATTTGTTGAGAGCGTAAAAAGAATTAATTCGATTTAGCAGGTAAATGCCTAATAATTTTGTTTTACACAGCTATTGTATTTATTTTTCTGCTCTATAAATTGCTTAATGACCCGAAAGATGTTATAACCGAATAATAAAAATAATAATGAAAATCGTTAGTAGTTGGGATTCATAACTGGGCTGAGCAGAAATTTTAACAATATAAAGTGTATTAATTAATATGTAAGAAGTAATCATGAGTACGATTCTCCCGTCTGGAACCCACATTATAATATACATGTAGAAGCTGTTGAAAGAATACAAAACAAATTCTTACGTTTTCTAAATTTTAAAATTGATATTCCAGCAATTATGTTGAAGCTGTTAAATAATATGAATATGCTCAAATTGTCAGATAGAAGAATTTTCACTGACTTGGTATTTCTACATGAAATTCTAAATGATTTTGTTGAAAGTCCGGTATTGCTTGAATTGATAAGCTTCCGGATACCACTTACGTAATACTAGAAGTCAGGATTTATTTCAGTGCAGAAATTCTGGGACTAACTACCGTATGTATTCTTCTTTGCCCAGAATACTAATGGAAGGAAAAAAATGTACGAAGTCAGTGGACATCTTCAATTTATCTTTAAACAAATATAAAATATTGTTGTTGAGGCAGTTCATTTATGTACAAGAATACTACATATTTCTTACCATCAAAAGCCCCGAAAAAGGGCGTTAATCAATATGGTCTATGTTGAATTTTGGCTGTCAGACTATGGACTGGCATTAAGAACTATCGGACGTTATTATTACGCTAACGTCCGTACGGTTGAAATTTAAGAATCCGTCTGAGAATGCAACTCTGATGCCACGACGTACGCGAAACCGTCTTGTACTTGAAGTTACTTAAAAAGCTACTTTTATAATTCGTTTTCAGTAGGCAATATTGTCAAAGGATGGCGCCACTTACTTTAGCAGAGCGCATGAGGACGTGCCCCTGGCAGGTATAAGGCCTTGTGCGCACTAGCGGCTAGCCGCGTAGGCAGTCAACCGCGCGGCCTGCCGCATTTTTATTCTAGTATGCAACCGCTCATATCCGTACGCACCGAACCGCCGAAAAATTTCATACTAAAACAAAAATGCGGCTAGCCGCGCGGTTGACCGCCTACGCGGCTAGCCGCTAGTGCGCACAAGGCCTAAGTACTACGGGTTTGTAAATTTAAGTATCTCACCGGATACGGACAGATTGACGATAATATGATTATAACTGGGAGTTGTGATTTTTTTGTTTACATTAACTCCTTTAATTTCCCTCAGGGCCCATGTCATCTGTGATGCTGTGTGTGAAGGGTCTTTTTGAGGAGAGGAAGGAATGAACATTGGTATTGAAGAGACCCATGTTGTAAGAAGGAGGAAACACAGAAGACAAAACACAGCCGAGCTGTTGAACACAAGAACGAGTCGAAGAAGCGACCCATTCTCATAATATCAGGCGGCTTGTTGTGGTTCCTTTGTCCCGGTGTCTAGCTCGCTGGATCACAGTGGATCCGAGGAACCGGCTATTTTTGGAACCAGTTCCTATCGGATTTATAAAATGGTCACCAACACTCAAATTCTTAGAGGTATCGAATGTGTTTGATTTATCTTAAAATAATAATGTAATTTGTTAATTTCTTTTGCGCCCTTTTTTTAATGAAAATTTTTCAAACCGGATTGAAAAAACCGAAAATTAGTACTCACATAATTTAGAACTAGATTTTCTCTACGGACTTTCTGAATAGTCAGATAAGAGCTTCTTTCAAAGAGTCTTTATAAATTTAACGCTATAATGTCACGAGCGAAATGTACGAAACACCGCATTATACAGCAGATTTTAATACTACTTTCAAATCGAATCTTTGATAAATCAGCTGGAATTTACGCTACAGGGAAGCCGGGAAACAAAGCCGAAATAATTTCAACATTACAAGCATTTTTAAAGCGACAATCAAAAACAAATTGATGGTGTTTTGGCAATAATATACGAAATTTTAAAATTGTTTATGTAATGGCCTCTGCTAGATTGATTATATATCAATATAAGTAAACGATTTAACCTTTTTATTAAAAATACCAAACTCTCAATTCGACTGACACGAACTCCTGCAACTCATAAACTTACTAATGCCCACAGTAACAACACAATAAAATACTCTTGGAAGTTATTAATTTTCATGCAGCACTCATAAGTATAACTAATCCTCCTCCGATTCAACGATTTCACCCTATGGGAAATCAGGGTAATGTTGACATATTTAATATAAACATTGCAAGTTTTCAAAATCATGTAAAATATTTATTCATAATATAATGATGCCACAAGGTATTTTTGCAAAGTTTGAAGAAGTATTTTTTTATTCCTACATTATTCCTGAACACAACTTATGTTTTTGTAAACCTGTCTAATCGCTGTGTGTTTCATGTTTTATTTTTATGTTTTTATGACTTGTGTGTATTTTTGTTTCTAATGTAATTTTATTTTTATTTTTTCTTTCTTAACCACTGGAGCGCTTTTTGCCACAATATGGCACTATTAAAAATACCTCGGATTGTTTTGCTGCCAATTTTGGCAAATTTTCCCTTATTTGTAATAATTAAGTAGAAGTTTACGATTTTATAATATATTCTTTTATAAATCCTTCGAATATGTGATAATCGATAAAAGATACGTGATTTAATTAGCTATACAGAACAATAATCAATTTGCGTGTTAAAATTTGGAGGTATGATTTTTTTAATGTGGGCGAAAAATATTCAAAATGATCACCAAAAAAATTTCGAGCAATCGGAGAAAAAAGTTTTAAATTGCGCTGTCGCTCCAGTGTCAAAGTCAAAAGTTCACTTAAAGTGTCAAAATTATCTGCCATGTTAAAATTGTACAACTAATATGTAAAAAGTCCCCTGGGAGTTAAATAACTAAATAATATAATACACTTGATATCAATGTTAAACAAATAGTATTATTGGCTATGAAGCATGTCGTATGTCCGATTAAAAGTTGTTTTCTAGCAAAGGCAAGCTTTTTCTACGGATTCTCGTTTAATTTTTCTTAAAAATTAGATTAACATCTTGCTAAGAAATACGAATAGTGCTATCACTCTTTTCAAAGTTTTTTTAAAAGTTATGAGTTGAAATCTGACAGGCTTCGAGTTTTTGCTATAAATAAAATGGCTCAAAACGACCAGGCCAGTCGGTATCATTAGCAGCTTGTGACATTTTTCGCTGATGTAAAAACATGGTCATCAGCAATATCATCATCATCGCCAGCCTTTTAAGCTGGAAACTTGTTTGACGCGATCAGATATTAGTTTCTGCTCCATGAATTTTCTCGTTGGACTGCTGTTTTGAGTCGAGTATGTGGACCACATGAGTTATGTCATGTTTGGGTTGAAATCTCAATAAAGAACCTACATTTTTTTAGCTCTGACAGGATAATATCCTGTAAACGTGGCACTGGAAGCTTGACTTTACATTATGCTTAGTGTCCTCAACCAGGCAAGAAAATTTTGTTTTCCCTATTTGTCACTCGCTCTATGGATTTTTCGTGCAATCGGAATGTATTGTGTGTGAGTGTATTAGAGAAAAAATCAGTATTATGTAATGCAAAAAACGAATTAATAAGAACTCAGTCAATGCTTTTTTAAGGCAGTCACACTCATTAAGCAATGATGTTTCAACAGAATCTGACAAATCGTGGTAGAATTCCGTTATAATGATCTTTTGAAACAATTTTAAACTTCTTTCTTTCTTTCCTTTTTTTCTGACCGTTATCGGCTTCAAACTGGGATGTTATTTATTTTCAGAATTCCTAAAACAAATAGCTTTGACTCATACATAATTATTCAAGGATTGCCTACCTTTCTTGAAATGTTTTCACTTATCACTTATTACCCACGTTCGGTTGTCCGGCAGATAATAATATTACATATTATTTTGTGCCCAGCTGGGATCGTACATAGATTATAACGATTCCAATTATTAAAGAGAAATAAGTCCGAAAAACCATTAAATACGATATGGGTATCAAAAGATTCACTAAAAGGGTCTCTTATCAGTTTTAAAGAGCAACAGAATTAATAAAAATGTTTGCAAATATCCAAAAATTCAGATGTATTCAGTTTTATACAAACTATCTCGAATTGCTTCCACAAGCCGCTGACGAGATTGTTTTAAACACAAGGATTCGCATTTGAACATTTGAAATTATTGCTGTTTAATACTGGGCCGTCGATAAGAACACATTGTACCTATTGAAACGTTTTTAAAGCATGAAGTGATGTAAAACTGGTAAACTAAATATGAAACAATATTTTTGAAACATGTAACAGAAACATAAAATAAAAGAGAAACTAAAACAGTGCTCAAATATAAGACAAATCACAAAAAAATCCTCAGCTACCCTACTGAAAATTGTAGGATTTAGCTAAATTGATATCATTAAATATTCATAGTATCATTTTGGGAATTTTGATTGATGATTTCATTATGTTAGACTTAAAGAAGATAGAAGTTTTATGATGGAGTAAGAAATAATATTGTAATGGGCTATAAATTAAGAAAATTCATTTTTTAGTTTTTAACAGGTGCACCATAATATTCTACGCTTCCAATTACAAAATTAGGATTTAATTTTCAGAAAGGCGGTTATTTCTAATATGGTAGACCTTCTAGTTTTTGTCCTCTTTATTCGGTATGGAGAACTTAATGACGGTCAGAAAAAAAACGAGAAACATGTTTTAAATTGATAAAAAATATCGTGATGGAATAATTGAATTTGCTTTTTCTAATCTCTTAGTGATATTTATCTTGTTTTAGATTTATTGTGTTTGATCTTTGATTTATTGAGCCATCTTGAGCTTTCTTCGCCTTTTAGGGAGCCTTGCAGTCCCCACCATCTGCCCTTTATACTTTAGTTTATTCCGCACTTCTTATAAATCTTTGAATAAATATCGTGGTTTCAATACATTAAGTCTACACTGGCAGAGTCATAAAGAATTTTCTATGTACTTAAAAGCCTTCCAGCCATTGCATTAGTTCGATTGAAAATAAGTAAGCGGGTGCGGAAAGGGGGGGGGGGGGGGCGACTATTCATTAAAAATCACAGAAAAGTGTTTTTTACTTAAATTCTCAAGCCGCAAATGAAATACTTAGAACGTTTTTATTTGTGTTCAATTACTTATTTCCAATTACTTTAGAAACTTTGCTAATTACTTTACTTTTTTTATATCAATACCGCACAAGAATCTTTACTGCTCTCAACCGTCTGGAGCCTGTGAGACTGTGGCATCCCCAATAGGGATATATTGTGAGGCTGAAGGTGGTGGGGAGGGGAAGGAGATGAGGAAGAGGAAGGCGGTGGAGTACCTGGCTATTTTGATATGGTCACCAAACACAGCTAAAGCTATTTCAAGTAACGTTTCAATGCTGAATGGTGGCCTTACACCAGTTCGATACTGTTAAATATATGGTGAAAAATTGGCTATCGAAAAAAAAGAATTATATTGATATTGATATGTATGAAAAAATTTTGAATCTGTAGATATAATATGTAAATTTTAAATTTAAAAAAATGTATATGAAACTAAAATATAAGCACCTGTTGACAAGTCAATTCAATTGGCTTAGCAGGTTTGTTGATTATATTATGTATTATCTATTCTTTCAATAAAAAAAGAAGAATATCTTCCACTCTAGAACCTGTCGCATTACACAACATATTATTTTAAATGAATAAATTGTGAAATAACATAAATTAATCAAATTAAATTTATCACGCTGGGGATTGAACTCCTGACCTCCGGATTGATAGAGTCTTGCCCCTCGACCACGGAGGCCGTCAAAGGTGTTATGCTTACTCGATGCGCGCACCCATTGCAGGTAAAAAAATATGGGTAGACTCACCCTACATTTTTTATGGTATATCCTTGAGATGTGTTCTACTTAATGCTGCGTACACATGTTCACGAACAGAGCCACGAATTATGGAAAAGTTCCTTAACCGTTTACAAAAATTTAATAATTGTCATCTCTATGTTATTTTGATGAATTGGAAAGCTTCGATCCTTACTTAATTTCTAATAATGCTGTTCCTTGTTAGTTGAAAACGTCTTAACTAATTTATAACCATTTTCACAATCATGAATACTATATTCCATGATGAATGGATGATTTTACTTTTGAAAGTGATTAGTCGATTACTTAACGGTAAACTTACACCGTTATTCGTCATTGTGAACATTAAATTACAATGGTACCATATATGACAATTACTCAACGAAATAATACAAACTAATAGCTGTTGGTTCGTACAACTTTTGAAGTTTCTCCTTCTACATTAGTTTAGTTATGTATAATAGGTTGTTTAAGTTTGCTTCGAGTAAATCAAATTTAATTTTTAGGTCTTTTAACTTCAACAAGAACTCCTAGGTAGATTTTTAGGTCTTTTAACTACAACAAGAACTCCAAGGTAGATCAAAGATAATTTTATTGGCAAAGAATATACAACAATCCAATATAAATGTCCCCCCAACGGACCGATAATATAACGTTTCCTTTTAAAGGCAAACTAATGCAGAAGAGAGAGAAAATAATTAATTCATGCTATTTATTAACTTACTACAGGGTCCATAATGGACTCTGAATTATTGGAGAGGGAAGACTATAGTCACCCCCGACATCTATGTGAAAAACCCCGAACTACAACTATGCCTGACATCTCTGTCAGGAGCGAAGAAACATTTCACCCCTTACCCAACTAAATACTAGCTTTATTTCTTAACAAGGTAATGTTGCCAGCGAAATGAAAGATTATTATTTTTTACATCAATTCCACACAGGAGGCCCTGGTAAAATAATTTCCCTCAGGGCCTGCGTCATCTGTGATGCTGTGAAGAGGGTCTTTTTGAGGAGAGGAATGAGTGAACAATGGTCTTGAAGAGACCCATGTTGCAGGAAGAAGGAACCACAGAGGCCGGCAAATCATTCCACAGCCGAGATGATGAACTGAAGAACGAGTCGAAGAAGCGACCCGTTCACGTGTGACAAATGTCAACCATGTACATACCTACATATGTTGGGTAACGGTAATACTCTCTCGGTGTCGTCAATTTTATAATTGTTTGATGTGAATTCTATCATGATATTTTCATTAACCTACGAAAATCATCAATATTAAAATTGAGGAATGATTTTTAGTTCTCTCAAAAAATATAATATTTTGTAATTAAACTAATTTTGTAGTAAGAAGTTCTATAAATTTGTTACAATTTTTTTCAAAATGAAGTAAAGCAATTTCGAAGAGGGGATTACATAATTGCACATCTCCATGCTTTATTCTTGTATACAAATTCCCCCATTAAATGAAAAGATAGCCGCGGTTTACGATAATTCGTTATTTGATACATATTTATCAATATCTAACTGAATATATATATATATATATATATATATATATATATATATATAAATATCTAACTGAATATATATATATATATATATATATATATATATATATATATATATATATATATATACTTGTAACACTATACAGGGTGTTAAGGGACGTACTTGACTTACTTTAACCAGTGATTCCTGACATTATTTGGAGTAAAAAATGTAATTGAAATTTTGGTCTCCGGTGACATTTTTGTTATTTTTTTTTTTTTTTCTACAAAGACATAAAAAAATGGTAGTTGTTGAACAGTTGGAGGTGGGGTAAGGGGTTCTTTGGACACCCGGCTGAGTGACCAGTGACGATATGCAGAAGAATTTTTTTTTTGTTTGATTTTGAAGAAAAAATTTTTGAAAAAAAAAAAAAAGTCGTCAAAAAAAGTCACCGGAGACCAAAATTTCATTTACATTTTTTACTCCAAATAATGTCAGGAATCACTGCTTAAAGTAATTCAAGTACGTCCCTTAACACCCTGTATATTGTAATTTTGGAAGAAGTGGGAAAACACGAGTAAATGCAAAATACAGCGAAAATTAAATTAAAAAAAAACTATTTGATGAGAATTATTCTTCTTAAACAAGAGCAAAATAGATAATACAAAATATTGTAGGAACCGTAATACTATGTCGCGTTAAATATTTTATTAAAAACCTAATAATAGGTTTTCGATGGTATATTACCGAATTCCTTTATAAAAGACGAAAATTGCACGGTAAATGGACATTCCAAATTAAATATATTATATAGAAAGTTTCCAGAACGTTTAATTTATATCTTATTTATGTAAATGGTTTGAAAAGGTATTTTTAGACCCGTTATGAAACACGACTGTTCAATACGTTTCTTTATTTCTGTTATCAACGAGTTCACCGTGGTAAATATTGGTTTCCTGTTTTCCACATTAAATACAATTTAATTTCCATGGAAAATAATATTTATCATGTCGTCCATTTTCCGGGGGAAAAAGTTTATAGCTAATAAAATTGTCTCGAAAGCAATATGAGAATATCAGCTCATAAAGTGGGGACTGAGACGCAAAGGATAAAGTTGGCTTGGTGTTTGAAAATATTGTGCTGCTTTCCTATGAATTTCTCAGCAAGGGTTGAATCTTTATTTTCTGCAAACTTTTACTACTCCGCAACTTTCCTTTATTTAAGAAAGTAATATTGTAAATATTTCCCATTTTCGAACAAGTTGTAAACCTGAGACTTATTTGTACTCTTTGAAATACACTATTTTTTGTTTGAAGACAGGTTGAGATTACCCTCTTGGGTTAAAGCCGGGTCAATTGCGCGGGCAAACGCCAGACTTTTGCTTTGACAGTCCCATAACACAACATTCAAGATCATAAATGTTGAAAATTTTTGTAGCGCTTGAGCTTCCCGTGTTCGGCGGAAAACAAAACTTCTATCGTTTGAAAGTCCTTCAATGACCTTCAAACATTTACATTTGTAAGATTAGAATGTAGTTCGCGCGGTTCACACAATTTGACAACTGGTCTGGAATACGGACGTCCACGCGTGCGCAATACTTGACGTTTGGCGTTTATTGCATGTCCTAAGTTACTTTTGAATTTGAGATGCACAGATATTTTAATAGATATTTATTTATCAGGAAAGATTTCCAACTAATATCGATTACTATTGAATTTAGAGTGCGTGAATAATTACGTAGCATCAAAAATAGAATAAATTTAAATTGGTCAATTTCTTCCGTGTCTCTGAAACCGATTTATAAATTAATAGACTTTATTTACAAGCTAGTTCACGAAAGAAATAATCATCCATTACGACAGTGTGTTTATTTAAAATCATAAATAATAATTATTAGGTCCGCGCAGTTGATAACCAAAAAACTTGACGTTTGACTTTTATCGTTTACGTAAATGTTAAAATGCGTTCGATGTGGAAAAGATGCTACACCAGGAAAAAAACACAGACATTTATTTATCAGGAATGATTTCCGACAAATATCGATTATTGCACCAATAACATTATATAATAACGTCATTGTATTGCACGACCTAAATTTACTTGAATTTAGAGTGCGTAAACATTTACATCAAAAACAGAATAATTTTAAATATTTGATATTATTTTATAATTTTATTATCAAATATTTTGATTATTATATTACATTTAGGTATAATAATATTTTTAACTCGTGATTATGCCCGATCATTGCACATAACCACAAAAGGCCGTTCCTTTAATTCTACATAAACGACCGCATTGCGCGGCATCGCGAATCTTCTGTCAAAAAATGAATTCTCCCCCCCGCCGGCCCCCGCCTGCCTTTCCGCTTCACGAGGGATGGGATGTTTAAGTTTTGTTTTTGTTTTGTTTTCCGCCGAACACGGGAAGCTCAAACACTACAAAAATTATCAAACGTTTATGACCTTGAATGTTGTGTTATGGGACTGTCAAAGCAAAAGTCTGGCGCTTGTCCGCGCAATGGAACCGGCTTAAGATAAACCTAGTCGAATTTAATGTTTCAAAGACCAAATCGTATCTGATTACGTCTAACAGGGATCAAAATAACAATATAGTCTCGTTCAACGGAAGCAATCTTCCCAACAAGCCTTGATATGCTTGCTGTATCTCTAAGTGACCAGCTCAGGCACGGGAGCTCCATCGCAGCCAGAGTTAATTAGCCACTTTGAAGTTGGGCGTAGTGCAAGGTACAAGGCCAACATATTCTTTAATAGTACACAACTGCTGACGCTGTACAAATGTTACCCACTGATGAATTTGGAAACCACCTCTACAATATGAAAACCTACTTATACCTAAAATAGCAACTGTAAATCATGCAATATACAGTGTTTTTAATGTAGTAGGTACTTATCGTATCTTCTCCAAGCTTAAACCTTTTAATTAAGGCGTGTTTATCCTAATTGGCCTGCTAGGTAAATCTATCACGAATTTAAGCAAAACGAATACATATTTCAAATGAAGAAATACATTTATTTTTATATCCAGCGTGTTAAGGTACGACTTGACTTACTAGTGATTGCTGAATTTATTTGGAGTAAAAAATTTTAACGAAATTTTGTCTAGAAATTTCTTCCACATGTCGTCACTGGTCACTCAGCCGAGTAGCTAACCGAGCCCTCTTATAATGTAACGTCATCAAACTCAATGTAATATTTAATCGTTGACAATATTAGCGACTCTCAAACGAATATTTAAAACAGAAAAGATAGAAAAAGATACGATCGCTACTAAAAATTGAATACATTTAACACGGACCTCTATTCTAACCACTAAGCTTATTCGACAGTATCCCCTTTGATCATATTTAACTGTATCATGCTTCGACCAAGAACTACCAGTATTATCTTCGTTTGCTTAAAGCAAATTTTTATTGGCTGTCATCTTTATGTATGATTGCAAGATTGTTCCAGAACTAAATACAATCTAGATAGAGTCTTGGATAAATATGACCATTTTTTATTTAATTTGCGACATCTATTAACTTTTCCATCCGTGATTAGTGTAGTATCTTCTACTTCTTCTTCTTGGTGTGCTCTATCAGGTCCCTCCGACGTTGGCGTCACTCTTAAAAATATCTCTCTGTCTTGCGCTGCCCGGAATAGCTCCTCCACACTTCTAATGCCGATCCACTCTCGTACCTTTCGCAGCCAAGACGTTTGTCTCCTACCAGGCCCTCGGCGACCCTCTATCTTGCCTTTCAATATTAATTGGAGCAAGTAATACTTCTGCCCTCGAAGTATGTGACCCAGATACGAAATCTTCCTGACTTTCATCAATGTAAGCCATTCTCTATCTGCGCTAGCCCGCCTGAGAATTTCTGTGTTGGTGATCATGTCATTTCATGGGACCTTGATCATTATCCGGTGAAGCCACATTTCAAAAGCCTCTAACCTGTTCATGGTATTTATTTTCAAGGTCCATGTCTCACATCCATACAGCAAGACCGACCACACTTATTACATTCTCTACCTTAGTTTTAAATTGATATTGTCATTGCAGAAGAGAGATTTCATTTCACTAATATTTTTTAATCATATATAAAGATAGTATCTAGTAAAAATAAGTGCTAAAAGAAGTATGATAAACTTGAGCATAACACAGTATGGTGATTTATTTTATCTACTGTATGTAAATGTCTTAATTATGTATTATGTATTTTATAAACACCTAAATAAATAAAGGTAAATGTGACCGAATGATAACAATTATTATAAGCAATAATTATCAGCCTGAAACACTCATCAACATTGAAAAATCTTCCGAGAAAAGATACTTGCCGCCAACGGGACTTGAACCAGAAGGACACGGGTTCAAGTCCCGTTGGCGGCAAGTATCTTTTCTCGGAAGATTTTTCAATGTTGATGAGTGTTTCAGGCTGATAATTATTGCTTATAATAATTGTTACCCTTTGTGCTATGCATAAAAATCTTGTCTAAACGTTAGTTTATAAATTAAAAATAGTGACCGAATGAATTAGGGTCGAATTATCTCAGTGATTAGAGCAGAACTCCGGCAATCTGGAGTTCAATTCCTAGATGCGACAGTATCCTTTTCTGATTTTTCGTCGCTAATAAAGTCGCTAATATTGTCTTCAATGATTAAATATTTATTATTAATTAATAAAATAATTTTGATGCCTACTTTATCGCTTGTCTGCTATGATTCATGCTGAAAATAATACTAAATCAGTTCCAAGTTTTGAAATTATACGTTTTAGGAACTTGAATAATTTTACGTATCACGCAGGAACGTAATTTCAAATCACGCACACACACATATAGGGATAAACGAAATTGCTTATCGTGTTTATGCCCCATACAATTGTTCTACATTTTAATTGCAAAATTTAATTTAACAACAATTTTATACACAGTCCGCGAGTCGTTAATTTTAAACATTTACTACCAGAAACTGATTATTTTTTTACGTGATTTATATCGCAAAGTTGTTATTCATGACCTTGCACATTTTCACGATTAGTTTAAACTGAATGATTGCTTTGTTATTGTTTTTATTTCATCAGTTGTTATATCGTCTTGGGTGGGCGTATCAGTGTTTTTAGAACTTTTGACCCCATATAAATATTACGCCGGGAGAAAGGACCGCCATGAAACATTCATATTTATACATGGTCCCGTACATTCTCTTTTGTTATTCTAAAATTCTAAATCTTGAAATGGCCGGTCTCCGGCATATCTACCTCGGGCGTCCCATGCTTCTTCCACCATTCAATATCGCGTCTCCACTAAAACATTTATGCGTTGCTTTCAACTGATTCATTATGCTTACATATAAATTGTATTATTTCCGGATCTTTGCATTTGTAACGCAGAAAACAATAATCAGGAGGTCTGGCACGGACGTTATCAATATTTGCGAACACAGTCAACAATTAATAAGAGGACGGTAAAATTTATCGACGGACGGTTGATAAATTTTAGCGCGGCTTCCATGGTATCAGATAACTTTCGGGAAACTGTTAATTATTTTAAAATAATAATTAAAATTAAAAATATAAATGGAGTTCTACGAATTAAACACAAAATCAATTAATACAGGATGTTAAGAGACGTACTTGACTTACATTAACCAGTGATTCCTGTCATTATAAGAAGTAAAAAAAAGTAAATAAAATTTTCGTTTCCGGTGACTTTTGTGATCTCTTTTTTTAATTTTTTTTTTTCTTAAAAATTAAACTTTTTTTTTCCAAATGTCGTCACTGGTCCCTCAGCCGATTAAACGACCAACCCCTTAACCCGTCTTCAACTGTCCAACATCTACCATTTTTTAAAAACGTTTTTATAGAAAAAAAAATTGATTTAAATTTTTTACTCCAATAGTGTTAGGAATCACTGGTTAAATAAGTCAAGTACGTCTCTTGAAACCCTGTAAAACTGTTCATTAAATTATTTCGTTCGATCTTTAAGAAAACAAAGTGAATGAAATATGAATAAATACCTCATTAACTAGTTGACTACCGTTTAATGTCAAAAAGTAAATTCGGACTGCCAATGCATTTTGAAGTTAATATTTCAATTCAACATTGCTAATTTATTATTATTTGTGTGTCAATTCACAGAATTTTGAAAACACCTCCAGTGTTTCCAAAGTCTATCGACTTCTTATATATTCCCCGTCAATCGGTTCGGCTGTCAACAGTAAAACCATGCTCAGAATATCGATATAATATCATCGGAAGTTACGCCTATCGATTCGATATTGTAAAGTTATCGATTTCTCTGTGCTTGATCTTCAGGGTTGATCTCAGGCATCAGCGCACTGTTATGAACTGCTTATTTGAGGCGTATTAACTTTTAAATCAGTCATCTGATTGTTTGGTACCTTGATAATATTTATGTTTCAAAAATAATTTTTAATAATAAAATTTGACGTAGACATGTAATTTGAAATTGCCATTACGTTTGCATGGTCAATGTTAATTCATAGCCAGGTAAACTGAAAATAGAAAAAACATTAAAAGGTACGGTCACATTTGGGACTCGAACCAAGGATCTTCGCCTTGCCGGGGCATAACTCTACTTACCGATTCGGTCATATTTATTGTATCACACTTCGATTAAAAACTTCGATTAAGATTTAAACCCGAATTAAATGCTATCTAGATAGTGTCTTGGTTAATTTTTTTAATCTTTTTTTTTATTTTTTATCCAACTGGAGCAAATAATGGGATAGCAGGAGGCTGGTTGAGCATCTATTTTTTCAACCGACCTGTTGCATTGTCATATAAAAATAATGAACTCTGAAAACTACTTGAATTACCCACTCAATGCATACTCATAGTGCAAAATAATAAAATATATTATCATGTACGATTTTGGTCCTGGTTTTCTCTCCATTAACGCTTTGAAAACTATTTTCCATCGATTTGTCAGATAATAATTTATCGCTGAGATTGGATTATTCTGTTCGCAAAAATTTTCTATGAATAATTTCGCCATCATATATTTTTTGGACAGGCATCATTCTGATGGAGAGGGCGAATGATTTATTCGCTCTCTAAGAAAGTTCGAAGTGAAAGCCATCTTTTAAAGCTCAGAGGTTTTATTTTTGAATTCAGGCTTGTATGTACGCTGTCATTCAAAACCGCTTTATGGTGCAGAGTGAAGACCCATAAAACACTCTGACTTTATTGGCATACTAAATCATCGGAATTATATTTTGGACAGAACATCACTTTTATTTATTTATATTAGCTCCGCGAGGAGGGCTTGTGCCAATATCATATTGTATGGGGATGATTTTTTTAAGGGTAAGAAGGAGAAGTTTTGGGACGCAAAAAGTTATGAGGGGTGTGTTGAATTTATTTTGAGTGTGTCCGGGAGTGACGAACGTAAAAATCCATCTCTTCCAATCCAATCTGGAGAGTCTGGCTGGAGAGGTCAAAAGCTCTCCTCAACCAGTATCTCCCGATCCGGACGCGTATTTCCAAAAGCTATACCGGTTCAGTCGCTTTACATTTTGAATATCAAAATTTAAATATTTTGAAATAAAATTATTAATTTCTAATATATACATTGGAAAGATTATTTTATCTAGATTTTAGAACAATTTTCGTTTTTGCAAAGTGATAAAAAATTATCAATATAGAGGTGTATTTACGATATATGGGAATAATATTGAAATTTTAATATTTAGAAATAAAATTATTAATTTCTAATATGCACATCAAAAATATTATTTTATCTAGATTTCAGAACAAATTTTCTTTTTGCAATGTGATAAAAAATAACCAATATAGGGGTATATTTAAAATGTAAATTGTCGCTACCGCGACTGAATCGGTATAGGTTTTGGAAATACGCGATCCGGACCGCACCGCAATAGGTGAACAGATGCAACCGTCGCGAATACCTAAACAAACCTAAACCTTTGAACTCGTGCATCTCTGTTACATCACGAAACGTAACGAACTACTTGGGGTGACCCTGTATTTGAATATCTTTGGGGTGACCTATGGCAGAGGTGTTGGTTATCAAATAAATGGTAACCAGAACATACCCGTCTCCCAAATTGATGCGCACTTGAAGTGAAATATCAAAAAACTGCGTTATATAAATACTACGTTATTATTATTATTATTATTATGCGCTGTGGTGATAGGCAAATGAAAGATTGTTCGGAAGAGATAAACTGATGAAGTGTTTTTTGGACGTGTCGGTGAAATAAGTAAAATTCTATCTTACTTAGGGAGAAATCAATGAAACATTTTCAAATATCTAAATTCTTTTCTGAACAGATAATAAATTTCTTTAGCTTGTCGGGTCCTAGCAATTACAAGGTCTCATTAAAATTAATGACAATTTAAAACCGATTCATATACCTACCGATTTTCATACCAGTTTTTATTTAGTACATCGATTGAGCATACTTCTAGTGATTGGTTTTTCATTGAAAGTTTTTTTTTCCGTGGATAAACAGGTACCTAGTTATACATATACGGATTTTAAATTTTACGTATTTTAAAATTAAATGGTTCTTATATTCTTTTATATTCTTTGATATTCTTTTATTATTTTTTATTATTTTAATTTATTAAATTTGCATTTCACGCACGGCTGGGCTTTTGCGTGATGTCTTTTTTTTAACGAAGAACTTCTAAATTAGCATAACAAAATCATAAAACAAAATCAAAACAAAATCAAAAACAAAATCAAAACCAAATCAAAAAAAAAATCTAAAACAAAATCAAAACAAAATCAAAAACAAAATCAAAACCAAATCAAAAAAAAAATCTAAAACAAAATCAAATAAAATGCAAACAAAATTCTCCCCCATGCATGATGGAAAAACAGTAGAACTGGGAAAAATACAATACAAAGGTAAAATAAATTGAAGCAGAGTTGTGTAGTTTGTTTAAAAATTTAATTAAATTTTTAGTTCGTTCCGATAAAAATTCTACTATGGCTTGTTTATATTTAGTGAATGATATGTAAAATATGTTGACACGGATATTTGCTCCGTTGGGACAGCAAATAGATTCCGTTAGCATGAGCTCTCATTCTTTCAGGGTCCTGTGTGGGATAGAAAGAAAGCTACTATCTTCATGTAAATAAAAGAACTTCCATTAGAACAAAATGTACTTGTAATTACCTTCAAGCAAAACATAATCTACATAAATACCTTTAATTGTAAACTCAAAAGGTGAAGGAGAGAGAGATTTCACGTTTAGCAAGGCGTAAAACACGAAGCCATTGTAGTCGTAGTAGTGATTGTGGTCTTCCTGAGCCCCAACAAGACATCTCCAATGGCATTTCCCCCACAGATCCCATTCTCGACGACTCTGTCACCAACCGCAAACTTCCAGTTAGGTTGCCACGAAAAGTAGCAACCTCCAAAAGTACGCCGCGAATATATCAAGGGTTCCAAGGTGGGTACGTAAAGACGTCCCTTCATAAAACGTGCGCATGCACCGGTCGCAGAGGAATCCGTTTCTTTTTCCAAGAGTCAGTCGAAATCCCTTCAACAAGGCAAAAGCAGAGGAAACTGCCTAACATTTTCCACTTGCCAATAATACACCAGTAGCAAAGTCAAATCCAACATGGTGGAATAATTTACAGGCCTCTATGCCCGAACGACCGGATGATTTCAGTATTACACTGCCAGTTCATTTTAATATATCTCACTCGACTTATCACGAGTTTTAACAACAACTCCCCAAAAACTCCGACCGACTCTCTCCGCAAATTTACGTCTCCCGCCATCTTGCTTCTTTTCCAACCCGTCCCGGTGCCGCCAACCCTTTTCAGTCAAAATTCGCAGTCGTTGCCAACGGCACGCCGAAATTAATATTACTAATTCTGAGTAAGTACCGACTAAATAATCACCATGGAAATAATTACGTTACAATGCCAGTAGTTATAACCCAAATTTTATATATGGCGAACGGGGGTATTCTGTGTCGGAGTTGTCATAATAGAACGGTAGATATTACATCGATGTTGGTTTGCGTGGTATATTGAAAGAAATCAAGTATATAGTTCAGACTGTCAATTATTGAATTTATTATTGTATGTAAACATGTTAGGTCATTAACTGTTCTACGTTCGAATGATGTCAATTATTCAATTTATGTAAACATGTTAGGTCATTAAGTATTCTACGTTCGGATAATTTTAATAAATTATTTTGACATAGTAAAAAATCATTGTTGACACATTTCCGTTTAATACCCAGTCTGAAATTAATAAATCTTTGGAATTTATTTTGAATTCTTTCTTTCGCGAGTGAATGACTAGCATTAACTAGGTGACCACACTGTCAAGCTGTACTCCATTTGACTCCTAATGCACTATATACAAAGTCGTCCACTACAACACGTGAACTTCTAGTATGGTAGCCGAAAAATTATCAAACAAATGTAATAAACAATCCACTGAATAAAAAAAAATTAAAACTGAAATCGATTGTGTACATAATCATAAATTAGATTGTGTTGCTAGAAGTCGTACAAAATTTGTGTAGGTAGCTTTTTTCTCCTTTTCAAAGAATGTAATAAAAAAGATATTGATGGATTTCAACAACCAGTAATTGGAAGGAATTCTAAGAATTTTGATCTGAATTCTGTCTGCGATTCGTAACTCATGATTTATTCATCGATCGTGAACAACGTTTTTTTTTTAAATAAACACTCTAATAAGTTTCATAAATATCCGGCCGCTCGCCTCTTTTGTGGTGGAGATAAAAGAATAAATGATTTTGCTGCTCATCAAATGTATTTCTTAGAGTTGGAAGAGAAGATGTAATGTCAAACCAGGGGCGAACCGGCCATAGAAAACGATGTTACACTTCATTATGACCGTTTTATAAGATGCTTTTTTCATACCGATTGCAATCCCCATGTGGAAACTATATCGGGAGCCATAAGAAAAGTCATCGCTTTACGTGATCATTATTTTCATACTTACGATTTCGTAGAGACAGTAAAGTTGCTATTAGAAAAGAAAAAAAATTACGACGGCACTAAGTCGGCAAAAATGATCAGATCAGATGAATGCTTCTCTGTCTTGTTTTTGCCGTTGTCGTAAGCAAATCATCAAAAATACACCAACCCTCCGCCATAGGTCTCCCCAAGTGGTTCGATACGTTTGGTGACTTAGCAGGAGTTTCCGGGTTCATCTACCCGGGTTAAGGTGCGCCTGCCCACTAGCTGCGTTGTGGGTCGGATCGGAAGAGGTCGGTTTGCGGGTGAGTAGGAATCTGGGGGTCAGCGTGTACAGGAGTGATGGACGTATGAATCCGTCCCTCCTCGGTGCAAGGCGATGTTCCGAGAGAGAACGGCTGGAGAGAAGTCAAAGGGACTCCCTCAACCATTCTCTCCCGAACCGGCCTGCCAAGCAGCTGGTGAGAACCCGGACACCCTTCTAACGACTTGGGGTGATCTATGGCAGAAGTGTTGGTTATCCAATAAAAGGTTCCAGGGGTAGCGGTACCATTTTGACCCCTCCGGCTGGTCTCTCTCAGCCCAACATCTTGCACCGACAGGTGGGTTGGATTCAAACGTCTGTCACTCCTGAATACCCTGACGCCTAGACTCCTACCCACCCCTCAAACACTTTTCCTTCCCAGTACTTTCACTCCTTCTTTTCCTTAAAAATATCCTTCGCACAGCATCCCCAAAGATGATATAGGCCCTGAGAGAAATTATTTACCTCAGGGCCTCCTGTGTCAAGTAAGTGTAACGAATATACGCGAAATTCGCAATACCGAACAATAAAATACATGTTTACGACTCTATTTTTATCAATATTTTATGTGTTACGATAAGCTTGCAAAATTTCCATACACAAACAATGTGGTTACGAAACCAATCACAGATGTCAAATAACGTCCACCGTCATAAAACATACGATAATCGGTACAAAAAGAGAACACTTTCCTTTTTCATATGAAAAATGAAAAGACGAACTGCGTGGAAACGCGATGGAAAAAAAGCACAGCTTGACAGACGTGTGTAAAATGGCGTGTAAATCGCCCATAAGAGGTGTCTTTACAATATATGGGAATAATATTAAAATTTAAATATTTAAAAATAAAATTATTAATTTCTAATATGCACATCAGAAAGATTATTTTATCTAGATTTTAGAAGAATTTTTCTTTTTGCAATGTGATAAAAAATAACCAATATAGGGGTATATTTAAAATGTAAATTGTCGCTTCCGCGACTGAATCGGTATAGGTTTTGGAAATACGCGATCCGGACCGCACCGCAATAGGTGAACAGATGCAACCGTCGCGAATACCTAAACAAACCTATACCCTTGAACTCGGGCATCTATGTTAAATCACGAAACGTAATGAACTACTTGGGGTGACCTATGGCTGAGGTGTTAGTTATCAAATAAATGGTAACCAGATCATACCCGTCTCCCAAATTGATGCGCTATGGTGATAGGCAAATTTAGCGGACAAAAATGAAAGATTGTTCAGAAGAGATAAACTAATGAAGTGTTTTTTGGACTTGTCGGTGAAATAAGTAAAATTCTATCTTACTTAGGGAGAAATCAATGAAACTTTTTCAAATATCTAAATTCTTTTCTGAACAGAAAATAAATTTATTTAGCTTGTCGGGTCCTAGCAATTAAAAGGTCTCATTAAAATTGATGACGATTTAAAACCGATTCATATACCTACCGATTTTCATACCAGTTTTTATTTACTACATCGATTGAGCATACTTCTAGTGATTGGTTTTTCATTGAAAGTTGGTCGGCTGGTCTCTCTCAGCCCAACATCTTGCACTGACAGGTGGGTTGGATTCAAACGTCTGTCACTCCTGAATACCCTGACGCCTAGACTCCTACCCACCCCTCAAACACTTTTCCTTCCCAGAACTTTCACTCCTTTTTTTCCTTAAAAATATCCTCCGCACAGCATCCCCAAAGATGATATAGGCCCTGAGAGAAATTATTTACCTCAGGGCCTCCTGTGTCAAGTAAGTGTAACGAATATACACGAAAATACCGAACAATAAAATATATGTTTACGACTCTATTTTTATCAATATTTTATGTGTTACGATAAGCTTGCAAAATTTCCATACACAAACAATGTGGTTACGAAAACCAATCACAGATGACAAATAAAATGCCAAATAACGTCCACCGTCATAAAACACATGATAATCGGTACAAAAAGAGAACACTTTCCTTTTTCCATATGAAAAATGAAAAGACGAACTGCGTGGAAACGCGATGGAAAAAAAGCATAGCTTGACAGACGTGTGTAAAATAGCGTGTAAAACGCCCCGAAGAGTCCCATGTGTTTACTAAATAGCAACATTTAACTCAAGGTCATTAAGGACACCTGAGAGACTTCAAGAACTTGAAATGGCCATATCGGAAATAAAATGGAACAGGAATTAGTGAAATGAGAAGATATGGGGAGAAGATAGAAGACTATGGAAATTAGAAACAAAGGTGGACAAACGAAAAGATAGGAAGATGATCTAAAAAAGGTGGCTGGTCCAGAATGGATCAGAGTTGCAAAGGATAGAGAAAATTGGAATTCTTTAGAGGAGGCCTATGTCAAATATGTAAAATAATGACCCGAACGCTAATAATTTAGAATAACTTTAAAAAAAAATAATAATTAGATTAGAAAAATGTTTTATTAGTTTAACAGCAATAAAGGCTAATTTTATTTTATTTTACTAACTAACACGCGACGTTTTGAGGCAGGTTACGAAAGATATCGTTGAAGAGCAGTAATGGACGGCAGACGGAGCTCGACGCCACAAGAATGAATCCTCCTTCAACTACTAAATGGGTGATCCTTTCTTGTCCGTCAGCAGCTAGTTCCTCCAACCAGACTCCACTGAACCACCTTATATGTAGATTTTTAAAAGATATTTTTGCTGTTCCAGAAAAAAATACCAGTACTAACCATCAAATAAAGCTGGGCCTCATTCTTCCATAATGCTCCGATTATTGGCAGCTTGCCACCGCTACCGCTTGAAGAAATGACCCGTATGAGCGCGCATATCATTATTAGAGATTTCTGAGACATTAGGCGCTTAGTACCGAAGCGGTGAATTTGGAGATTGCACGAAAAAGAACACCAGATTTTCATCTTCATCGTGCATGTAATTACATTAATACACGACAAAATTTTAACATCATTTAAAAACAATAATTTTACAGAATTGAATGATATTGGTTGTTATGCTATCTACAAACAAATCAGATGGGTGAATTCTTAAACAAAAGCGACACAGTTGTGTACATTGAAGTGAAGTAATATTTATTAAGCAGCGCCATTTGGGTTAGGGGTTCATTCTAAAATTTGACTAAAAATAATCTGCATCATACAGATAAGAGCTAAAATTTTAATAATTATAAAAAAACAATGACGAATTAACTTTGGATCTAGACATTTAAGGACGGGTTGTTTGAAAAATTTTAAACAATATTTCAAATATTTGAAGGTTATTTTTACGTTCTGTGTAAGTTATGTTCAAGTTCTGTTCTTATATCATTATTGGCCATTTGCTTCACAAAACTGAAATAATCGAAGAACTTTTCTTTTTTTTTTAAAATCAATTATTTTTCCCAATTTTACATTTTATGGTTTCATATTTTGAAAATAATAAATATAATGGGAACCCACTAAGGCGCCGCCTGTGCGTGGGTAATATAGTTAAATATATTTTATTTCAGTACCTAGAAAAAAACAAACAGTGGTATATAAAACAAAAACATGATTAAAATTTGTTTGAAAGTTTGTACAAAAAGTGTGTACAATAGTATACAGGGTACAATAGTGTACAGTATAGTGTAATAATAGGTATACGGTTTAATAATAAGTGTAAAGATAAATATATATATATATTTATTTATTTATTGTTCTTATACGCCCGTAGGGGCTTTTACATAGATTATAAAATAATATTTAAGATATCGAGGATTACACATACATAGAATTTATATCAAACGTTATAAAAGTGAAAAAACTTTTAAGAATATACAAGTAGTAGTTATAAACATAAACATACATAAAATTAAACAAATCGAGTTTTTACATGTGTATGGTTCAGCCATATTTTTAACTCTTTTATGAAATGCGGAAGTTTAATTGCAACTTGAATATTTTTTGGTAAAAGGTTAAAAGTTCGAGGATTGAGTAGAATTGAATAAAATTGAGTAGAACTTTCACAGAACGTGAAAATTAACTTTAAATATTTATAATTGTTCGAATTTTTTGACACCATCAATCCCAAGCCTAAATAATAAGCATCCTGCAAATTAAAACTAGAAATCTAACGACACTGAAAAGACTGACGAATTACCGTTAGATCTGGCCGCTTGTGGGTAGGGATTAGTTAGATCCAAAATCATATTACTTTGAGTTCACATCTGGACCCGGACCCACCTCGTAAATAATATTATAATCGATAAAAGTGTAGGTTGGAAGAGCCCTTAAATTATACCACGGGTGATTTAAAGGTCAGCGGCTCCTAAAGGGTTACGTCAGCTGTTCAATGTTAACTATTAATAATTTCCACTATCGAGACACTACGGAAGAATAGGCGGAGAGGCGGGGTCTAACTAGAATATACGGAAAAAAATAAATTTCTCGTCAGAAAAACATCATTTTAATTTCAAGTTAATTATTGGTTACCGTGACGTAAGCAACTCGAAGACCTTTATGGAATTTTAATTAATAAAAATTAGAAGAGACTCCGCAGATATAATATATCTCCATAAAATTATCAATGGCTTTATTGATTGTTCGCCTCTTTTGTCTGAGATTTATTTTAGAATCCCAAATGTTAGAACTAGAAAAAAATCACCTTTTCATCTTCATAAATGTTCTACCAATCTCAGACAAAATTCTTTTATATTCAGAGCATGTAATACATTTGATAAGAGTTTTAATGATATAGACATATTCTCGTTTAAAATACGTCATAGCTAACATTAAATAATTTTAGATACCCTATTGCAAGTAATAATGTTGATGCTGTTAATCCTTTCCAGCTACTTTCCATCCAATTGATGCTTTAGTCTCATTTTCTTGGGACTTGGGGACTCTTGCGCGAAATTCACAAAAAAAATAATCCTATTTTTTTTTCAATAATATAATCTTCTTTTTATTGAACTAGGCCTTTCCCGATGTGGGGAAGGTTGTGATACTGAATGGGTTGGGGAGATCTTAGATGCTCTTACATGGTGGACACCTATTTTCTGAAGCAGTCAACACGTTGCTAAATTTACTATTATAATATTGTATTTATATTATTAGAATAATTAAATATGTTATTTGCTTTTTTTCTTACTAAGAAATTAAATAATTGTGAGTCCTTATTTTAATAATTGGGAGGCGAGTATAGGTACCGTCGCCCCGGGAACCATCTATTGGATAACCAACACTTCTGCCATAGATCATCCCAAGTGGTTAGCAGAGTTAGTCCGGGTTCTCACCAGCTGATTGGCAAGCTGAATCGGGAGAGAATGGTTGAGGGAGTCCTTTTGACTTCTCCGTTCTCTCTCGGAACATCGCCTTGCACCATTGAGGAGGAATGTATACCCTTTTCCTTCCAAGAACTTTCTCTCTTCTTCCTTTCCTAAAAAGACCCTTCACACAGCATCTCCAAAGATGCGAAAATTTTTCCTCTGGGCCTAATGTGTAATGTAACAAAAAGTTGGTGAACTTGTAGCCTACATCGCAATTCCCAATAGTTCATGACATTCATACTGAAGACAAATAAAGGTGAAAAATCTCATCACTTAAGAATTTTCACCTTTGTGAAAGACACCTGAAATTAGATTTGCTTGCAAAATTATATTAAAACTAAAATGATTTCTTTTGGCGTTAAAAGGTCATCCCATTATTTTCACCGTGCCGTGATAGTTACTAAAAATAAACTTTTATTTTAATCATTTCCAACAGGTTTTTGCTACTTAATTGTTCATAATACCCGATGGGAAAGTTGATTAAAGAAAAAAATTATGAAAAACGATAAACTTTAACGTCGAGAAAAACTCTTGTCAAACATTAATTTTCCTTATTAAAAACGTCGAGGCGGCAAATGGGTTTCTCTATTATGGGTAAAAACGTTAAAAAGCGGATTAAAACCACCTGCGTTTGCTTAATATTGTGTCTAAGTAGGGCATCAGGATAGAACGAACCTTGAAAGGGACTACTTTCTTAGTACCTACTGTTAATTGTAAAATAAATAAAAAAAAAACATTTATTTCTTGCAAATAGGTATGTTACCGAGTTATAAAAAGTATATTAATGAATGTTATTCATAAGCAAGAACCCCTCTCTCAGGCAAAGGTGAAGGCCTCCTCTAAAGAATTCCATTTGTCACTCTCTTGTGCTATTTGGGGCCAGCAGGGGCCAGCTATTTTTATTATTTCATCTGCCCATCTCGTGTGAGGTCTGCCTTTGAGACGCTTACCGAATGGGCCATTCCTCTTTGTTGCCCTGCTAGTCCACCTGTCGTCCTCTAGCCTCGCTACGTGCACTGCCCACTTCCATTTTAGTATTTAAGCGTAGCTCAGAGCATCTTTGACTATTAATTACAACAACACAATTAAATGAGCTAATGGTGTAACTAATTATTCTTCCTTGAATGTTGGAGGAAAATTGGTAAAGATCGAAGTAGGATTTTGAGGTCATTCAGCCAGTCGATGTCATTGTTAGTCACACTTGGTTCAATATGGGTATACCTCGGAAAGAATGAATAGAACGATGAAGGAGAAATAGTTGAAGGGTCTACTGCAAGACCGCATGTCCACGGAAAGTGATATTGAGATATTGGCGTTTTAAGTTTTAAAGTATACACAAAATATAGAAATATCCGAGGGTAATCAATATTCAATGTATCTTCAATAGGCAAAACGCATAAAAATATTCAATATTACAATTTTTTAAGAAATGCCGTTAACTTATAAATTAATATATCAGCAAGATATCAGAATAATATTAAAATCGCAAAATTTAACACTGAGCATATTCAAAATACCTATCTCTAGGTATAATTTATTTTAACAATCTCCCCCATTAAATCTAAGAATTAATGAAAATATTCATCAATTTCAGCTTCAATTGAAAAATAATATAAGAGTTCAAATCAATCATTATTATTTTTTTTTATCTTGAAATCTGCCATTGATAAATCTTGAGGTTTTCTTACTTTCCTTTTTGTTATTATTTGAAACATTGGTTGGGCCATAAACATCTGCACTTTTGAAATAATCATGAAAAAAAAATACACAGATTGTATTTAAATAAATAATTATTGATAAGAACAAAAATATCGTAGAAAATCATTTCGTAAAAATAATGTTGTCAAAATGGCCGCCCTCTCGCCGCTGGAATTCCTCAAAGTAGGCCCTTAGATTTTCGAAAACTTTTCGACACAAATCTGGTGGATGTTGACCATTTCTTGATGGATGTTCTCCTTGGTTGCTGGTTTATTTACTTAGAATTGACTTGTAAGATAAAATATATATATATACACAAATATATTCCATAAAAAAAATATCACCTCTGCGCGAGATCAGTTTGTTAGGGAAAATTTCTTCAATCAATTTATTTTACTCCATAGTCGCCCTGTTTGTTTTCCTGCCGGTTTCTTCGAAATTTTTGAACCAAGATTTAAATAAATTAACACTTATGCATTGATAATTAATCTGTAATGGGTGATGCGAACGAAATAGGCGGCGTACACCATTGTTTTGTAAAACAGAACAAAATCATTATTTTTTTGTAAAAATGTTTTACCCAGAAAGCGCGTTGCTCTCCCGTAAAGCAAATCCATTGTGACAAAATTTTCAAGAAGCGAGAAACCACGCTCTCCTCCCAAGTTCGGAATCGCCGCTAGCACGACTACAAAAGTGCATATGTTTATGGCCCACCCTATATTTTGTTATTTACTTACATGTTTTCACATAATTGAGCTATAATTCCTTCACCAAACACAACAGCCTTGTCTCTTTATGATCAGGGAAGGCGATTTTTATTTTTAATAATAATATTGTTAAAAATGTATATTAAGTGTAAAAAACTAATAATTAATAAACAAAAATTAATAAAAAGGTTTTTCCAAGAACATTGCTCAGAAAAGGTAGTTGGGAAATGGGATGGTAGTTTTTTTTAAATTTTTGAAATACGAAAATTCTCTATCTATCTATCTGAAAACTAAGTTATTAAATGGGATTCATAAATCAAAAATAAGTTCTAACATTCAATTGTTTTGCAGAGGACCCTTCAATTATTCTTCTATGATGTTCTGTTGTTTGAATATGCCCACAGACACAATATACAATCCTTTTACGGCCCCGTTTGTGCATCGTGTACACTCAGCGACTGTAACTACATATAACTTAAGCGGATAAGTGGTGTCCACATCGTGTCCGAGGGAGAGAAAACCCCGGTAGGTAGTTTATAGTTTGTTTGTTTTTCAGGTCCGAGGTCTGCCACTGAGTTCACCATGACTCTTCAGGGGAGTTTCGTGTAAAATTTTGTAGGTATACTGAAGTGATAAAACGATAAAAGTGAAATCTACGCGGAATTGACTTAACTTCTTGTGGCTGGCTTATCTTTTTTTCCATCTTGCATTGAAAGGCATTTTTTTAAAGTTGTTCCACACATTTAGACGTTTTTGGTCTGAATAAAAAATAAGCATATAGAGGCGCTGATAAAATATCTGCAGCGAAATAAAATATTTGCAGTATGCATTGACTGAAGACCTAAATGATAAGAATGCACATAAAACTGAGCATGCGAGCCAAAATTCAACAGGTGCAGTCCTCCGGTGAAGAAGAAACTTCTCCAAATTCCAGACATACCCACTGCATGAGATTTTACACTATCGAAATATGGACAAGACAACACACAAGGCGTCATAAACATTCTCCGATTACAACGTAACCAAGCATACCGGGCGCTGTTTGGTCTCCCTTGGTGATGCAGCGCCTCGCAGATGTTTGCAGAAGGAAGGGTGCAATGGTTCGCTTCTGCTTTGGGGTACCACAGAGTCAGCGCTACCGGAGTTCGGATAAAACTCTTGTCCAGGCCGTCGCCCAGTATAAAGACATTCCCCTACACCACATATGAAGAATTTCCCCCAAGCTACCCCTGTTCAAATCCTAATATGTTAACCATTTTATTTTGTATTTACGTTCATGTTATGAGCTTTATTTAGGTGTAAACCTTTATACGGCAGATAGAGTATTGCACTCACAGCTCTATTCAGCTGAAACAAAAACAATATTATTATTTAAATTAAATTGCTATCGATACTAAATCACACATATTTGAATTTACACTACATACTATCAATATTACACCACCAGAATTACAGACGGACATATTGATACGTGGACGAAATTATAAATGGAGAGACTTAAACCTACGACTACTGGACTTATTACACACGTCAAAAAAGTGCAAATTTCAAAATGCATTTTTATTTCAGAACAGCTTAAGCCTCGATTACAGTGGGCGAGTTTACAAGCTACTAGCCTGTAAGTTTAAAAGCGGGTGAATCGGCGAGTGAGATTGTCATGATGACACACAAAACTGTCCAATTGCTCAGTAGCGACAGTAGCAACTAAAATAACGACTCCCGCGCGAACCAATTCGGTCGACATTTTGTAAAAAACTTGAGGTCGCAGCTAGCGCCACACGCTAGCCAGTAGCGAGAATTACGGCTCCCGCGAGAACTAATTCTGTCAATAACGAAATCAACTCTTCGTGGGCCGCCATCTTGAGCTAGTAGCGAGTAAAGTTCACTACATTTCAACTGTTTTCGTAGATTGTTCACAATCTGCTAGTTAGCAAGTAATACGATTACACTGAGCGAGTTTACTAACAGATAGTGAATTTCCCAGATAGTAGCTTGTAAACTCGCTCAATGTCATCAAGGCTTTAGATAATATTTCTAGAGATTTTATATTCAGTGAGTCCCAACTAGGAGATTCGTTGTACTGTTCAGAGTCAGTAAGGTCAGTACGTCATGTTGTTTGTACAAAATTTGAAATTGTTCAATAAGAACTAATTCCATTAGCTCGGAGGGCTTTGAAGCAGAAAATTGATGTACCTACCTCGTTGAATTTAGTGTTCCAAATGACCTTATCGTGTCTGATTATGACTAAAAGGACTCGAAATATCATTAAGTTTCAACGATAATATTTTGTCAGCCAATTCTCGGACCGTGTCCGCGTTTGTTCTAATTTTAAAGTCTGAGAATCGACAGTTAACAGGTAGGAGTTATTTGAAATGGCAAATCAAAAAATATCTACTTTTTTTTCGTTATTTGTTTTTGGGGTGTTATGCCGTATTGCGCTACTTCCTTCTTTTGCCAACGTTTCGGACAGCGTTACGTTAAAGAAGTTATACTTTTGGTTGTGAAAATCTAAAAGCATATCTACATCTGATCGTCGATTTGTGACGATCTCAAATAATGTAACAGGGTTCGTACACCAGAGTCCGTCACGTTGTTTGATGATCAAATCGACGATCAGCGCTATTTTGAATTCTTGAGATTTGATGTGTTCATCCCCATTAACAACCGATTCTCGGCCCATTTCGGCTATCTATCTACGTGCGATTAACAGTCAAGCCTAACAGCATTACCATTGTACGTGGGATGACCGTAACGGGAATCATTCAAATATTTTAAAAAAATATATATAAAACTTGATGAAGCTTCGGGCATTGCCCGGGATTTAAACAGATATTTTCGAAATAAGATGTTGACATTGACCTTTCTCCGGCTTTTAAGGTCAATAGTGACAAATTTCATCAAATTAGAAAAAAACCGTAGATTTGTTTAAAAAAAAAAACACCGTCCGCCCGCCACATCCACTCAATATAAACGGAAACCTAATGCATCAAACATGGTTCTCAAAAAAGCGCTGCGCTGCGAAGGTGAAATATGTCCTACAATTAAGGTCGATCCGCGAAATTGTATTTTTAAGAAGATTCTTGCATAATTGCAAGAAAAGCTTTTTATGTGATGCGTTTTTGGCTAAACTCTTGTGCAAAGCAGAACGGAAACCATTGACAATTTTTTGATATTTTTAAGGGCTCGCGGGCCGGTTGTTCATCATTGCTCTAAATATTTATAATTATATGACACCGTTGAAAAAATACTAGTCTTAGAGAGAGGTCGTACGTGACGTTATCGTTTTAGTATATTCTGTATTCATTTTCATTCAAGGGGTGTAAGAAGGAAGATGACAATCGCCGATGACGGACGAACGAGAGAATCGACATAAAATTTCGTTGTAGAAGACACCCTCATTGCATCCCTACATAGAAACTGTTCAAGATAACTAACAAAATACATTATTATTTGTACTTAACATGTATTCCACCCAACTTTGTAAATCGCCGTGATAATTTGTACGCAATTTTTATTTAGTTGATATTTGTTTTTGTTTGGCCTTTGCCGGTAGGTACCGATTGGGAAGTGATAACATACACGTATGACAGTAGTGTTTAACGAGGCTAACGATGATTGCTGAAGAAAAAAACTAAATCTACCGTGGTTTCTAGACGACCCCTAATCACAACACACATTAAGGGAAGAGGAGGGCTAACGGGACACGTGTTAATAATTGAACTGACCCAAAGTTAATAATTTTTATAAAAATTTTTACCACAATACAAAAACTAGTCTCTAGTAGAAATTAGTCTCTTTCAACGGAAGCAATTTTCCGAACAGGCCCTCCATTGATATGATTGGTGTAACCCTAAGTGACCAGCTCAGGTATGGGGGCTCCATCGAAGCCAGAGTAAAGTTATCCTCCCAAAAACTGGGCATACTGTACAAGGTCCGCAGATATTTTAATAGTACACAATTGCTAACCCCGTACAAATCACAAGTGCACCCCACGGTTGTATTTCGCAGCCACCTCTGGTCTGGAGCTCCAAAATACCTGAAAAATACCATCGACTCTGTGGAGAAACGGGCGGTCCGTTTAATAGATTCTCCCATCTTAACAGACGGATTGAAATCTTTAGAGCACAGGAGTCGGGTGGGAATGCTACCTTGTTCTAACAGTATTACATTGGAAGATACTCCGAGGAACTAGCGTCATTGATCCCTCCGCACCGGTGCATAGTCGGGAAACACGCCAAATGCGTGCCCAATATTTGAACACGGTTGACATTTGTCACATGAGAACGGGTCGTTTCTTCGACTCGTTCTTGTGTTCTTCCTCTCCTCAAAAAGATCCTCCACACAGCATCCCAGATGACATAGGCCCTGAGGGATTTTTCTTTCCTCAGGGCCTCCTGTGTGGAGTTAATGTTAAAAAAAAAACGAAAAGATCGCGGAGCTTTACCAGTGACCAGATCTTAATAGATTAACTCTTCCCTTCCTCCCTCCTCCCCGCCTACTTCCCTCCCCTCTCCCTTTAACTTTACAACATACCCTAATTTGGAGTGCCGCAGGTTCCGGAATTCAGGAGCATTTGGAACTCTTGAGTGGTATTTCCATGAAAAAAAAAATGTGTTCACACGCGGTAGAAGTGAAACCTTCAGAAAACTAAAGTAAACAAGAGTGAAGAGACTACGAAGCAACGCACAAAGTGGAGACCGATTATTTTATCCCATTCAATAAGTTTAATTAGTAAATTGGTTTAGTTTCAGTGATTTTTTAATCGTTATTATATTATTTTCGATATTTGCTATTCATACTCTAACTTTAATGGAATTACAAGTAAACTAATCAATGTAGTCTTTAATAATTTTCATGCTAGACAATAAATAGCCTTACAATAATTAATTAGTTTTTTAACGGTAAACTTAAAAAAGACATTTTCATGGAACAAGTTTATTTTTTAAATAGTTGTTCTTTAGAAAAACGTTTACGCGCCTGAGTACAGCCGAACGTGATCCGACATATCACGAACGCAGGTTTAAGGCCGAAACTCGTTTATTGGCCGAAACTCGTTTATTGGCCGAAACTGGCCGAAATCGAAACCTTGGTCGGTCACTAGAAACAATGCGTTCTGGATGTGGGAAAAAATGGATCACATGTTTTTTCTAGGTTGGGCAAAACGAGATATATCTTTAAAAAACCACTACCTATGTTTTCAATTAAAGGAAAAGATTTATGTCCATTACAATTACGTAAAATATTTTTTTGTTTAATCCATTTTTTTGATGTTCATATTAAGTTGATTTGGGAGGCCGGTATGGGTACCGCCGCCTCGGGAACCATTTATTGGATAACCAACACCTCTGCCATAGGTCAACCCAAGTGGTTCGCTACGTTTGGTGACTTAGCAGGGGTGGCCGGGTTCATGTGTTGATGTTTTTCTGGGTCTTGGTGGCGGATGCATCTGCCCACCAAATGCGTGGCTGGCCGGATCGAGAGAGACTGAGTAGGGCTCTCTCGGAACATCGCCTTGCGCCGCAGTAGATGGATTTATTCGTCCGTCACTCCTGGACACACTCACCCCCAGATTCCTAACCACTCCTAATATCCTTTTCATTTCCAGAACTTCCTCTCCTTTCTTTCTTATCTTCTAACCCTCCACACAGCATCCCCAAAGATGGCATAGGCCCTGAGGAGAATTTCTTTCCTCACGTTCTCCTATGTGGAGCTAAATGTAAAAGAAAGGCGGGTCTCACAAAATGTTTTCAACAATTGAACATTAAACAAAATATTGGGGCATGGCTATAATGTTTTTGTGTTACTTGGCAAATGAAAAACCAAAAAACATTTGGTTTATTTCAATGTTTCATGTTTTCAAAAAAACACTTTGTAGCTGAAAACCCGATTCAAAGTTAGCTTTATTTAGATATATAAGTTTTTAAATAAAGTAATCTTTTATATAAATTAAAAGCACTCTTTTTAACTTCAGCGCAACATTTAAAAAGTGCCTAAAAGCATTTCTTTAGAAGATCTCTAAAATGGTAGTTCGTTGGTACAAAAGAGAATTTGAGTCTTTTACCTAACACCCAGATTTTAGTAGGAGGATACTATTATTCCCCGGTTTGGCATTAAGCCCCCACTTCCCCTACAACTCGTAGTACCAAAATCCGTACTTATACTTAAATTTTACGTCTTATATCGACCGTCGACTACAACACACACAGTTTAGCTTTTATCTTTTGACACGTGTCGGATAATAACTGATAATGACTCATTTCTTGTTCTTAGGAAATAATAAATATAATTTTTCCATTTGTTGATTCTTTTTCGTTCCCTGTTATTAGCATTAACAAATATTTTGTAATTTTGTTCAATTAATGTAAGTATCATATGAAAAAAAAATAATCGTTGGAAATTATTAACGTTGTGACAGAACATTATTAATTTAAACTACTTTTGTGCTGTTATAAGGGCGGTACAACATCTTACAAACCCTTAAAATATATTTGTTCATATGAAGCGGATAGTTTGTGATGTGACATTATTAATTTAAAAAAAACAATAACTTTGTAAACATCACTTTTATTTTTATACTTTATGCCGACCGGGTTTCGCTACAACCGTAGCTTCATCAGGGCAGTATAATACTCTACTAACATTAGGTTACATTTGTGTTATAATATATAATTTACCGAAAATGGGCTGGGTTCGACTCGTCAAGTGGAGGAGGAAGAGGGAGGCATAGATGGAGAATTGGGAAGGGAATGGACGTGTTCTTTATCAATAGGGAACAATCTTACCTTAAAATATAACTGACGCTATTCTACCAAATTTGGTCGAGGGCTCTTGTCACGGCCGATACCACGACACAAGAATGTGACTCTAAATCCTTTTTTTGTTTCGATGAGTAAAGACCAATAATTGTGTTTTGAAATTTGATCGTAGGAAACAGGAAATGAGAGGAAGTCTCTTACCTTTGACGGCTTCTTATGGCGCTTCAGGATCGATCCTGGGTTCCCAATATATCTGCACAACACCGGGTTTTAAGCCACGACACTTTTTTTTGATAAAAAATGAAATTTTGCTAATATTTGCGATATTTCAACGAGCAAGTTGTGACCCATATCACCACGAAATTCCAACTGCCCAAGTAGGTAATGTAAACTTGGGCGGCAATATTGTACAATTTTTACACATGTAGGTATTCCTGTATTCTTTTCCTGGTAGAGACTTTGAAGAAAGGAGGAAAAGAAAGGAATAAATGATTGATGAAGGACTTGGGGAATATGGATTAAGTTTTTTCTTAAAAGGACTGTTTCAGAACCAAACAGCTCTAATGTTTTAATTTTGATTTGGGAGGCGGGAATGGATACCGAAAAACTTTTAATGGCTTACCAATTCCTCTTCTGTAGGTAGCAGGGATGCCGGGGTTCATAGTGTGAGGTTTGTCTAGAAGTTGGCGATGGATGACCTAGTTAGACTGAACCCCAGATTCCTATCCACCCCTCATACCTATTTGTATCCCAGAATTTCTTCTTCCTTATTTCCTTAAAAATACCCTCCACACAGCATCCACAAGATGACACAGGCCCTGAGGGAAATTATTTTCCTCAGGGTCTTCTTTATGGAGTTAATATACAAAATGCATGTACTGTTGTGTCCGAAAACATTTATTAGGGAAATCTTGTGTAAATGTTTACCAAATTATAATTTTTCATTAAAAATGTGTAATTTACCTAGGAATAATCTGAAATAGCTTTAATTTCGTCATTCCTACTAAGAATGTCGTACGTTCAAATTTGTAACTTTTCGATAGAGCTGTTTAAAGTTGCAATTTTTATCCGTTAAATAAGATGGGGTAGTAAATTAATTATTAATTGTTTTTGTGTTTATTTCAAAGAACTCCATTTAATTTTGAAAAAATTAATTTAAATTAAAGTTAATAAATTGAATTAATTTAAATTAAATTTACTAAATTGAATTAATTTAAATTTAATTTAATACTGTCATTATTAAGGTCTGCGAGTGTTTTACTTTGATTATATTTATTGTTTATTAAAGAATATAACGCACCTAAATAAGTCTTAGCAGTGATGTCATTATTACAATTAAGAAAACATTAACTTTTAGTGCGGGGAAAACAGATTTCGAAGTACCAAACGTAATAGAGTTTCTACTGTCTCAATTATTTTCTCAGCAAATTGGTTTAACCGGTAATAAATCAATTAAGACACCTTCAATTTTTTTAAATTTAGGATCTTATAAATAAGTCGTCTCAAAGTGGTTTAACGACAGTTTGAAAATGACCTTGTAAGCCAAACAGCTGTAAAAAAACAAAAATAAAAACAAAAATACTTGCAGATCTTAATAATAACATAAAAAAGACGAAAAAAAACTAGATAGGGTTTATGCGAAACATGAAAAGAGAGCAATATGTATTGTACGTTTATTTTAAATTATTAGCTAACTGAGTGTATTTATAATAATAAGATAAATTAACATTATTTTTGTTTAAACCGTTTTTTTTCATCTTCCTCCTGCCAAATTTATAGCGTGTTATATTTTTTTTTTTTTTTTTTTTTAATGCCGGCAACCCGGTCGTTTATTGTAATAATAATCATATACACACAAGTTAGTAGCCCGCCTCACTAGACTAAGTCTGTTCCGAGGCGGGTACATATATATATATATACATAAACTTAGACACATATACATTTACATATTTATACATGCATATACACAATTATGTTCATACACACATACACGCATATGCGCACATACTTACACACAGGTATTCGCATACGTGTACATAATCAAACTCATAGATACATATTAAAACCTAAATACATATAATCAAATAAGAATTATTGGGAGTTGAAATACAGTTATCAAGGAATTGACAAATTTCCATAAAACCAAAAATTCATCAAGTACACATAGTAATGCTAGCGTCTAAATCTAGAACTATAAGATTTCAACAAAATCATATACATATGAGGTAATAATAATATAAACTTTCGCAAAACAAAAGCAGTATTAATAATAAAAGCATTCGTAATACAAAAGCAGTATTAATAATTAAGATAAAATTTCTATAAGTAACCAACACATATAAGTAAATAAAGAGTGAGGATTAAAGACTAAGATGAGATTACTAATAACTTGGTGATGCTTGCCCTTTTTTTGTGTAGTAACCATGTATTGAAATGTTTGTATAACCAGTTTAGGTTGTTTTTTGTGGTACAGTAGGTGGTTTCTTTTAGGAAGGTGTTGAAAATGTGAGGTGCGAGGTAAGATTCGTGTTTTTGGGCAAAAGTTGATTTAGTTTTAGGCACTAGAAGTAGGTTACACGATTTAGCTCTTGTGTTTTTCGGGTGAGTTATGTGGCATGGAGAGGAATTTACGCAGTTTATTTGTATGATCTTTTTAATGAACAGCTTCCTGATATCTAGTATGTTATTAGTAATAAGTATGTTTTCCGTCGGGTGAAGATAAGGTTTTTTGAACATGATCCTAATTAATGTTTTATGAATTGTGTTAAGCGGTTTAATGTACTTGTCGGCAGCTCCCCCCCAAGCAGAAATTCCATAAGTTAGGAGGCTTTGACAAAGAGCGTAGTAAACATTTTTTAATTGTTTTAGTGGCATAATGTTTCTAATAGTTTTGAAAATAAATGTTAGTTTACGGATTTTTTTAGTTAGTAAGTTGATATGAAGTTCCCAGTTTAATTTACAATCCACTGTTAAGCCTAGATACTTGATATTATCAGTATGTTCTATTTTTTCGCAGTTGTGGTTTGAGGGATTTGAGGTAATATCAGGGTGTAGGTATAAAGGCGGAGTGATTTTTGGTTGCCCGGTAGTGGTTTTGCTGAATGTTAAGTATTTTGTTTTGGAGATGTTTAAGGTAAGAAGATTTTCGTCCAGCCAATTTTTTATTTCTAACATACATTCTATATTATGTACTTATATTTATTATTTACAGCTTAATCCTTAAAAAAAAACTTTATTTTATTTTAAATCAGATCATCTCAACACTATGGTCTCCCTAAAACTATACGTTTAGTAGGTACCCATAATCTCAATCTGTAAGAAATACAACAATATTGTTCTTTCAATACCTGTATAATTTTGTGTTATTTTGTTAATTTGTATAATTATTGTTAACCTCAACACAGGTTTGTCGTAGTGAGGTGACAAATTTTATTGTAAACAATTTACCTGCAGTGTAAAGAAACAATAAATAAATAAATTTTAAACGAAACCTTAGACGGCACTAATGCGAAATTACCAATATGATATATAGCTGACGTAGTTCGTTAGTATAGTTGATTTAAGTGTGTGAGTGTACTTAAAGTGTTTGGTGTTTGATTGTGCCATTGAGGGCACTACAAACATATACAAAATTAATATCATATCTTCTTCAAATGGAGAAGAATCTAGGCCCCAAATAACTACGACTTAGTAATCTGTAATCAGACTTGCCCGCCAAACAATTGATCGCAAGGGAAATCCAATTAAATAGCCGTGACGCGTATTAACCAAAAACGTTTCGTTCAGAAAATCAAAAGAAAATTCTCAGCTAGCGCCAGCACCACATGAAACACCTTTAGAAGTACGAGTAATAATAAAATCGATGTTTTTTTGATCGGTTCGGCAAGGTAGGTTTATTTGCAATATAAAGCGAATAACGTATTGATTATTCACGTGCCTGACGCAAAGGGTAATGTGTTTTGTAGGCGAAACGGTGTTAATTGCTAATAAAATGATCGTTAGCAGATATTAGATACAATGATTACACAGAGAGTACAAAAAATGTTTACTTTGTCGGCCTTTATGTCAGCGTTGAGGGATCCACAGCGACGAACAGGCGCCGGGCACTACTTAACAGACTCCATTCCAGTACGGATTTAAATTAAAAAATCACCCGAAAATATTTTGTCGAAAACACACGTCAAAAAAACATTGGCTTACTGTCATTTTATCTTGATCAATTTTTGCCTTTATCGCTCTGCCCTTTTGTTTTTGATGGTCTTTAGGAAAGAAAGGATTGAATATGGGAGAGATATCCATTTCCCACAACTTACGGGGTCCCCCGATGTTTGGAGGTGTTTTGTAAAGTACAAATTAAACCTATATATTATTAACTTATTTATTAAATTTACACCCAGGGCTTACTTACGTCATTTCGAGTAGTTGTTTTGGAAAGATTTACGAAAGGATTGAGTGGGCGTTCTTCAAGGTTTGTTGTTAACAAGAAAATTTTTCAACCGTAAGTATAAACAATTTGGATTTTATAGTGCCTCCCGGATAGGGAATGCAATCCCGATCTCGATCTCGCGACATTTTTCGGGATCAATCCCGAAGCATAATATGACGAGATTCCGTTCGAGATCGACGGGATTGGGCGGCAGTAGTCAGCGACGCTACACAGTTCCACTCGGGGCGCGAGTGGTGCGCTGACGGACTGACGGTCGGGCGGGAGTGTCGATTGAAGAAAGAAAACTATCCCGACTATTTACGAATATTAGCAACGGATGACGAGCGGGACAGATAATATAAAACTGTGACGAGTGAGTGAGAAAGAGATACTTGCGTGCGTGCAGGCAGCCATTTGTTTGTTTTAGTTGTGCAGTTATGGTCATTACTTTTTCTTAAGTTAATATGTTTGACTTCTTACTTTGTTAATACCTTAAAATGTTGAAAAATAATCCTGATCAAGTGTATGTTGAGTTTAGCAGTCGTTTACCGGTATTAGTGAATGCAAATCTCACGAGATTGGGGCTCAAGCGAGATCCCGCGAGTTTAGAATAACAGTACTCCGAGATCTCGCCAATTTCGAGATCTCGCAAGATTGGAAGTTTGGTGTGTTTTTTTTGCAAATAATCACAATATTTGAATAAATTAGGAAAAAATAATAAAAATTATAAATATTATAAGATAAACATTTATTTTCACGAATTTTTCAATAGACTTTTATGCGTCAAACATTGTTTAACGTATTTGTCTATAATTTTTTAATAAACTTTTTAGTAAATTTTGACGTACGTATCTATCAAATAACAAATGAAAGAAACAACCAGTCTTCTCTTTTAATATCAAACAAAAATCTTCTAGTAATAAAAATAGTTCTTTTATAACAAACAAAACAACGAGAAGTAAAACAAAATTAAACTTAACAACTTCACATAAGAAACTTTTTTTTGCATAAATAACCAAAAAATACTCGAATGAAATCAAACTCAATCACGTAACACGTTAGGTAGAAACAACTAGACAACAAAACAAATGCTCGCTGATGACGCTGCACGCCGCGCCGGCTCAATTTTCGACCAATCGCACGCACAACTAATCTGAGAGACACCTCATCCCGCGACCGCTACCCCAGGCCGCTGCCTCACGCGCACCGAACGAAACCGACAGATCGCAACTTCGTCCGTGTCAGTCCGCGCTTTGAATAAGACGTTTTTATGCTCGAGTGCAATCTCGTTAAACTCGCGAGATCTCGCCCTTTTTTCGTCCGAGATCAATCTCGCCCTTTTTTTCGTCCGAGATCAATCTCGCTAAAAAAAGTCCGAGATCTCGCGAAAACGAGATCTCGCGAGAACGAGATTGCATTCCCTAACCGGTATGGAGATACTTCAAGAAAGCAGTTAATAATTTGACTGCTCAATGCGAGTTATGTAAAGCTGTTCGCAAAAACCACACCCGGGTCTACAAAAGGTTTACACGTCCATATGATGTTAATCCACAAATTTTTTTAAGAAGTCACCATTTTTCAAAATCACCCCTGATTACTTTCTAATCTCCATAAGCTATATTTTTTCTGCTCAATGCGAGTTATGTAAAGCTGTTCGCAAAAACCACACCCGGGTCTACAAAAGGTTTACACGTCCATATGATGTCAATCCACAATTTTTTTTAAGAAGTCACCATTTTTCAAAATCACCCCTGATTACTTTCTAATCTCCTTAAGCTATATTTTTTCTTTTGATTAATTAAAAAAAAAACTATTAATTATTTAGTAACTAATTTAAAAATATAAAGGATTTTATTTTCTTTCAAATAATATTTTCTTCTAATTAACGAGTTCCCGAAAATTCCGAGAACTTGCGATATTGTAATTTCTAATTTCGCGAGATCTCGAATTTGAGATCCGAGTCGAGATTGCATTCCCTACTCCCAGATGTGCGTCAGTGCCAAAGGAATCAATTACTCTGGTTCTTCTTAGCACCTTTTTTGAGATACCAGTAGAACAAACATAGCAGCACTATACAACCTGAGAGCGATGTTCCTAAGATTACAATCCAAAAGGATTATTTCTACATGATTTTTACACAGAGATGATGGTTTTTCCAAGTATTTTCAACGTTGAACTACCAGGGAGTAGCATGCATTGATTTATTTCCAAAGGTAGACCATTTCTATCGATTGTGCCATTTTTGATATGCCGCCGTTTTCGTTCGTGATTATGGCGTTTTTGATATCACGCCGGACAATTTTGGTGACAGCCATCTTTTTATATCATAACGTTGGAGCTAGTTAGGAATGCGCAGTTTTACATCGTTTTCAAAAACAATATTTATGGTCGAAACATTATTAGTACGAAGATCAGAATCGGAAACATTAACTTTGTATCTATCACTCATATTTAATGGTAAATTCTGAAAGTATCCCATCGTACAGTAAATATTCGAAAATTGCCATTTTAACATGATCTTCCACCACTGTACAAATGTGTGCAAATAAATAAGCAAAATTCATAGAAAAAATACATTTATAGTTATCAGCATTCATGAACTGCTGCCACTTCTGGCCACTGGCCAGCTGCAAAGCTTCATGGTGGAGCGTACCGAAGGGTTATGTGGTATCAATTCGCAATATTCCGACTCAAATGTCAAAAACATATTCCATTGTACAACTTTAGTATTATTGAAAATGTTAATAATTTCGATATAAGGAAACTCTTCATTCTCCATACAAATTGAATAAAAAGTAAATTGATAACAAAGAAATTTAATAATAATATACCATTCCAAAGACGCACGTCTTTTCGTTACAGCTCAATATATTCGAGAATTTTTCAATTTCCTGTCAAGCGTCTCGAATTGCTGAAAAAACACAAAGATATTCGAGAGCTCTTTCTGAAATCATTGAATCAACAAAAGGAGATTGAATAAAATAACGAATGATTGGAACAGACGAGAGAGGAATTTCATCACAACAGGAATAATATTAATTAATAATACCTACGTGAGCTACGTTTGAATCTATTATTTCCGAAAGTTATCTCATGTAAAACTAAATTTCCAACTAGAACACCCAAAAGCTCTGAGGGCTTTGAAGCAGAAAATAAACGGATACCTCGAGAAGGTTTCCTCTTGGGATATGACCATCCTCCAATTATATGTTTCAAAGACCCAGGCGTCTAATCACGGCCAAAAAAGATCCCTATGAAAACCGTCTTTCCTTAAATGGAACCACTCTTCTTAATAAGTCCATTGAAATAGCTTGGGTAATTTTAAGTGACCAGCTCAGGCGCGAGTTCATTGAGTTAAGCCAGCCTCTCGGAAGCTAGACGTAATCTACAAACCCAGGTACCTAAAATAGTATTTAAATAGGAAGTGCTCAGGGTTAATTTATCCAGGATACCATCTAGGTTGCATTAAATTCGGGGAGATCCTTACGATTATTCCAAAATTTCGCAAATGATAAATTGAGGCAATGTGTTAAGCCCATGCTTCTTTGTTATTTATTAATTATTTTAAGGATTTTTGAAAACAGCATTCACAAAAAAAATATATATTTCGATCAATAATCCCTAATCACTAAACGAGTTTTGCTATGATGTACCTACGACTGATGTGAATTCGTTGGGAAATTTTATTTCTTTAAATTCGTCTGACCGCCATTATTTCAGCCTTCCACCGTCCCTTTGGAACCATTCACTACCCACCATTTGCACTCACCACTGCCCTTCCAGAATTTCACCAAATAATAATAAATAAAAAAGCCCCTAGAGGAACCGCATCGCCCCCGTTGAGAATCACTAGTCTAGAGGACCTCGGTTTGAGTCCTAGCCGCGACCGTTATCTTTTTTTTTCATTAGTTGTTATATTTTGTTGACCACAACTCAAACACAGGAAGCTATAAGGCTTATGTCATATTTGGGGGCGCGATGTGAACCCTCTTTTCAAGAGCAGGAAGTAGCTAGCTTGCGACGTGAACTGACCCATTTAAAGGAGGCTGGAAAATATAAAAGGTCGAAGGTCGGGCAAATGTCAACAATGTGTACCTGATCCCACGGCCATGTACTGCACCGGTACCAAAAGGAATAAAGCAATCTATCGATGTTATTTTGTCGGTTCTCATCTACGTATCAGAACCGTCACTTTGACAAAACAATAATGAGAAAGAAAAGAAAATAAATTCATTTAAATTCTGGCGACATCATTGCGTGCTGAGAATTTCCCAGACAGATCGAGTATCTACTAATATAGAGGTCATGACGAGAATGTCGATGCTTTACATAATTAATTGAGGCGCCCCAGTTAGAGTGATCACGATTGGGGTGACTCTTTTATTCGGAAATTTAATTTTGTACACTGAAAAAGTAAAAAAAAGGTATTGCCAGCATTGAAGATTTAAGAGGGCATTACCAGAGAAAGCCTGAAATACGTAATTTTCAAAAAAGTTTTTAGACGTATTGACTCTTTTCCACAAAAAATTATAAATGGATTTCGAAAGATTGTTCTTTTATCTAGCATTCGTATGTAATAAATTTTTAGAATTTTTAATTTTTAGTATAATAAGGTTATTCCATAGGTCGTTGGCAGATTTGTTAAATTTTCAAAAAAGTTTTTGTATTATACCACACCCATTTCAAATAATGTAATCATGCAGTAAAATAAATCAATACATTATCTAGCAAAGTTATGGATTAGAATTTTAATTTTAGTTTCAATAAAATCATTAAAAAATATGTACGTACATGTGTTTCTTGACGAAAATTAGTCCATTTGTGTATTTATTTGCGCACTTGCAAACTAATATATTTCAGATTTTTTTAACATTCTTATTAAATTTAGAAATTATTGAAAAATGATAAATATTTATAATCAAAAAATAACTACAAAAGTACACTATTTTAATAGTTTTATCATCACGCCTTTCAGCATTTTTGGATGAAGGTATAAATTAAAGCTAATTTCGATTGAAATAAATTCGATATTGAGTTATAATTTTAAAAAGCTGGTACGGAGAATAATTAATCTTTCTCATTGTAACCGTCCTGCACGATCGGAAGAACAACTTTCGACGAAATGTGGATTTTCGTCGGCTGGCTGGTTAAACGCTCTTAAACAATTAAAGTACTCTTGGGATGAGACTGTGTGCCCGAAGCAGGCTCAATTTTTCTAATTTCTGTTGAAATTGATAAAAAAATATCAATTATCAACTTTTTTTCTTGAGCGGATAAATAATTTCTTTGGCCTGTCGGCGTATATACATATATGACACTGTCTTCTATGGATGATCTGCTCAGTGATTGCGAGTAACCAAAATATCTCCATAGAGTCGTAGCTATTTTGTGGAAATTAATCAACGTTCACCATGTAATATTTTTTTAGATACTCAATAATAATGTACAAAACTGGGGGAGTAAATCCCAAAGAAACATTATTTCTGATTCTATATCAAAAATATTGATTCAACATTTTTTTAATCTTCGTATCACCGGTAGTAGGTATTATTCGATGTAGTCTATAATTTTTTTTTGGATGTATATATATGTTTAAACGATAAAGCTTTTTTTTAAATACAACTGTTTGAATTTCACTTTTGTTTTCTGGATTGAAAGAATGAACATCCGATCGAACTAAAAATCGGCAGACAGACTTCTTGTCGATGACAAAGCATTCTGGCATGAATTTTTCTAAAATGTAAGCTCTTTTTTACCCGATAAATGGCGGTATACTCCGTTCTGGATTTAGCGCAGTTGATAGAGTTGTCTACTCCGGTTCCTGGGTAGGAAGGTTCAATTCTCAGTAAATTTATGTTTTTAAATTTAAAAAGACATTTGAAAATAGAATTGGAAGCGCGGTTGATTCCGATAGGAATCAAGGATCACTGGGTTGATTTAAAAAAAAAAATAATATTAATTTTATTGTTGAACCACATCGCAAGATTTTTTTTAAATGTAGATAATATATTTCTCTTTAGTCAAAATTCGCAGCTTTCGTCTTCTTTTTAAATAAAGATGGCTTTTAAAATGCATTGAGGTTTCATAATTTTATTCATCAAGTCATAACAGTTTTTTTACGTGTGATTAAATATTGTGAAAACATTAACCCCGAGATTCACTTAAAAACTGTCCCACGAAAAAATAAGTTTTTGTAGATGTTTCTCTTTGCGAAAACGATGTCATGTAGTTCAACACACCATTATCAATTAAGTTATATGCCTAGACATGAGCATAAGTATTTAGTAGGCTTTTAATTTCTCATCCACTCGTGCCTTCGGGTGCTATTTGGCCCGTGCCGAAGACATTCAATTAAATGAAAGAATAATTTTGACTTGACATCTTACTGAGCGAATCGATTGCTTCAATCCAATGACTCTATCAGACGTACGATACCCTCGTGTGACAAATACATTTATTTGATTTACGGCTCGTTCGTGAACGTTGTATAAATTTTACGATGGTTGGCATTTTTATTGCCGTCTGACTTGAGATTTGCAGACCTAAAGCGCCGTCTTCGTCTTGTTTATTTTTTTTTAAATATTCAGCTTATAAAACCACTACTGAAATATAATGTAATACTACCGGCTGCGCCAGTGTGATATTCTTGATGTACCAGGGACGGTAATTAAGAAATGCTTAGAATTTATATACACAATTGTTACTGACCCCTTTACGTAATGTTATTAACATTATAAACGACACACGCCCGATCTGTCACTCGTAACCCCAGAATAGCAATGGCGTCGATTATTAAAAAACCTTGAGGACATACATTCGCCCTCGCATTCTTGCATCACCGATCTTACTCTTCCAAGCTCACATTTACTACATCATGTCAGAGTAGGCAAACTATTATTTCCATCACCTAAAAGAGGTCAAGGTAAGACTTTAATTATACTATCCTTACTTACTAACAATTGCACATAGTAGCACTTGCATACTGCTGCCTAACAACGTATGCGGGGACATTGGAGGTCTAGCTTCGTTATCAAATGTTGAGTTGTTTTTACCAAAAAAATTAGAGTCCTTGCAAGAGCCGTGAAGGGGTAACCATCTGTTACCTATACCAGGGCGGGTAAGTGGTGGGTCCTCCAATATACACCATGAATTGCAGTAGTTTTATAAGCTAAAGATTTTAGTTAACCACACCCCATTTCCCAGCAGGGTTAGGAAGAGAGCATGGCCCATCAAACAACACACTCCTTGCTGCATTTACATTTATACATCGTCTCATACATACCCTTCTGTTATTCTGACTCTTGACATGGCCAGACCGAAGAAAAAATAAGTAATTTGTTCATTAATATTCGCCTCATATATGCTTACACTCCTTTCTTTGTTCATTCGCTATACACACATGCCCAAACAATTCAAGCGTCCCTTTTCTAATATTACTCATTACGCTTACATTAACCTTCTTTTCATTGTTTGATCAATTCCCGTCATATATCATACTATTTCTACAGCATTCCGTCTACTTTCATCCTTTCTCTGCCAGTTACATGCACCATTGCACTCACATATCAGGGTAGGGAACAGTACCCCATTGTGGACTACTAGTTTTGTTTCTTCAAACAATTTGTTTTTAGCATCCCCTTCAAATTTCTCAGCCTATTCATCTTTTATAAAACTCGTGTCCACCTTAGTCGACAAATAATATCTGGGGTTTAATCCTAGAAGTGCAGAAGAATTTTGGTAATTTGATTTCGGTACAAGAAAGTACTCTAAAAGATCCCTTATCCGAATGCCCCGAATACCTGTGAGGTGCTCTAGATGTAGGAAATCGTGGCTTATATATATAGAAGTCAATATTTTGATTCGGCAATTTTTGTGTCAAAAAATCGGTAAACTATCTTCATCCCTGGGCGATTCAAAAATTTGACAAAGGCACTTCTAGCATTAGGCCCCAAATATATACCTGTATATTTTTATTTAATATAAATACTGCACACGGGTCTCTACTGCTCCCAACCATATCGAGGCAATTTGAGACGTTGAAGAGAGTGCGGAAGGGAATTGTATGGGGTAGCGAAAGGTCGGGAAGTAACTGGTTATCAATTATATTATTTACTTGGCTATGGATCCGGTCACTAAACACGGCTAAAACTTTTGAACGTAACGTTTCGTTCAGATTTTTTTTTACATTAGCTCCACACAGGAAGCTTCAAGAGGAAAAAGTACCTTCAGAGCCTTTGTCATTTTAGGAGATGCTGTGTATCTTTTTAGGGAAGGGAAAAATATGAATTTCTGGGAAGGAAAAGATACGAGGGGTGCATAGGAATTTGGGGGTCATTGTTTCCAGGAGTGACTGACGTACGAATCCAGCACAGTTAGGGAGAGTTCGGCTGGGAAGTTTAAAAGGTCTCCCTCAACCAGTCTCTCCCGATCCAGTCCACCACAGAGCAGTCAGCAAACGAATCCGCCGCGAAGACCTAAACACACCTCACCCCATGAACACGGGCACCTTGGTTAAGTCACCAACTACTTGGAAACCAACCACGTAACCAACCACTTGGGTTGATCTATGGCAGGGGTGTAGGTAATCCAATAAATGGTTCTAGGGACGGCGGTACACATACCCGCCTCCCAAATTGAAAAATAATGGTGGTATTTCACAAGGGCGAGGATGAATGTGCCGCAAATACACAATTCCAAAGAATGCAACCATCAAAATGTTCTAGAATATCCAAGAGATTACTTACAACACAGTTACTCATCTAGTTACATCCTACTTCAACTAGCGTTTGTATATAACTAACAGACCCGGCCACACGTTGCTGTGGCTAACGAAACACAACGCCATTATACAATCTTTATAAAATCCACACCACCCGCTTGCCAGCTGCCCGCTGCCCGCTGCCTGAATTGAATATTTGAATTTATCGGCTTTTCTCTACTATAATAAGCATGTATTATACATATAAACTAATTAACTCACCACTAATTATACAATGTTTGCAATGCCACACTGGATATTTGAAAAGGGAAAATCAAATACCTACTTACTCTAAGACATCTATTTTCCAATTTCTTCCGTAGAACGAATTTCAAGAGTGACTATAGTACGGCCCGCCAGCCGTTTTAAATCGCACAAAAATATGTTTTCTTTGAATTTCTAGGCTTTTCTCTAATATAATTTACATGTATTATACATATAAACATTCCTCTTCAAACACTCTATCTATTGGTGAAAACCTTATGAAAATCCGTTGCGTAGTTAGTAGCATTTTGAGCGCATTTTATACTATGTAATGATGATGATAATGATGATTATATATTCAACTTAATCTTTGAATTATATGCCAAATAAAGACACCTTCATCACAATTAGTGAATAGAAAAATTCTTCAGCACACACCTACCCCTCACATCCCAAACCTCACAGCACTAATAGGTAATAATTGATGAAGCTAGAAATTCAAGAACCTCGCAATAAATTTCAATTACGTGACCACACTTTCTAGGAGTATATATTATGCGAATGAATAAAGGTCGACAATTGTCGTGAATATAATAGAATTATTTTACCCTTTGTACGTAAAACTATGTTTCCTAATTGTTAACAAATTGCTATAGGTATACTACATGTCGGCCCTTTGAATTGAAATTCGTGGTTTTTGTTAGCGGATGGTTTAATAATGTATTTTGGCCCTTGTTGAACAATGGCTTTCAATATTCACACCCATTCATCAAATACACTGCATATTTCATTTTGTTTTGTTGATTGATGTGTCAGTAACGGCAATAATATATTTGTTTTACGTACAGAAAATATAAGATATTGGTTTTTAACTGGTCTGAGTGCTTGTGAGATATTTCAATGTTAGTGATAAATTTGTGTAGTTTTCATGTATGTTTAATTACATTTTATTAACCACATTACTTAAATAATAAATTGTCCACTAGTTATTAATATTACCTTTTCGTACTCTTGTCGTACTAAAATTAATATTGTGTTTTTCTTGGTCGAATGACGAATCGATTGTGTTTTTTTTTTTGTTTTTGTTCCACACAGGAGGTCCAGAGGGAAAAAAATTCCCTTAGTTAGTCATCATTAGGGACGCCGTGTAGAGGGTCTTGTAGGGAAAGGAAATTCTGGGGAGGAAAAAGGCAAGATAGTAATCTGGGGGCAGTTTGTCCAGGAGTGGCGGACTTTATTTGACGGAATTTTGCAATTTTTATTTTTATTTAAAATATTATTATAATTTTTTTTTCTCTCTTAATTTTTCAACCTTATTTTATTTATGTTTTAATTTTTATATATCGATTTATATATTTTTGTACAGAATACATGAGTTCTTAAAAATAAATCTTTATTATTAGTTTCTGTATTTCAAAATTTTAATTACATTTTTATTTCTATTCTTCTTTGAAATATGTTTTTTTTTTCTTTTTTTTTCACTTACTTGTATATATTTATTAATTTTTATTTAGTATGTTTATTATCTGTTTCAGTGGAATAATTTTTTTTTAATTCCCATATAAAATATTAAATGTATGACTACCACACACGGGCATTAGCCTAGTGTGGTAGCCAAGAAAACCCAAAAATCTGTAACAAATAAAATATATTGAAATAAAAAAAAATTAAAAAATCCTCAACCCATTAACCCGGACACCACTACAAAGTCACCAACCAACGTAGCGAACCGCATACCCGCCTCCCAAATTGAAATGTTCTTGTGTAAAATTAAATCGTGTGCTCAAAACAAAATATTTTTTTCTAATTTTTCTGCCATATTTTCGGTCATACTAAGAAGGGAGATGGTTAATTATTAAACATATCAGAGGATGTAACCAACATATTGTTCGTATATAAATTTTTGATGAATATTCTCTGCTTCATTTTGCAGATGCGTCTGATGATGCTTAATCGAGCGATACCAGGAAAATACATTATTTTTCGGCAATTTATCACAAAATACGTTAAATGAAATACGTGTTAAGATGTAAGATAAAACCTTACATTAAAGTGGTGGAAACGCTAACATAAATAACTAGTTGTAACCCTAGCAAAGTAGCAAACGAAATAGCCGTAACCAAATTATCGCAACTCGTTTTCGGGCTTTCAGAGTTTTGCAGCGCAAAAGAATTTTCCATTTCGGGAAGTCCAAGTAGATTGCCCAAGCCAACCGAGCAGAGTAGCGAACATGCATCGTGAAAGGATCTCGTATTTGCTATAATGCCTTGCTGGACGAGTTCTTCGGGCGACTCGTTCCACACTAAATCACTGGAACGTCTTTACAGTAGTAAGGAACTTGTATTTACAGCATACGTGTAGTGTTGTAGAGCAGCCATAAGAATAAAAATTCAGGTTTTTCTTGCCGTTTTCCTTTCTTAATTATTTAAATTTGGAAGACGAGTATGAATACCGCCGCTCCGGGATCCATTTATTGGATAACCAATACCCCTGTCATGGATCGCCTTGCCTGTCGCGTTTGCTCACCTACTGTGTGGCGGGCCAAATTGGGAGAGGCGGGTGGAGTCCTTTTGACCAGGACATTCCTACCCACCCCTCATTCCTTCTTTTTTTTACTTACCAGAACTTCTTTTCCGTAAAGGGACCCTCCACACAGCGTCCCCAAAGATGACATAGGTCCTGAGGGATTTTTTTCCTCGAGGCCTCCTGTGTGGAGCTAGAGTAAAAAAAATTGAGATGAAAGGGGATAATCCTATTGAAACAACTTGACAGCAATATTCGAATAATTTTATTTTATTTATTTTTGAGTAAAACATCAAATTGTAATATTTTTTATTATATGAAGACAATTTGGGAGGCGGGAATGGGAACCGCCGCCCCGGGAACCTTTATTGGATAACCAACACCTCTGCCATAGGTCACCCCAAGTGGTTCGCTACGTTTGGTGATTTAGCAGGGGTGCCCGGGTTCATGGGGTGAGGTTTGTCTAGGTCTTGGAGGCGGATGACCAGTACATACTGAACCCCAGATTCCTACCCACCCTTTAAACCCTTTTCCTTCCCAGAACTCTCCTCTCCTTCCTTTCCTTAAAAAAAACCCTCCACACAGCATCCTCAAAGATGACATAGGCCCTGAGGGAAATTATTTTCCTCAGGGCCTCCTGTGTGGAACTCATGTAAAAAAAAAAAAAAAAAATTAGCGAAACTCAATCAAAAATCTGAAAAGAGAAAAATCAGAAAAATATACGGTCAAGTGAAGTTTTCGAAACATGTTGATAATATTGATTATACGATGGTGTTTATACGGTCATTTGATTTAATTTAATTAACAAATTATAATTACCCACGATGGAAAAATATTTTTTTAAATTTACTCATTTCTTAACTTTCCATGATTAAAATCCATCTCATGATTTTTCACGGGTAAAAGCTTGTAAACAATTAATATCTCAATATGAATACTAATGATGTACAGTTCACGGATCACGGTTCACGATTCACGGTTCACGGTACACGATTCACGGTTCACGCATCGTTTCTACTACAATTGAAATAATTACAAAAGGAGAATATAATTGCGGCAAGAATTTAGACAGAGAGCATATATTTGATTAACAACAATTAAATATTTCGTATTTGATTTCAGTGCCTGGTTTGGGTTGCCCACATTTATAGGGAATATGAAACTTCAATGTTTGACTAGCTTCATTCAGATAGACCGCAAAAAGCACGTGAGCCGCTCCCAACTAGTAAGTTAATGATTAAATATGCCTGTCAGCACGAAGCTATCGATGGCATCATTCAAATATTAAATACGATATTATGGTATTTTAAGTCCGACCGAAACCGAAACCGAAACTTTGGTATCTGTCTCAGATATTGTACAATTTTGGGATTTTCATGTTGTTCTGATAACTTCATAAAATCAACTCGTATATTACACAGTTTCGTTTATAAAAAAAATTATGAAATCTTTATTTTTATTTTTTATTAATTTCTTTGATGGTTACACAATTTGTGGATTTTCGACCACCATGCTAGGCATTATCTATTAATAATAATAATCTTTATTCCAGGATGTGGGGAGGATAGTGCAATCCCACACGTCTCGTACAGTTATACATATTTATATATTTACACAGTAAAGAAATAAGAACGTAAATAGAAAATAAAAATAATAGTAATAAGAATTAATAATAACAAAATTATTATGCAGGGCGTGATCTTAAGTGCGCTCGGGCCCATCGCTCACTCAGGAATGGAGCTTGGTGCTGGAAGGCTGCGGTCACCAACGTGTTGTCGGAGGCCATTAGCCGCATCCTGGCTCCAGTGACCCGGTGTCTCATCAGACTGGCGAATCCATGGAGTCCTAATTCTGTGAACATTGTTGAAGCGCTGCTATACCTTCTGAATCCAAATATGATTCTGCACGCATCATTATATTGGATCCGGAGACGTTCCATTGAGCTTACTCGGTATTGACACCATGTCTTTCACGTATACAGGCTAGTGCAGAATGCATTAAATAATGTTTTTTTTAACATTATTACTGCATCGGAAGAATCTTAAATATTAAAAAATGGATTATAAGTATTGGACGCCACACTATCACAAATATGTGTAAAATAAATCACACATAGACAGAAATAACTATTCACATACAACCTAACCCATATAAAATACATGAAAATAATGGAATCCCGTCAAATTTAACCTATAAATAGATTAGGCAGAATTTATTTCATTACTCCATCTCCAACATTTATAAAATAACTCTCTTTAAAAGATTTACCACCCTTCCAATCACCCTTCTGTTCTAATTCTATTCATAATATGTATTTTACCTGAAATATCCTTGTAACTACTATATTCATTTATATACCTGTACGCCTGTCTCGACACAGGTATACCCTCGTGAGACAGGCATACAAATAAAACCATTGTAAATATATTTTATTATAGATAAATAAAAATAAAAAAAAGAAAATAAAAAATCTTCGGACAATCATATTATTGAATATTGTAAAAAAATTTCCAGACAACATTATTTATCATTTGTTATTTTTTCTAAATTTATTGTCTTTTGTAATTTTACTCTACATAGGTTTTTTTTTCATTCTCAAATTAATTATGTGTCACATTAAATATGTACGATAGCAATGCTGGGAGTTAGATAAAATAAAATAAAAACTTTATTGAATTCACTACTTAAATTTCTTCTAAGATCCTCATAGCTGAGGATCCTGCCCCCTACTCCTATTTCCGTGGTGGACAAGGCTCCTCCACTCCTCGCGGTTCTGCGCTGCATACAAAGCTGCGAACACTGACATACCGGACGCCAGTGTTTCTTGGTATAAAATGATTTAATTAGATAATTTTACTAATTATTAGCTGACCCGACAAACTTTGTTCTGCCATATAAATTATTTCTAGTTAATATTTTGGTTGTTAAATAAAAAATAACGAATGTATTGTAAGTGTGTGGGGATGGGATCTATGACAGAAAGACGAATGGAGCGCTGTAGACGATGACCGCCGATAAAAAAAACACCAACTAAAGTAAGAAAATGCAATAAAGAAAATCAATATGAATTTCGAAGAGCAATTGAGTGTACGATATTTTTGTCAGTCCGTCTTTAGCCAACACAAATAAGCTCGTTGGTTTGCCCACGCGAGAACATGATGCCGAATGAAATATCAAAATGAGTGAATATCTTGCGTGTGGATGAAAATTCGATGAAATGGACATAGCGCCATCTGTCATTCAACAACATAAAAAATTTCGTTCTGTTTGAAATACGAAAGACGGTTAAATTTGTTCATACAAATATACTAAAATAGCGATTAAAAAAATGTTGGGTTCGGGTAGGAGAGTTAAAATTTGGGGTTACAGGTATTTTTTAATGCCTATGGAAATGCGATTAAGTACTGATTATTTCTTTAAACTACGACAACACCGTTGTCTTGGCAACATTGGTCACGTGACCAATTTAGTCCCACCTAACACCGTTCCGACAGAAGCGACCTACGTCATTCCAGTTACGGCGCCCTGCTCGAGAACACGCGACAAAATTCTAAATTAAACTACTAAAAACTCTTTCATTACTTCACTGAATGCAAGATCCTTCCTTTGGAGTCCAGTAAGTATCCTCGACATTATCCCCACATGCCTTTTAAAAAAAAAAACTTTTTTTTTTTTTTAATAGAATTTTTTTCTGGATAGGGACACCCTAATTACCTAGCGTTATGAAATATACTTAAAAACCTATTCTCATGACTACCAAATATAAATTTAAAAAATTATAAAATTCGGTCAAGCCGTTTCGGAGGAGCGCGACCACAAGCACCGTGACACGAGATTTTTTATATATAAGAAGATTATTAGGAAACACTGATACGTGCTGATAAATATCCTGTTATAAGCATAATTTCATGCGTTCGTTAATTTAATGATATAATTTTGTATTTTTATAAAACCTTCAAATCTCTACATAGTATGTATAAAGCAAAGTCGCTCACGCTGTCTGTATGCTTAAATCTTTTAATCTCTCGAATGGATTTTCATGCGGTTTTTACCAATAGATAGAGTGATTCGTGAGGAAGGTTTAGGTATATAATTTGTCAAGGTTTTTTGTAAATTGGTTGAAATATATAATATATAAAGGGAGCGGGCTGGCAAGCGGGCGGTGTGGATTTGATATGTCGTCACTTCATTTGGATAGGGTTCTAACTGACATTTTTTTCAAAAATGACCTTTGAATGCCAAAGCATTTCTTTTGCTTATTTCTATAACCAAAATAATTTTCAGAACCATCTGTGTTGTATTTTCGTAGATATAAGTATGACAAAGTTCTATCTTCAAGCTTTTTCAATAATAATTCATTACACAAGGTTCTAACATCACTTACACTCTCTATTTTGTTTGTATCTGACAGTTAATCTTAAATTCGAGGCACATTATGGTCCGTCATTTCATTTGGATAGGGTTCTAACTACGTCTTACCATTTTCTAAGTTTTCTAAGTTTCCAAAAACGAATTTTCGAAATCTATGTAAGAATTTTAATTTATGTATTTTAGTTTATTGTATTTTAATAGAAAATATTTTTATAGGGCTTGGCCCTAGCTAGGAATAGCATTAGGGTAATGTAATTAGAACTTTGTGCAATGAATTATTATGCTCTAGCTGGTTGCACAGGGTTCTATTTGTATGTTTAGGTATGTTCTAAAAGGGAAAGTTTACGTCCTCTTTCAATACTTTCATTTAAAACATGTTCAATAAAAATACTTTACACAAGGTTCAACATCAAAATCGGAAATTTGTAAACAGATTATGAGAAATCATATTTGCAAACTTTGACACCTCATATCTCAGAACAAGGTGAAGCGAAGTTAGAACCCTATTCAAATGAAGTGACGATGTATGCAAATTAACAGATGGCGTTGGTTATAAAAGTTGGGTAATGGCGTTGTTAGTAGATGGCGTTGTGTTTCGTTAGCCATAGCGACTTGTGGCCGGGTTTGCTCGTTAAAATAAAATAATACTATAAAGTCAATAATTATTCTGAAAAAATAATGAATCGTCAAAACTTTAAAAATAACGAAAAGCCTTGTTTTGAGGAACTACGGACATTATATAGAAAATCTCTCTGAAATATCTAAATAATTGGGTTTCATTTTTTTCCAGCAAGTCGGAACTCGAAAATAATTACTAAACTATATTTTTGAATGTAGCTATTACTTTGTGGTTATCCATTATATATAAATGAAACAATTTAACTTTGTTTGAACCACTTTTATACTTGAGTAAATCCGACCGGTTTCAGAACGAACGTTCCTTCTTCAGGGTAGGTATACATTTGCCCTGAAGAAGGAACGTTCGTTCTGAAACCGGTCGGATTTACTCAAGTATAAAAGTGGTTCAAACAAAGTTAAATTGTTTCATTTATTTAATTATTAAACCTTTTTTTTCTCAAAGTTGTTTAATTTAAATAGTTTAACTTTTTACGTATCGTACTCCTTTGGTAAAGCACATTAAACATTTTTACTATCGGGCATTGTAAAATTTTGGCATGTACTTTTTATTATTTAAAAAAAAAGTAAAAACAGTAGGAAATCATTATACAGTTTAAAAAAGTTTCAGAAATTATAACAGGGATCGGTACCAATGACATGTTTCTATGAAATATCTATTTTTTTTAAATCAGTTCCACAGCTGAACGCCTAAGTCATCTTTGGGGATGCTGTGTGAAGGGTATGTTTAGAGAAAGGAAGGAGAGGAAGTTCTGTAATAGAAACATATAAGAGAGGTGGGTAGGAATCTGGGGTTCAATGTTGTAGGAGTGACGTACGTATTAATCCATCCCTTCCACTGCAATGCAAGATCGATAGATTTGAAAAACCTCACGCTATGAACTCTGCTAAGTTACCAAACATCGCGAACAACTTGAGATGCTATAGAGCAGGGGTGTTTGTTATCTAATAAATGGTTACCGATGAGGCGGTACCCATACCACCCTCCAAATTGCTGAGTGATTACCTACATAAATTCACTATACCGGGCATGGTTAGTTCATGCAAGGGAATAAATTATTATTATTATAATAATACGTTAAAACACTATATAAAACACTTTATGATCTCATTTTTTAATTGTAAATATTCTTACTAATATTATAAATGTGAAAGTGCGTGCGTTTCTTTTTTCCTAAACCAATAAACCGATTTAAAAAATTCTTTCACCAATAGAAAGCTACATTATCAGCGAGTAACATAGACTGTATATAATGGTAAGCTCTGGCTTTATGATATTTGTATAAATAAAAATGTGTGTAGGTATTTTATATATTTTAGCGGTTGGGAGGAAAAGCAGGGGGAAGGTGGGGTTCGCGGAGAGGCAAGAGACGAGGTGAAGGTGACAAGGTGGAAGGGACCGGGGACGCACGGGAAAGGACATGCAGGGAGAATCAATTTATTTCTTTGAATGGCATTGCAACGCATGTCGGGTAATATTATAAATGCGAAAGTTTGTATGGATGACGGCCGGCGTAGTCCAGCTGTAAGGCTCTTGACTCGCATACCGAAGGTCGCGGGATTGAATCCCGGCGTGGCGAACTAATCTTATTTGATTGATTTGTGTTATTTATCAATTTATTCATTTAAAATAATATAGAGTATATTTGCGGCACATTCCGGAGTGGAAGATACTCTCAGTATCGCCGTGGTGTAAGACCACCATTCAGAATTGAAACGTTAAACGTCAGAATGGTATTAGCCGTGTTTGGTGACCAGATCTGAATAGCCAGGTACTTCCCCACCTTCCTCTTCCCTATCTCCTTCCCCTCCTTACTACCTTCAGCCTCACAGCATACTTCAATTGGGGATGCCATAGTCTCACTAGCTTCAGACGGGAGCAGCTGAGACTCTTGTGAGGTATCACTATAAAAAAAGTGGGTTTGTTACTCTTTCACGCAAAAACTATTGATTAGATTTTAATGAAACTTAACAATAATATAGCTCATACATCAGAATAACATATAGGCTATAATTTATAAAGCTAGATAGGAAGGGGACGCGGAAGGGGAACGGGGATGCCCGGGAAAGGTGATTCAGGGAGAAACAATATATTTTTTTGAAAATGAATTTGCCACGCACACCGGGAATCAGCTAGTTGTAAATAAATGTAACAATTATTATAAGCAATCATTATTAACCTCTCTCATCCACATTGAAAAAATCTCTCGAGAAAAGATACATGCCGCCGACAGGACTGGAACCCGCGTCCTTCTGATATTCGGTCAACTGCTCTTAACCATTGAGCTACGTCGGCTTATCTCCTATCCGCCAAATAATTAAATGTATACTAGTGTTTCATTCAAAAATTACTGCTTATTACATTTTTCCTCCTGCAAATAACCAACTTTATTTATTTTTTTATTTTTTATTTTTTTATAATTGCTTATATTAATCGTTACCCTTTGTGCTATGCATAAAAATCTTGTCTTAAACATTAGTTAATAAATGTATTAAAACACACTCAAAAATTGGATATGACGGTCAGCAGGGGCTATTATTATGATGATTGCAAGTGAAATGCGTGATTACAAAATAAACTAAAGGCGACACATTGCTCCAGTAACCAAAATTATTCAACACAACCCGTTATTCCAAGACTGTAGTTGGATTAATTCTCAAACGTTAAATGGTTGGTTTTATAGTCAGTTAATAACATCGTTTGGTGGCGAAAACAGAAATAGCGCGAGAGCCTGGCGCCTGAAGGCGATTTGGCAAAGCAATATGTCCCCTATTCCTACTTACTATTATAATAACGAAGCCTGGATAAACCCCCTTATTTACTTCTAACTAGTAGGTAGCTAGTAGGTAGGTAGTAGGTAGTACCCAAATATATAAAATACCAGCAGTTCTGTGTAGAGTTGACCCAGCATCCAAAGTTGTTTCTAATTTTCCGAAATGTCTTCTGAAATCATAAGACTTATAAGTAATTGTAGTATCTGACTACTTAATTAATAAAAAAGTCGATTTTACAATTGAAAAAAAAATTATAATAAAAACAAATAACTTAGTTAACACCACTATATAATTAACAATATCGATATGTTTCAATAACAGTGTTATCATTATTATTCATCCCATTTTTTCATTATATTAATAATGAAGCCACAAAGTATTTTTGCATAGTTTGAAGAAGAAAAAAATATTCTCTACTTAACCATTACGTGTTTTGTGTACGTACTTGTAATATCGAATAGTAATAATACGGTAACGTCTGCGTGTTTGAATTTCAGAACCCAGCTTCGATTGCATGTCTGACGCACCGTCATACGCGATACAAATAACGTCACAAATAACATCTGTGTACGCGGAATTTCACACAAAGCTACTGTTATAATTCGGTTTCGAATTCAAGAATTCGTCACAAGATGTCGCTACTTCCGTCAGCAGGTTGGATGGGGACGTCTCCCTCCCAGGTATAACTGCTTCGAATTTGTAAATATATACATAGTATCTCTCCGGATAATGTTGTATCATGCGGGTATATATTACATATGACGTAATTGTTCTGTCTCGGTTGCTTTGTCCCGGTGACTAGCTACACTGGATGACAGTGGATCCGAGGAACGGGCTATTTTTGGAACCAGTTCCTATTGGATTTATAAAATGGTCACCAACACTAACTGGGCGAAGCCGAACCGAAAGCCGCCCGCAGGGCCTAGCAGTAAAAACCTGTGGAGGTGGTTTTAACAGCTAGTAATTTATTATTGTTTATTACAATATACTAAAAATGTTGAGATGAATGGTGTGCTCATCTTTAATATGGAATCGACACTGTGACCATATTCAAATTGCAAACTAATGTAATAATTATAATGTGATGTATTTTGTTGGCGAGCCAATAAACAAAATAAAATTAAATATGTCGGCGCCGACACTAAATTTTCTCATTGCGCTACCGGATTTTATTTTAGTAATAACTTACTTTAAAATTATGTTTTTGTAAATTGTTCCTGCTTATCAGATAATGTGTTTATATATATTGTTATGGTACGCCCAAACGACAAAGAATTCAAACTCCTAATTCGCCGCAAACTACACAACACCCTGCTCCCCCCCTGTTCCCTGCTTCCTACTTCCTATCCCATCCGCCCACCCGCACGCGATCCCTTCCACCAGTTGAGAATTGCGAGCCGCCTCGGGCACACGTTAAGCCCGCGCGTGGATTCCCACTGTTCGCGCCCGGCGTACTATCGCTCGAATTGTACTCAAATATAACCTGCAATGTTAATTCAATAACCTACGGGTTTAGCGCTGATATTTCACCTTCCTGTGTAAACTTCGGTTCTGTCCTAAACTCGGGAGGTCCCCCTGGAAGCCGGAAGACGAAGACCCCCAACATCATGTAAGCTGTACAATTGTTTCCTCATTTGATTGTGTCCTTTAACGATAGACTGTAAACTCCCGCGCATAGCCATCACTCAGAGAGTTTCGTTTAGGGATCTTGAGGTTATAAACACGATAGCTAGGATTGTGTAGTATGTATTTCTTGTGTTGAATTGTACTGTAATGACCTATGCACTGTGTTTTAAATTTGCAATACATGAATCTAGTTAACTCAATCCTGTTATTATTCTGCTATGGCAGGAGGGTTTCCTAGAGGGGGAGTATCCTGCCAGACGACTGAGATGCGAAGGAATTTCTGAAGCCTCGAGCGACCCACCACCTGAATAGAGGGTAAATCATGCCTCCCCTGAGAGCTAGCTTGGGACATGTTTGGGGGCCCGCTCCTAACACTGGCGTCCATAGTGGGGCCCAGAATTTTTTTTCATTTTTGCCATTGTCTCAGTCGCCTTACGGAGTGCTCCCTGTCGAAATCTTCCCCGCATAGGAACTGTTTGTAAACATTGATTGTACTGTGTCTTGGTGTTTTATACCCAGTGAATAATGAATTCTGTGGGAAACCACAGAAATCCATGTGCAAGTTAAGTCCATAACGCAGATTTGATTGCAATTATAAAAAAATTGCGTCAAAGTTGAAAACATGGCCATTTTGTATCAACCAGAAAGACGGCAGCATTTAAACCGCGAATCTGACTGCGCACGCGCCGACCCCTTTGTTCACAAAGCAGCGGACGAGCAACAGTAATTCGCGCCAAATCAACGGCCCGATGTTTCACGCGGTAAATACATACCTAATCTCTGAGTTGCGCGCGCACCCACGCGCATCGAAGCATAAAAGTGCGTTTATCGCGCCAAACTCCAACGGCAAAAATCCGTTTGAATCAGGCAGAACAATTCCCTGTCACTATGCAGTGTTTTGAATAATAAAATCGCCCTTCTGTCACTAAGGTCGGAAGCAATGGAGATCGCTATTGTAAATTTGGTTTTGGAATTCCAATTACCTTGTGGATTCTTTAATTAAAAAATCTCACACTCACGTTTTTCTTGCACAATATACCGATCGGCCCACTTGTTGTGTCTGTCAAATTAGTACCACGTATATTTCACCAAATGGACAAAATAATGACTTTCTTTCCACATCCTACGTTATAGGTACCGCATTTTTTTCAGCATAAGTGTAAAGTGAATTGTTAAAAATTAAATTGTTAAAAAAAGTGAAATAATAATAAAACCAATGATTGGTTCCATGAAAAAATAAAATAATTTTAATGTGGTTTCGTAACAAATCCCATATTCAGTTATTTTCATCCGGAAGTTTGTCCTTATTTGCCAGAAGAGTGCCTTTTGTGAATTTTAGTGCCTTTCTCAGTGCAAAGTGGTTTGTGAAAAATAAAAAACCCGTTTTCTAAAGGTCAGTCCTGGCAAAATTTTTTGGAAAAAAAATAAATACTTGTGAATTTCACAAGTTTTCTCAAAAGTGGTCAGTGAAACACAAAAACCTTTACTACTTAGGTCTTTCCACGCAAAATTTTTTCTTGCGCCTTCCTTTGACAAAGATTCTGGTGTCATATATACCAAATTGTAGTATGGAATACAGTTTTCTATAACTATTTTAGAAATACCAACCAGTGATTACCAAGTGAAAAGTGCCTCACAAAATTAATTTTGCGTTTGCTAAAGAAGACCCCTGGCAATTTTTTTCACCACCTGGGAAACTCACAATGGAAAACAATCAAGCTATGGCATCATCCAATTTGGGCATCATTCCCAACGTGCACAACTTATCCAAAGCTCACTTACAAACTGCTTTAAGGGATAGAGGACTCTCGCCATCAAGCAAATCTAAATCTACATTAAAGGCTTATGCACTTTTATTCAACAAAAAGTACATTAAGAGAATAAACCTCGCCCCCTCAAGCGAAAATAATTCACGCTCGGCTACGCAAGTTTTGAATAATCTTGTTCCTAACGAAGAACCTATGCCACAAGTAATGATAAAACAGGACATCGCACCCACCTTGACACAAGATAAAACCTACGATTTATCCTCTTGGAAAATCAAATATAATGGCGTCTCCGATGTACTGGATTTCATTGACCGTATTGAAGAAACGGCTACAATCAAAAATATCCCATTCGAGATTCTACGAAAAAACTTCATAGAACTCATCTCCCCAGAATTGATACCCTGGCACCGCATTCAAAAAACTAAATGCAAAGATTGGAATAAACTCAGATCTGCCCTAATCTCGAGCTTCGGAAAAACGAAAGCCCAGCACCGGATCAAATTATCTTTACTATCTATTAAACAGCTAGTAAATGAACCTGTAGCAACATTCATAGAAAGGGCTGAATCCATTAACATCAAGCTTTCACATCCCGTTTCGGAAGCTGAACTATTACCAGTCATAACTGATGGCCTTTTAAGCAAATACGAGAACATCATTACCTCACAGAAAATTGCATCCCTAGCCCAGCTAAACGAAGTCTGTCTCCTTCTGGAATCGTACCAGGATAGGAAAAACATAAAGAATGTGTCAAATAATGTAGTTGTGCCAAGCCGTTCGTCTGGTTTAAAACCAGAATTCAACAACAAAAAAGTGTGCTCTTTTTGCAAAAAAGTAGGCCATCTGGCCACTACTTGTTTCAAGCAAGCAAGGTTTCTGGAATCTAAGGAACCCCGAACTTTCAAGAGGCATCACTCTAGGGACCGCTCTCCTCCAAGCGACGAACTGCGCAACATTTTCAAGAAATCAAGGCACAACATGGAAAGGTTACAAAACCCAAGCGATGTCAGACCTCAGGTGGATTTCTCCAAGCCCCCACCAAATTTCTACATGAAGAGGCCAAAAAACTAAATAATAACCTCTCAGGCACCCATTCTGAACCAAGGTCTAAAGAATGGACTGATTGGTTAGCACACATTAAGTATTTTAACCAGACCTTAAATGTTTCTTCGGTTTGTTGCAAACAAGCTAAAGATGGGAGACCCTACGCTTTTTTCTCTGTTAACAATGTGCCCTTTTCCGGATTACTTGATAGTGGTGCATCTGTCAGCTGTCTTGGCAACAATGCTCACCTGCCTTTTGTTAACAGTGATTTTAGAATTTCGCCCCAATCAACACACCTGACGACTGCGGATAATGTTTCCCAACCGGTCATCGGTGCCCTTGCCCTGCCAATTAATTGTAACAATAAAATAGTTACAATCAATTTTCTAATAGTGCCCTCTATATCCCAGAATTTCATCCTTGGCGTTGACTTCTGGAAGGCATTCAATGTTGCTCCCCAAGTATTTAATACTCTTGGCGAAACCTCCACTGCTGCTCAAATTAGTGAGATCCGCACAATAATACCTCACGAAAATTTAAGCACGGACCAGGCTCTCCAACTAAAAGAAATGGTCAATAAATTCGAGTCAATATCTTTCGAAAAATGTGGATTAGGTTTGACAAATTTGGTTGAACACCATATCAAAACCAATGGCCCACCCATCAAGCAACGTTATTACAACTTAGCCCCCCCAAAACTTAAACTTTTAGAAAACGAACTTGATGAAATGTTAAAAATGGGTGTGGTGGTTCCCAGCAGAAGTGCATGGACCAACCCAACTCTTTTGGTTTCTAAAAAAGACGGCTCTGCACGTTTCTGTCTCGACAGTAGACGTTTAAACTCTTGCACGGAAGCTGATGCGTATCCCTTACCTCACGTTCACGCAACCTTAGACAAGCTGCGTAACGCCAAGTTCATCTCTTCTGTCGATCTCAGCAAAGCGTTTTGGCAAATACCCTTGGACGCAGAATCGTGCGAAAAAACTGCTTTCGTTGTACCTGGTAGGGGAATGTTCCATTTTAAAAGATTACCCTTTGGTCTAAAAAACAGCCCCGCCGAGTTACAAAGACTGATGGACAAACTTTTCGGTCCTGAAGTCGATAACAGCCTGTTTTGTTACCTTGACGACCTCATCATCGTCAGCGATACCTTTGAAAAACACCTATTAATGCTGGAAAAAGTTTTTCAACAACTCAAGTTCGCTGGTTTAACCATCAACTTGAAGAAGTCTGAATTCTGTAAGTCCCGTCTACGTTATTTGGGATTCATTATCGACGAAAAAGGTCTAAGAACAGACCCCGCTAAGGTGGAAGCCATGGCAAATTTTCCCCGACCCAAAAACGCGAAGGAAGTCAAAGGTTTCCTTGGACTTGCAGGTTACTACAGGAGATTCATCAAAGACTTTTCCACTATCGCAGCCCCCTTAAATAAAATTACCGGCATCCGTAAAGGTGTCAGCAATTTCCGATGGTCTGTCGAAGCTGAAGAAGCGTTTACAACTCTAAAAAATGCCCTTCAAAAAGCTCCCGTTCTGAATTGCCCGGATTTTGCACTCTCTTTTACCCTCCACACGGATGCCTCCAATGTAGGAATCGGTGGAGTCCTTACTCAAGAATTCCCAGATGGCGAACACCCTGTAGCGTATTTTTCCCGTACATTAAACAAACACGAGAAAAACTACGGAATTACCGAGAAAGAGTTATTGGCTGTATTGGATTCTGTTCACCATTTCCGCGGTTACATAGACGGTAGCAAATTTACTGTAGTCACAGACCATAGTAGTTTGAAATGGTTGATCTCTTTAAGTAATCCCTCCGGTAGGCTCGCTCGTTGGTCCTCCCGTTTGTCTCAATACAATTTTGATGTTGTTCACCGTAAAGGCGCGGACAATATTGTTCCCGACGCCCTTTCAAGAATTGAACTGGCTTCATTAAATGTTGACACAATTGCCCCCCCTCCATCTACAAAAGATGAATGGTACTTGAAAATCTTCGAAGGTTGTAAAAATAACCAACAAAAGTTTCCTAATTTTATCATAAAAGAAGGACAACTATACCGTAATTGCAAGGTACCACTATCCATCCTCGAAGATTACTCGTGGAAACTTGTCGTTCCCCTCGAATGTAGAGAACAAATAATTATTGACAATCATAGTGCTCCCGACTCCATACACCCAGGAAATTTCAAGACGTATAAAAAGATCTCCTTGAAGTATTACTGGCCTGGTCTCTTCAAGCAAATTCGCAATTACATCTCTAAATGTGAAACTTGTAAAGCCTATAAACATAGCACGGCAGCACCTGCCGGCCTAATGGGTAATCCCAAACGTGCCGACAGACCCCTACAATCATTGTCAATGGACCTCGTCGGACCCTTTCCCCGAAGTTATGCCGGACACATGCACATACTTAGTGTAGTGGATGTTTTCACTAAATTCTGTTGGATCTTTCCTTTAAAAAGAGCCAACGCGTCCGCCATCATCAAACTTCTGGAAAAACACATTTTTATACCTTACGGAACACCCAGAACCGTAATTGTTGATAACGGAAAACAATTTATTGCCCAAGAATTCAAAGATTTTCTTGCCAAATACGGAATCAAGGATATTTACTATAATACCTTGTATACTCCACAAAATAACACCGTCGAACGTTATAACCAAACAATCAACACAGCTCTGGCTATTCTAGTTGATAAAGATCAACGTACTTGGTGTAAAAACCTAGATAAAATTCAGGCTGCAATAAACAACACTGTTAATCTGGCCACTGGTTACACACCTTTCTTCTTAAAACACGGTATGGAACAAGTTGTTCATGGTTCTCTACATAGGAACACAAACTTTCCTACGTCAATTGCCACCACAAGCAACCCTACCGCGGACTATGCCCATCGTCTGGAAGAACTGTCGGCCATCTACAGTGAAGTCACTGATGCTTTGCTCCTGGCTCATCAAAAGAGTGCGGACAGATACAACCTACGTAGGAAACATGTCACCTTCAATACAGGAGACATAGTTTGGAGAAAGAACAACACACTTTCCCAAGGAGCCATGTATTTCTCTGCCAAGCTGGCACCACGTTTCGTGAAGGCCAAAGTTCTAAGAAAGATATCAGATCTAGTGTACTCCTTGTCTGACTGCTCTGGAAAACACATTGGTAATTACCATATTAAGGATATCGCAAAATCTGGAAGTGAGGAGTCAAGTAAAACTGCCCCCACTATCTCAGCAAACTTAAAATGATCCAGTGTGTATCACCACAACCTTTTTGTAAGCACACCAAGTCTTACAATGGCCGGCGTGTAAAGTGTCAATTACATGCCCACCCTTTCGTTGATAAAACGAATATTGTTAAAAAATCATTTTTGTAAATTTATGTACAATCCACGGTGTAGTTTGCCCCGTTCATGTTCGTGAATTGGCAACCACCGTAATTTTTGTCTCACACGTTTTTTATTTTTATTTTTTTCTTTCTTTTTCTCACCTGTTCCAAAATTGATCACTTTAGAGCAGAGACACCCCTCGAGTGACAGTGTTCGGGAAGTCATGAACCCAATCATTGCCTCTCAACCCCTCACACTACGCAACGTTCATGCCATGGCACGCTTTGCCATGTAATGCAATATTGTAATTTTCACCATTTTTGTTTGTTGTTTTTTTTTCATCATATCGGAAGGAATCTCTTCATTTTTTTTCTTTTTATGTTCTGTAAATACTGGAGCGTCGTTCTAAAATCGATTTGGTAAACTCCAAAGCGTTAAATCACGACCCAGGACTAGTAAACCATCTCAACATGCTCCATATTTTACCCATCATGGTAAAGATAAGTGGTTACTCACATAATCACATTCCTTGTGTATAGTAGTTTTCAATTTTTTCTCAAATGTCAAAAATTGATGGCGTCCTACCCGAGCTCTTTGCTAACAAATTGGATTTTGACACATCCATTTTGAAATCATATGTATATAAATAAAGGAAAAGCCTTTAAATTGGTCTTTCCATCCTTGTACAAATCCTCATGGACTCGTTTCAACTAAAGTACGTAAAACCAAATACTCGGTCTTTTGTTGTTATAAGGAGTCCTCGATTTGTCTCTCTTCACAACATGTATGTCTTGTATTACATGCTTCAACCCTTACGGAAAAGGTTAATAAAACCTAACGGCAGCCCTGATTTCCGTACATAAATAACCGCAGTTTAACGTAAATCATCAATGTTTTGTTTGATCATCGTTTTACAAACATAGGCATTCAACTCCTGTTTCGCCATTTAACCAAGTATTTGCAACCTAAATTGCACATAACCTGGTATGTTGTAACCGCACCAAGGGTATGTAAAACCACAATTGGTCCCTTTTATTTGTCCCCACTGAAGTTTGCTGCAATAGACAGTATGTAAAACCATGTAGGTCTGTCTTTGTTTGTCACATGGTGTAAACAGAAATGTACTCTGTCATCACCCCGCCTTTATAACATACGAAGTGACATTAAATTGTTTACCTCCTTGTTATCCTATCGTACGCTCCTGGGCTACGGAGTTAGTTAATCTAACAAATCTTTATAAACTGTGTTAAAACAAGCATAGTTAACGTTTATTGTGTTGTATTTAAACGTAACCCTGTTACATTATAGGAGAGATCCTTAGAACATCCACCATTATAGGAGGGATCCTTAAAATACCTGCCGCGATACGAGAAGTTCGTCATAATCACTTTTTTCTCATAGCTAAATGTTATTGAGCTGGTCGTGTGACATATTTGTCATGAGAACCATTTTTGTACATTCTATTTTGGTCGTGTGCCATTCATTTGTCATGAGAACCTTTTTGTACATTCTATTTCGGTCGTGTGCCATTCATTTGTCATGAGAACCATTTTGTACGTTCTATTTTGGTCGTGTGCCATTCATTTGCCATGAGTACCACCCTTTTCGTATAACCTGTTCCGGTCGTGTGTCATTTATTTGTCATGAGTACCGCTTTTATGTATAACTGTGTATAAACTCTGTACACGAGACGTGGAGACGTAATAACAATACTTACCGTGATTCGTGTGAACGACATAATATCGGCTTTGCTATCTTCTTTAGGATGCATTGTATAAACTCTTTGACTTCTGTCTATAATTGAGTTATATCTTGTATGTACTTACATATTTTGTACACTATACGTGGAGACGTTAAAACACTTACCATGAGTCGTGCGAACGAAATAATATCAAACCCTTTGTGTGCGATCTACGAAATGTAGTCCACAACCCTTTGTTGTCATTCAACGCCAATGCCCGTGGACTTCCTGTTTTTTTACTTCTTTGCAAAAAGGAAAGAAGCCCAGGAATATCTACTATCCCAAAAGGACTAGTTTTCAGCTTCACTGTCAATTATGGGGCATAGTGCTGTGGGAGTTAATCGATTGAGCACAAAAACCACCTAACTCGTTGTCTGGAGAACGAACAAGAAAACCCCCAGGTTTGTGAAATTGGAGCAAGGGTCTGTCTTTTCTCACAATCATGTAGAAGTTTTTAAAATGACCCCTAATCTTTTGCCCAATACACGCGAAAGATTAGCCTCTTTGATATAATGTGTATTCAAATGTCTCCTCATCCTTTTTGATAAATGTAAAGAGTCAGGAAATCTGCTGGTTGATTATGTTTCATTTTCACATAGAGTTTGAATCGGAAATTAGTCCAGTCTCTAGCAAGTTTCGCAACTCGTCTCCCTTCTCCCCTCTTCCTCCCATTCCCCATGTTTCAGACTTATGTTATGAAGTAAAAAATCTGTCGTTGACCATATCTCGCCCTCACTTGGAGTTCGAATAGGTAACTGTCCGGTTATCTACAGGTTTTCCCCCTCAATCTCTGCATATGTCTCACCAGTTTTTTCTCTCTTTTCTCAATTCCACGAAACACATTCATGAATGTTGGATATGTACGATATGCACTTGGCGTACCGTCTGTCTCCTTTTGACAACCTTTATTCATGAATTGGTTTCCCTTTGCCGTGACTAGTTCACGATTCTTTGTCTCGTTCTTTGAAATTCTACGAAAATGTTACCATCTCATGTTAGCATAGGCCATAGAGGGCCGGTTGTTTTTTAACCAAGACATATTGTCACTAGGCAAACGCCAAGTCATCCTGGCAAAGGAAAATGTTCATGTAATCACAATTTAGTTAGGAATCTCTCTTCGTCACTCTCTGGGTCGGTGGTTAAAATTTCGTTATTTCATTATCTGGACACATTTTGTTTCTCTCCAAACCTTTTCTTCATTCGTCCCTAGGCAGGTAAACTTCAAGAATTTTGCTCTAATAATAATTCCTCCCGGATTTAAAAAGAAGCCCAGGCGGATGTCATCACCAACAGCCAAGCTGAGCTTCACTTCCTGACAGCACGCGCTGTGGTTACAAGGTCTCTCCTGCTGCCATTTTCTACGCAATTGTTCCCGAAAGCACAGACCATACCGCCCATACGTATGTTGTCTTGTCGTGCCACAGCAAGCTGAGTTGTCCCACTATACTTTATGACACTCTAAACTACCTTTTGGGCACGCTAGCTCTTAGGTTTGTTCTTACTCTTGCTATCAATGCCAACCTTGTCGTCTCTTGCTCTGTCATGCAGTGACGCATATATCGTCATGTGTAAACCATCATTACCTTGACCCACCAGTATTCGCTGAATGCGCACCAATACAAGTTATCTTGAGCTACATTATGCTTCAATAACCATTATATACGATCCGTGTTTACCATAATAACACTTAGGATTCGCACTGGCATGTCTGCAGATACTGGATTCTTCTCTTCAATGACCTCTGTAACCATAGTCGCGGCACAGCAACCACAGTCTCCACTTCGTGAACTTCGACGTCTTCGACAAAACCAAGTGTTTTCTAAGGCCCAAGTGTACTCCTGAGCGTTGTCTCAAATGGGTCTGATTACAGTGATAATGTAATCCTTAGAATCCGTGAAGTCACGTCCTTTTCTTCGAAATTCTCCGAAACCAAACAAATCCACGCTTCACAAACTTAGCTCCAAGACCAATGAAACCTTAGAATCACACACTTTTTTCTCTTCTCTTGTACAAATGTATTGTCATTCTTTCAATTGCTTAACCATGTGTATTGTCATTCTTTCAATTGCATAACCATGTGTATTGTCATTCTTTCAATTGCATAACCATGTGTATTGTTATTTTCAATTGCATAACCTTGTATGTTGTTTTACACCATGTACTTTTCCCAAATTTGTCTTGTCCAAACATTGTATGTACCCCCACCCATTCCCTACAAACATTGTGACCCAAACTATAGCATAAAACTGTATGTTCTAGCTAGGAAATCTCTCAAGCAACGAATCTCTCAAAACCCCGATGGAAGCATAAGAGGATTTTTTTTTCCCTACAGCTCCATTGCCACGTCGCTTTTTTTCCAAGCGCGGGGGGAAGTGTTATGGTACGCCCAAACGACAAAGAATTCAAACTCCTAATTCGCCGCAAACTACACAACACCCTGCTCCCCCCCTGTTCCCTGCTTCCTACTTCCTATCCCATCCGCCCACCCGCACGCGATCCCTTCCACCAGTTGAGAATTGCGAGCCGCCTCGGGCACACGTTAAGCCCGCGCGTGGATTCCCACTGTTCGCGCCCGGCGTACTATCGCTCGAATTGTACTCAAATATAACCTGCAATGTTAATTCAATAACCTACGGGTTTAGCGCTGATATTTCACCATGCCTGTGTAAACTTCGGTTCTGTCCTAAACTCGGGAGGTCCCCCTGGAAGCCGGAAGACGAAGACCCCCAACATCATGTAAGCTGTACAATTGTTTCCTCATTTGATTGTGTCCTTTAACGATAGACTGTAAACTCCCGCGCAAAGCCATCACTCAGAGAGTTTCGTTTAGGGATCTTGAGGTTATAAACACGATAGCTAGGATTGTGTAGTATGTATTTCTTGTGTTGAATTGTACTGTAATGACCTATGCACTGTGTTTTAAATTTGCAATACATGAATCTAGTTAACTCAATCCTGTTATTATTCTGCTACGGCAGGAGGGTTTCCTAGAGGGGGAGTATCCTGCCAGACGACTGAGATGCGAAGGAATTTCTGAAGCCTCGAGCGACCCACCACCTGAATAGAGGGTAAATCATGCCTCCCCTGAGAGCTAGCTTGGGACATGTTTGGGGGCCCGCTCCTAACAATATATATATAAAAAATACATATAAAATCTTTTATAAGTACCCAGTAATGTAGCAGTAATCCAGCATTTTCCAGAGAAATGATTTTTGACCTATTGGCCATCGGCGCATGTTATGTTAAGCACCCACAATATTACAGGGTTCACGACGAGTTCATCGAAAACGAATTCATCGAAAATCAATTAATCGAAAATCAATTCATCGAAAGCAAATTCATCGAAAATGAGTTTATCGAAAACCAATTCATCGAAAATCAATTCATCGAAAACCAATTCATCGAATGATCAATTCATCGAATCGCCAATTCATCGAAAAAATATATTTTGTTGATATTTGAGAGAAATGCCGAGCGGAGCGAGAAGTTAAAAAAAGCATTGGTCAACCTAAACTAACCTAACCTAACCTAACCTAAACTAACCTAACCTAACCTAACCTAACTTAACCTATTTAACCAATTTTTAAATATTTTTTTATCATCACTCTTAATGACCTTTCTGAGTTGTTTATGAGTTGGTTTCATTATGAGTTGTCTGGTCACCGTTCCTTAGATATCCCTTTTTTACAGTATCAGACAATCGGAAATCGAAGAGATAACCTTTAAATTTTACATTGTCACTACGAAACTGACAGTTGCTAAACACATTTAACTCAGTTAAACAGACCTTTTTGGTTATTTAATTTTGACAGCTCTAATATCTACAATTAAAATGTTGTTCGATGAATTGGCGATTTGATGAATTGATCATTTGATGAATTGATTTTCGATGAATTGATTTTCGATAAACTCATTTTCGATGAATTTGCTTTCGATGAATTGATTTTCGATGAACTCGTTTTCTGTGAATTGCTTCGATGGATTGATATTCGATGAACTCGTCGGTTACCAAATTACAGTCACATGAAATGCAAAACAGTAGAGAATAGGACTTTGCTCCCACAGTCTTTTTACATTATATACATACAAATTTACATTCTCTTTCAGTGATTTCAAATGCAGAAATGACTTACAGCCATAGACATCCAAATGGATAGACAAGCAGTTACAGGTGAGGGGTCAAACCAAACTATGGAGGGCGAAGAGGGGAAAGAAGACTGTGATTCGTTATAGAATCAATCTGACAGTAAATAGGCATCTCGCATTACAATATCACCATTTAGTTCTTAAAAGCAAAATCTGCTTTGAATGAATAGACCTTTTTACATGGGAGCGCGAATTGCTTGCCACGATAATAACATATTTGCTAAGGCCAAATGCTCGCCCCAAAAAGACTCGCCCCAATACACATAGCAATATTTTGTTGCCGTGTTTAGTTAAAACACTATTACAAATGTTTCATAATTTACTTACCCCTGTAACCAGCGACGAGCACACTGGAGAACCGCCCACATTCGCTATGTGCACATTGATATGTAGATATATTGTATAGCATACGCTACCGTTTTGGCGTTGTATTTCGTTACATGTATGGATGTTACCTTCTAGCTGTTCACGCCAAGAATGATGACGTCACACATTTTAGATTCAAGCGAGGCTCTATCCCCTCCCCATGGAGCGAGCCGGTTCCAAGGAGGAGCTCCAGCCGGCGCCACGTGGAGGGGTAAATAATACGTTTTTATCACTTAGGGCAGGTCCATGTATATTCATATGTCCGTGCTTACAGCAAACTGAAAATTGTAATGCGTTGAGCTAGAAAAGCCAGAAAGAAAAATCGATGCAAATTTCACTATTTGTTCGAGTGTTTTTGCTACATAACTGAAAAGTTTTCGGTATGTATAAATGTTGTGCCATATAGGGATAGTAGGGGGCTTTTAGAATCATTTAATGGTAGAGTCTTGACGTGAGAACCGATAGAGGGACTCATCTCGTCCAATGATCGAAACGGATCGGGGAATTGGGGACTGTCCTCAACTGCTACATATCTGATATGTGATTATCTCCCTTCATGTCTATTCAATTAAAAAACTATCATTATCAACACAAAATTCATTATTCGACATTCAAGATTCAGATTTTTCCAGTATTTTGTTATAGGTACAACTCATTTCTCAGAAAAATGTCTTACTGATAATCTTATATATACAGAAAGTCATTTGAAAGAGATCGATTAAAAAAATTCATACAAATATTATGTCACCGAACGACGTCACTTTGATAACCCTGCTCAATTTTTTCACTCAGATAAAACGTGATTAAATAAAATCATATATTACGTAAAATTACTACATAACCGAAGTTTGATACAGTTTTATTTTTTTTTAATTTCGTAATATTTTATTTGTTAAAAATTTTTGGGTTTTTTTTATGCCACACTAGCCTAATGCCCGTGTGTGCTAGTCGAAAAATAAAGAAAAAAAATCATATTTTAAAGAAAAATAGAAATAAAAATGAAAATTATGAAATACAGAAACTAATAATAAAGATTTAGTGTTAAGAACTCATGTACGAGTATATAAATTAAAACAAATATATAAATTAAAACATAAATAAAATAAGGTTGAAAAATAAGAGAGAAAAAAAAATATTTTAAAGAAAAATAGAAATAAAAATGGAAATAAAAAATTTTAAAAGCAAAAATTATGTTTTCTTTGAAGTTCGCTCGTCCCCTTTTAAATATCAAGTGTTGTACATTGTACACGTTCTTTATAAAGTGATTTAAAATTACTTGACTTTATGTCAGTACTCAAGAGCATTATATATTTTAGGAGCGATGAACTAGAATTGTCATTGACCGAATGAGGTATAAGTTTTTGGGACCACGCAACCCAGGTTCGATGAAAAGCGGGTGTGTGCTTGATGTTGTGGAGCCATTAGTAGGTTATTTTGTCGTGTATAACAAATGCTTATCTTAGTAAATAGCTGTCGAATATCTAAGACCCTGATTTTGGCAAAGAGTTCATTTGAGGGATGGGTAGGTTGACATTTAACCCTCTTCTTATAATAATAATACTTGGATGATTTATATAGCGCCGTTTTTGTGAAAAATCACCTCAAGGGCGCTGTACAAAAATATAATACATTTATAAAATCTGTGTGTCCTATAGTATATAAAGTGTTCTTATTTTTGTTTTATTATTACACATAGTTATTTTAGGAACATTGGATGTTTATAAGGGTACAATACAAATTGTATCAAACATGCGAAAAATCTTGTTTCTATTGTATTCCAAAATAGTGTGTATCCAATAATATACATACACTGTCAAGTCTGTCGAGAATTAATTTTGATTGATATGTATCCTCTGAGATACAATGCTAAGTTAGTCTTTTTTTTATAGACTTAAATAATAATCTTTACTTGTTTGTTGTCCTGTGTGGTAAAACCTCTATATTATTATTCTATATTATATTATTTTATCACTTGTGCACTATTGACTCAAGAAATTTAAGAAATGCCGTAATAAAATATTCATATGTAGATTTGTAACAACCTGGCAATTTGTATTATTTATTTATTTATTTATAAAATACATGTTACATTAGATTTATTAAATCACCATACTAGGCGGCTGCGTGTTTCATGGTGATCAACACCATGGAATAATATAATTATAGGATACAACTCTAAACGTTTTTGTGTTTATGAAGCCTCAAAATGTGCATTTTTTTTTAAATTCCTTCGTTTTATCCTTGCCAAGAAGAGGGTTAAATATAATTCTCAGAATTAGTTTTTGAACAATAATAATTGGTCTAATAATGGATTCAGCACAACCACCCCATCCCACTTAACCGTATGTTGCTATGGATTTAAAAAGGGCAAAGTATACGCTTCTCAGAGTCTGTAAATCTAAGATGAACCTAAGGGAACAGAATATATGGCCGTTTACAAGGTTTTTTTACTGTGTCACTGAAATGAGCTTCCCAACGTAGTTGGTTGTCGATGATTTAATATTTAACTACTTTTGATGATTTGAGGGTCGCACACGTAGTACGTACAATTAATATTAGGTGTGGTTTCTGGAGTGCCTAAATTTAGTGGACTCGAGTGAATGATTAATTTAGGGCAGTTGTTGGGTATGTTTTCTTTGCATATGGAGAATTTCATACATTGTGTTTTGGCAATGTTAAGTGTGAGGAGGTTAGTGTCTAGTTTAAAAAACATTTTTTGGGGGTGGGAATAAAAAAAATGGAAGTCGCCCCTTTTATGATAGATTTATTTTATTATTAGTTTTACAGCCGGCGTAATCCAGCGGTAAGGTTCTTGACTCGCAATCCGAAGGTCGGGGTATCGAATCCCGGCGTGGCAAATAAATTTTATTTGATTAATTTGTGTTTTCACAATTTACTCATTTACAATAATAAATTTGTGGCACGTTCCAGAGAGGAAGGTACTCTTAGTATCGCCCTGGTGTAAGACCACCATTCAGAAATTGAAACGTTACTTGAAATGACTTCAGCCGTGTTTAGTGACTAGATCTGAATAGCCAGGTACTTTCCCACCTTCCTCTTCCCTACCACTTTCCCATACCCACTACCTTCAGCCTCACAACATACCCCAATTGGGGATGCCATAGTCTCACTGGCTCCAGACGTGAATAGTTGGGACTTTTTTGCGGTATTCATATAAAAAAACGTAAATAAAATTCCACTGGTTTAACTGTATAGGTACCTACCAATGGACTATAATAATATGCAAATTTCAACATGAAATATATTTTCATGAATATTTTTATGCCCTTTTGAGTTAGTTTGGTTCGTTAGAACAGTAAGATATACGAAAAGAATTTTTCGTTTTCCTAAACATTTTAGCAGAAATTTAATAATATTTTTCTTTTCTTAAAAAACTGACGTATGGGTAAAACATGTTCTCTGTAAAACAATATTAGAGTACTTACTTAATGTCATAAAATGTTGAGAAGCTGTAACGTAATTATTTCCATGGAGGTTATTCAGTCGGTACTTACTCAGAATTAGTAATAATAATTTCGGCGTGCCGTTGGCAACTACTGCGAATTTTGATTGAAAAAGGTTGGCCGCACTGATACGGGAAGGAGACGGGGAGAGGAGTGCAAGATGGCGGGCGACGTTTTTTTGGAGATTTTTTCAAAGGAGTTGACGCGTGGAGATGATGGCAACAGCGTGTTTGATAAATTCAAGTTGCCTATACGTTTCTTCATTGTTTAAAGAAGAAACTGCATTTGGACCATTATAAGTGCTACGCCATGACATAACAATCAATTTTCGGAAGTTAGTTTGCTAAATGATTGTGAAAATTTCTCCGTCAGCAATGGCAGCGACTTTCCCTCGTAACAGAATAGTTGCTTCATATAGTCCGGGTATTTGTTCAACAAGCCAGAGAGGCAAGTGCAAGCACCTACAATTAGTGCTATGATAATTGTCTAATTATATCACTATTGATTAATATATGTATGCAATTCAAAAGAAATACTCACTGCTATGTACAAATGTACATTACAGTGAGTATTTCTACCAAACGGTGAGCTTGGCGTCTTGAAATTTGCACAGATTTTATAACTTTATAGTCAGAAAAACCATACACAGCAAAAACATATCTTTATTATATCCTACCCTATCAACTACCATAATACGGGCATTTGCCTAGCTTGGTAGTCGAAAAAAAATGTAAAAACAAACCTGTAACAAAAAAAATGAATAAAGAAAATTAAAAAAAAAAAAACCCTTTTAAATGTAAATAAAATAATCATATTATCATTCATTTGTTTCTTGCCTACTTCGAATTTATTAAAAAAACAGAAAAATGCTTAGTTGTCAATTGGGAGAGAACATTGATTTGATTAGAATTTTAAGTTAAATGAAGATTTGAAAATTGTGTTTAAGTTCCGTGAAACCGGGTACTTTTTATTGAGAATCTCAATTTTCTCTCTGGTAAATAAAGCTAGATCCTATTGATTCAGAACACACAAAATAATCTTCAAGAACCCAACCTCATTATCTTTGCACTTGGTAAATAATAGGTAAAACGTTATTTTTTATTGCTGTGTATTACTTACCACATTCGTAAAGCCATAAAATAAAGAAAATAGTAGAAAACCTTCCAAATAGGTCTGAATGGAAAGTAATGCCACCACTGACTTCATACCTTTTTGGTTCTAGTACATTTAGCACGCACTCTGTTTCTCTAAAACTTGCCTGACAACAAATTGACTGGTAACTGATGTGAATTTCATAATTACGGATACGTTTTTATATTTTCACGGCCATCATTAGCATCGGTGTGGATCTGCCGATGAGTGCTCCATTGTAATCCCACGTTCTCTTGTACTATTGTGCATCGTTTGTGCGAAAGTGGGAAAGTCTACAGACCTGTCTGTTATAGATCACATTTGGCTCTAAAATTACTTATTATGACATTTCTAGCTTGAATTCTGTGCTACGCCCACCATTGGTATATTGGTGAATTAAATTCTACAGTCATCATTTGATTTATAACAACCTCACACAAGACATTCATGGGCGCCCGCAGAAAATTTTCTAGGGGGGGGGGGCAAAATATTTTTAGTAATGTTTTATTTTACTGTGGCGTATTTGTATGGTGAACGAACGGACAGGACACTGTAGATACTGGACAATATTATAACGATTGTTCATTCTGTATCAACAATTTTTTTATTAACACAATATATGTAGAAAACAAAAAATATCATAAGTAACGTAAATAAAATTTATTCTTTAAACAAGAACTTGGAGTCGTCTGTTATCTTTGCCAAACATATCTACAATTTTGTTCATATGTTGCAGTTCACTTTGTCTCTGTGTACGCTTAACATGCACAATCCAGACAGATGTACATCTGGCATTGTAGATCTAAGCCATGAAATCTTGGCTACTTTTGTATTCTCGCGTTTTCCAAAAATCAAACAAACTCAAGGCTTCAGTTTCAAAATTATCAATGTGGTGTATTTGATTAATAGTAGACATTATATCCTTAAACTGTTGACGATTCAGTTTGCACAATTTGGAAGGATGTAGCAACGCTAAGTTAAATTAAATTGTGCACTATTGGCTTCACAAAATCGACTTTCCATTGAGTTAATTAGAGAATCTAAGTATGGAATGTAAACTGTTTGTCTGAAATACTCTTCAACACTTATGATTCCCGGATTACTTGGATGCGTTTGTCTTCCACACTGTCTTGGGATAATCATTTCAATATCCACTTTCTGTGCGAGTTTACCGTTTTCTCAAAAATATCCCTGAAATAGTTATCGGAATCACCTCGGTAAAGTTTTACTAGAATGAGCAATCCAGGGGGGGGGGGGGCAATGCCTCCCCTTGCCCCCCCCTGTGGGCGCCCATGAAGACATTGCAATTTAAAATTACGCACGCGAAAAGCATTCACCTATCAAGTACTTAATTCTAGCCACTTACATACGTGCATGAAATAATCTATGGTCCACAAATTATTCGTGAATCGCTTTTCAGATCGCAATAGCCGGTCGGCATACCAACATAATATACTTAACAAATTATTTTTCAGTGGTAAAAGTTATGCCCGATGAAAAAATGAAAGTTCACAATTCTTTACTCTATTCAAATTAAAATATCTTCTTCAGCAAATTCTTTTGATTCATTTGATCTTGCCATGTCTTTCTGGAGCGTTGAAAATTTCACATTATACTTATCCATATATTTAAACTATTTACTTTAATTGTGCCTACGTCATCTCTGGGGATTATGTGCGGAAGGTCTTTTTGAGGAAAGGAATGAGCCAGAGGAGAGACTCCTGTTGCAAGGGGACGGAAAATCATTCCACAGCCGAGCTGTTCAAATCATGGACGAGTGTAAGAAACGACCCGTTCCTTTTTAATAAATGTGTCCGCCGTGTACAAATGATGGGCCCACGAGTGTTTTACAAATACGCACTAGTGCCGAAGGGATCAACGACGACGGTTTCTCGGAGCATCATTGAATATAATTATATACATATCTGCATTCAAAAACAGTGTAAATCTATAATTTAAATTCTCTAAAATTTACAATTTAGGAAACAAAATTTAAAACAGTAACTTCTTAAAAAAATGTGCCTTTTTGTAAGTTCTTTCGGTGCTATTGAAAATATCTGATACTTCTACATATTGGTTACCTAAGCTGTGTGTATACGTGGTGAAAAGGAGCTCGTAAACGAATTGGTATTGACTTGATTGTAGCAGTGAAAGATATTTTTATTTTTCCTCTTCCTCAAAAAGACCCTCCACCCAGCATCTCAGATGATGTAGACCCTTTGGGTAATTATTTTCCTCAGGGCCTGCGATGTGGAGTTAATATAAAAAAATCGTGTGCAATATTTAATTAGCAATATGAAATTGTGACTCCATTATGAACATTGAAATGAATTCAATTGCAATAATGCAGGTCTGTCAATAAGAGAATTAATGATTTAAAAAGAAAAATGACATCGAGTATCAAACCTTCTACCGGACAAAATTTTAGATCTTTCGTTCGACGGTTGTGGTTTATATTTTCAAAAGGGTTATTAAGTTCATGATTTATATGTCTTAAAAACTTTTTCTGAATTTTTTCTACGGAAAATGATAGCGATATTGGTAAAACAAGGACAGTATTTCCTTATTTACTCGTATATATCTGACGCCTGTACACTAATAATTGTAAATTGTTTAATTAGATGAGATAATTAAGATTAATTAATTTAATTATAGAATAATTTATCAAACGGACCGCCCGTTTCTGCACAGAGTTCAACGATTTTTCAAGTATATTGAAATTATTAAAACATCCAATTATTTTAAGAAAAATCATAAAATTCGATCTCTTTCGGAAGATCTAAATGTTTTCCAATTGGACTATTTTTTGCGGTATACGTGGGTCCATTCAGACAATTTTTCATCAACCTGAAATTTAACCTGAAACTCCTTTCACAATCAAAGCATTCTAAACGCCAAAACCATCTGTTATATTTCTTGACACTTGTTAAAAATACTAATCACCTGTAAAAATACTATCACCTGTGTATAGGAGTAATAAACCAGATAAAACGTGACATTTGCTGCATTCATACGAGGATTTCATTCCTCCGCAATCGGAATATAATACTAGAATAGCGTATCAACAGCCTAATTAACGCTTCATATAATCCGGTAATCCGTCGCTAAAACAAAAAGGGCTTTATTATCTTTTATAGCTTCGTGTTTCTCTTTTTAATGGCTGTATCAATACTCCAATTGAATCCATACTGTAAAAGTTTATTGCATTAAACGAGATAAGATAGGGGATATGCAAATTGTAATGCTGGTAGAAAAAGCTTTATCAAATCGGAATAAAGTGACTCAAACGCGTTTGTTTTTTTATCAGTAGATACGAAGATTTATAAATAAATTTCAGATTTTAAAACACAATATTAAATTTGTTCCATTGGATTTCCAGCTAGAAATAATATAACAGCTGGAGGATGGAATTTTATTGGCATTTTCGAAATTGAAAATGATTTTGTTCTAGTCAAACAGTATTAATAGGCTTGCGTCTGCGTGTTTAAATTTCAGAACCCAGCTCGAGTGCATCTCGGACGTCACCCATACGCGCCGCTTTAAAAATAACATCTGTGTACATGGAATTTCACACAAAGCTACTGTTATAATTCGGTTTCAAATTAAAAAATTCGTCACAAGACATCACTACTTCCATCAGCAGCTCGCGTATGGATGTTTCCCCCCCTAGGAATAAGTGCTACGGATTTATATACTTTAAGTATCCTTCCGGATTTGGAAAGATTGACGGCAATCCCTGACGAAGTTGTTATAAATTACATATAACGTCATTGCGTGTCGCGGTTATTTTGTCACTGTTACTTTGTCTCGGTGAGTCACCGACGGTGACCAGCTGTCGCCACTGAATCAAAGTGGATCCGAGAAACTGGTTATTTGAGGAGCCATGGTCACTAACACTCAAACCGGGCGAAGCCGAACTAAAAGCCGCCCGCAGGGCCTAGCAGCAAAAACCTGCGGAGCGAGTTTTTAACTGCTAGTTGGAAATAGTTGGAGCATTGAATTTAAGTTTCATTTTCAAAATGGAAAAGATTACATTCTTGTTTGTTGGAACTTACAATTAGAGTGTCTTTTTCAAAATTGGAAATGATTACGTTCTAGTTTGCAATACAACAGTTGAAGCATCGAATTTAGGTGTCATTTTCAAAATTGGTAATGATTATGTTCTAGTTTCAAATAATATAACAGTTGGAGCACAGAATTTAAGAGTCATTTTCAAAATTGGAAATGATTACGTTCTAGTTTGAAATAATACAACAGTTGGAGCACAGCTTTTAAGAGTCATTTTCAAAATTGGAAATGATTACGTTCTAGTTTGAAATAATACAACAGTTGGAGCACAGCTTTTAAGAGTCATTTTCAAAATTGGAAATGATTACGTTCTAGTTTGAAATAATACAACAGTTGGAGCACAGCTTTTAAGAGTCATTTTCAAAATTGGAAATGATTACGTTCTAGTTTGAAATAATACAACAGTTGGAGCACAGCTTTTAAGAGTCATTTTCAAAATTGGAAATGATTACGTTCTAGTTTGAAATAATACAACAGTTGGAGCACAGCTTTTAAGAGTCATTTTCAAAATTGGAAATGATTACGTTCTAGTTTGAAATAATACAACAGTTGGAGCACAGCTTTTAAAAGTCATTTTCAAAATTGGAAATGATTACGTCGGTAATTTAGGCTATCCGTAGGGAATTAAAATTAAATACCTACCCTGTTTATTGTGCGCTTGCGTTTATTTACTTTACATGAACATGTTTATTTATATGAAGCCCTGAAGAAAATAATTCCTGTCGGGGCCTATATCATCTTTGAGGATGCTGTGTGGAGGGTCCTTTTTATGGACGGAAGGAGAGGTAATTCTGGGAAATAAAAAGGTATGGGGTATGGGAAAGGAAAAAAGGACAGAACATTTTAATCCACACCTCCCACTGCGGTGCAAGGCGATGTTTCGAGAGAATTATATTTTCAGAAAATTATTTTAATTATCATTTCAAAATAGGAAGTGACGTACCTACCTGAAATTTTAGAATTACAACCTAAGTATTGTAATATAATATTGTTTTAACATAAAATTATTAAAATTGCATAACGCTTAAAAAGTGTATTTCTCTTAAAATTGAGCATTCAGCAATCCCCCCAATAATTACAATACAGAGGGATGCGAACTTTCCTTTACTTTTATTGTTTTTGCTTTTAATACAAAACCACTCAAGATTTAATGTGGCGTAACCTAACGATTGAGTCTCATAAAAATGAGTCGTTAATATCTTTATTTGATAAATATTTTCATTCCTGACCTTGGTGGCGAAATCAATAAATAAATACATACGTATTTTTCAAACATTGAATAAATATTATTTTTTTACAAAAAAAAACTTTTTTTTATAACTTTTGAAGGTTGTTCCCATCAATGCAGTATATCATTGAAGAAGATGTTAACAATAATAATCTAAACGAAAATATAAAAAAAAAAGAAAAATAGAAAAAGATAATGGTCGCAACTGGAACTCGAACCCAGAACCTCTTATATAACCGGGACGTGCGCGTTATGTCAAAGCATATCTGTCAATCTTACATTTCAAATTCTAGAAATAACAATACGATCTTCAACTTTTTTTTGAGATTGACAAATATGACGGTTTGACAGAAGGTGGCAACGGCGGAATTGGTAAATGCGCATGTTCCGATTAGAAGAGAGGTTCTGGGTTCGAGTCCCAGTTGCGACCATTTTTCTTTTCAATTTTTCTGTGTCTTGTTCTCTTTCATATTTTCGTTTAGATTATTTTTGTTATCATCTTCTACAATGATACATATTAATTTACTGAAGACTTCTGACGATGATACCAGACTTACGTTTTGATTCCTGTCAAATAACATACAATGTACTAATAAATAAACTACAATAAAATAATGCAAACCTATAATCTTCCAGCAATCACAAAAATAAAACTAAAAAGGCAAAAAGAAATCAATAAGTACGTTTATTGGATTGGGAATAATTTTTTACTTACAAATTTGTTAACTTTAGGCATTTTAGTGGTGTGTATTTAAACAACATCAGAGTTTATTAAACATTGTTATTGGTGATCTAAATTTGAAAACTATGAAATAAGTAGTAAAAATAGTAAGATAATTAGTTATGTCGTCTTCTCTTCAATTCACATTTTTCCACTGACGTCCATTAAAGGTAAATTATAAGTTAAAGGTAGGTACAAGTTTTCAAACTAAAGTTAATATTACAATTAAGGGCAGGTAGGTACTTACAATCATCAGTAAACTGCATGCAACTGTCATCGATGTTAATCATTCCCGCATGTTTATAAATGGTCTGTTAATACCGGTACAAAGTAGTCTGTCCACCGTGATCACGTTTAAACTGGCTTCGTCAACATTCGGCTTGCATTTTAAATTAACACTAAATATCTGAAGTTCCACAGAACAGATGTCAAGTTCTTAAATAAACACAAGGAAAAAATATTTCCATCAGTCCAATAATTTACCTTCTGAGTCAAAACACAAACAATCTGTTGATTTTGATGCACAACTTAAAATTAAAAATTAAATCGGCTTGTTGCGTGTAATTTCAATTATTATTATTTTTTTAAATTCGTTATTTACTTTGCATTATTTATATATATTTAAAACTTACATTGTAGTCATTCCACACTAAAGATATTCGTTTTTTTTTTACTAAAACGAAATAAATAGAAAAATGTTTTTATTTTATTATTATTATTTTAAGTCTGTTGTTTTATTCCGCATTTTCGTCAAGATGTATTTGTTTAAACTTTGAAATTAAACTCATAACGTGAAGTTTGCAAACTTGTAGCTCAGTTTTGAAAGTTTGCGACAGTGTCGTCTGCATTGGTCGGTGTTTGCACGGAGAGCGCGGCATAGGTGCTCGCAAACCGGTGTCACGGCATCGACTGGCTGAAAGTCGCTGAAAGTCGGAGATACGGCGAGATAGGCCGGAGCTTGCTGGCGACGGCGACGCTGCCGCGATACCGACGCGACCGACGCTCGCTGCCCGTTCGGCGCGGAGCAGGAACATCGCACATCGCTTTTTACGTCCGCTCGCCGATGCTAAACAACGCTGGTATCGCGGCAGAGCTTTTATCAAGTCAATCTGTAGGATGTGTTTATTGGAGGTGTCCAAATAATGTACTGATTTGCTCGGTTGGTGATATAAGTGGCAACTATATTTTGTTTGTTTTATATCAGCAGGTGTTTCAGCATATTTCGTATATATATATATATGTGTCACACGTGTTTTGTGTTACACTATCTTACCTACCGGCTTTGCCCAAGTATATTTTATTAAACAAGTAAGTTGTTTTTTAATTGAAAACTTCTTTAGCACCGCTGTGATTTGAAACTAGATGAAACAAAAAATGCGACACTAAAAAGAGACAAACACATACATTTATAGGATTTAGTCTGCGAGAAAATAAGATAGCATAATCGCTCTCCTCTTTATGCGTGGCTTCGTAGCGTATCGGTCTCTTCTTTTTGCTGTGATTCGTAGTCTCCCCACTCTTGTCTACTTTAGTTTTCTGATGGTTTAACTTCTACCGCATTTAAATTGCACACTCTGATTTTTTTATTCTGATTGCAATACACAACAATCTCTATTAAAATTTACGTAACATTTTTATCCATGCGATTTATCCCAAAGCTAATAGTTCCGTTTTCATGATGTGCTTTGATCCATTAAAGAAAATAAGTAGGCGTATTACTCTTTGAGCTGAAGGAAAATGTTATTTTTACATTGCCGCTGCAACAACTTCGCGGCACAATAAATATTTTACAACAAATTTATGAGTGAACATGGTTTCGTCTAATGATTTCTGTCAATAATGAAAATATCTTAAGGCTCTGTTGTAGAAAGCGATCAAAAAGAAGAAGAATGGCAGATATGTGAATACGAGTGTTAGAGGAGCGCGCTACTCGTATAATTAAAAACGAAAATATTTAAGCGAAAATTAAAAAACGACTCGTTTAAAATATAGCAAACATATCGTGGGAAAAGTCTTAAATAGCATTTAATGAAACACTGTATTTTTTTCATACATCTAACTTGTAAAATAAGAGAAAAAAGGTTATATACTACATAAAAAGGGTTATTATCCGCGTACACAAAATCTAGAATATCACAAGAAGTCACCCCAGAAAGGATCTCGTGGTCCCAGGGAGCAATACGGCAAAGTTTTAAAAGACATATACATATCTGGGAGCGAAATTGTGTAATAAAAACCCACAGAATCAAATATTAAAACATCCAAAATGACATGCATCGGTTCAATAATAACTAAATGGTTGATTGGCTTAGGTAGGGTTGAGTCTGAAAAATTATTAAATATGTAACTCAAAACTTAAAATTTGTCACTTAAAACTTAAAGCTTGGTTAACTATTAATGGTACAGTCAGTATGCCTACGTATATTTAATCTACAAAAAAAAAAAAAAAAAACATATTTAATTTTTCAGAATACATTTTTGGCATTTTTATCAGCATTTGGTTCCTTAGAACGGGCAATCTGCTTAGTTAGAAACTGATATAGACATACAAGACATATTAACACGCATACGTTTTTAATATTTAAGGTTACTCCTAAATATTATATTATAACGTTATTTTTGCTGTATAAATGCATCTAATGTATTAAATAAAATAAAATAAAACAAAATTCATATAATTATAAAGATCTTAAAAAAAACGCACATTTTAATGGTTCCGTGACTTTTCAACCCGCGACAAAATATCCCCGACAAAATATCATACGGACAAAACATCCTCCAAAAAAAATCTACTAAAACCTAACCTAACCTAACCGAACAAAAAAGTAGTACAGACATCCTGTAAAGACAATAAATTATTGTTAAAAAATAGTCAAATGGGACAAAAATAATACAGGCATTCTGTAAAGACAATTTTATTGTTCGAAAATAGTAGAATGCAAAATAAATAAGGTTAGGTTAGGTTTTAGAACATATTTTGTTGTAGGACGTTTTATCCGCAGGATATTTTGTCGGGGATATTTTGTTGCGGGATGAAAACGCGCTGTACCCATTACAACAGCTAGAACTTTTGAGGTTTTTTATGAACTTTCGTTCTACATAAATAAAAGAAAGGTCCATACATAAACATGGTTTTATTTCAACAAAATTTAAAAAAAAATGTTTTTAACAGGAGACATTAAAACAATTCCTTACTAGCGATCTCAATCGTTGTATGGAGTATCATGAATTCTCAGATTCAAACGACAATCTAAGTTATTAATCGTCAAAATATCGATAATGTAGTCACTCTAAGCTATCATAAATACATTTTTCTGTCGAGATATATGTTTTTATTAACTATTTATTTTCGTTAAATACTATATAATGAACATCTAATAATTCTCCTACTCATTCGGCTCTAAGAGGTGGCCGTGAACGCACGCTTCATACGGTCCGTCGTGTCAATCTTTTTTCAAAGTTCGAAATTCCGCGTAATTATAATACTTCCATGCGACGTTTCAACAATATTACACTCTATGCGTTGCGCGTAGAGACTATAATAGCGTGCCGCCTTTCTCATCTGTGAGTTTCCGTTGAAGCTGCGTAGTGTGAACTAGTATTATTAAGAATTAATTTATTGTTAACATTTTTTCGGGTTTCTAGGTAATAAACAATTTGATATTTTTAAAATATAAAAGTGTGGATCGTCCACACTATTCTTTGCGTAAATTTGCAACCGGTAATAGTCCCGGAAAACTCATAAAGCAATTAGAATTAAAAAGATTGGAGAAAAATAATCAACAAGTTTTAAGTTTTTTTTTTACATGAGCTCCACACAGGAGGCCCTGAGGAAAATAATTTCCCTCAGGGCCTATGTCATCTTTTAGGATGCTGTGTGGAGGTTTTTTTTAAGGAAAGGAAGGAGAGGAGAGTTCTGGGAAGGAAAAGGGTTTAAGGGGTGGGTAGGAATCTGAGGTTCAGTGTGTCCTGGTCATCCTGTCCAGGACCTAGACAAACCTAACCCCATGAACCCGGGCACCCCTGCTAAATCACCAAACGTAGCGAACCACTTGGGGTGACCTATGGCAGAGGTGTTGGTTATCCAATAAAGATTCCCGGGGCGGCGGTACCCATTCCCGCCTTCCAAATTAAGTAAAAAGAAAAGAAAAACCCTGCAGCTCGTTCCAGCAAAAGATCAGCATTATGGTCCCAATGCAGAAAAACTTGATAGGGACCAAGCATCGTATGAGGCAGATAAAGATGATTTTTTAGAAAGGCTTTTTACCATAGCCAATGATAGGCAAGCAATTGAAAGGGCGACAGTACTTCAAGCATCTAGTGGAAAGTGGATCGAGATGTGCCGCAATATGATTACGGTATCGTGGTTTGGAAAAGTGTGCAAACGGGGGCGAAATATCAGTTGCGCTCTATTAGTCAAAAATATACTGTACCAGCAATCGTTACCAAATATTCCTTCAATTCGACACGGACAACAACATGAATACGATGTCCTGAAGGAGCTTGCAGAACTAAAACGCATTACCATAGAAAAGTGTGGTCTTTTCATAGATGAAGAGTATCCGTATATGGGTGCGACCCAAGATGGAATTTCTTCTGAAGACACTGTGATTGAAATTATATGTCCTTTTGCAGCACGCAGCATGCTCATACATGAAGCAGTAAAATCCAAAAAAATTACCCTTTGGATACTAAACAAAAATGGAGAAATGCTGGTAAATACATCTCACGATTAGTTTTACTAGTTCAGGGCCAATTACATTTAACAAAAAAAGATATTTGTATGTTTGTTGTATAGACTGAACTCAGAATAAAAATCGAAAAAATTTTACGGGCTGACGAATTTTGGCAGACTAATATTTACAATTTTTGCATGCTACCCGAATTAATTGATCCTCGACATAATCGCTGCATGCCTATTAGAAATCCTGAGTATTTAGAAAAGTGCATAATAGCGAAAAGAAGTAAAGTAAAATTGGTTTTAGCTAAAACCAAAACATGTAAGAAGGAATTGTTTCGAAGAAATCAATAACATTTTATTTCATTGACGTGTCTTCGGAAGAAATTTAATTTATATTCCTAATATATGTAGTCCACATTTTTAGAGATAGGGAAGAGGAGGGTTGGAAAGTTTCTGGTTATTCAGATCTAGTCACTAAACATAACTACGCCGTTCTCAAGCAACTTTCAATTCTGAATTATAGTCTCTCACCAGGGCGATACTGAATGTATCTTCGACTTTGGAACGAAGTACAGATTCATTATATGTACCTATATATATTTTATTTTAATTCTACAATATGATATACTCATGTAAATTAAATTTATTTTGTCCTCGCCGGCTTTTGAACCCGTGACCTCAAATCAAACTAGACAATTTAGTATTAACGGTGCCCCGCCACACTGCGAAACCAGGCTGGAACAAAGGCCAAGCCTTTTGTCTCTTTTTATTTACGTATTACTATATGTACCTTTTACTATGTGTACCTTTTTCATCTATGTAAGTATCAAAAAAATTCCAAATAAAAAGTTATATTAAATGTTTTGAGAACCTCCTCCATGAATCAAGCTATCGCTACATTACATCACGTTGTAAAATATATTTTAACATAATTTTCGAAATCATAATATCTGGAATTAATAATCATTTGTTTTGTTCTGCGAGTGTCTTGGTTTTGAATGGAACGCACCAGCCAGCTGCATGAGCTACGAGTTCGACATTCGAATTCGAGCTGGAAACATTTTAATACCGAGGGCCGTTAAAACAAGTTCTTTTTACAATGGTTCGGTTGCAAAAATATTGAATTCCTTTTAATCGATTAAATTACGCTACCATCGTATCTTATAATACAATTCTATGTTCTGGAAGATTTTTTTTTACATTAGCTTTACACATGAGGCCCCGAGGAAAATAATTCTCATTAATAATTGTCATTTTTGGAGATGCTGTGTGGAGGGTGTTTTTAGGAAAGCAGGAAGAGGAAGTTCTTGTATGAAAAATGGTATGAGGGGTGTGTAAGAATCTGGAGGTAAATGTGTCTAGGAGTGACGAACGTTTAAATCCATCCCACCCACTGCGGTGCATATCCATCCCTCCCACAAAGGGACTCCCTCAATCAGGCATCCGCCGCCAAGACCCTTCTTCACTTCTGAACTTCACCCCATGAACCCGAGCACCCCTATTGCGAACCACTTGGGTTACCTTTGGCAGTGGTTTTGGTCATCCAATAAATTGTTCCCGGGGCGGCGGTTCCCATACCCGCCTCCCAAATAGATGAAAATATTCTTCAATAATTATTTTTTTCTCTGAAATTTGGTGTCAGGAAATTATCATAATTACCAAGATTTGCTGATTCTGTATCTCACTTATGCAAAACCGGCAGATCCCTTCAAACCATACCACTCCATCTCATACGTTGGTGACTATAAAAACTTTACTGTCATGGCCATTCGATGATTTTGACATTTCAGAAATATGTTATCCCAGTATGTAAAAACTTGGAAAGTAACAACACGTGTGGAAGATAATTTAACAAAATTTATTTTCTGTGGTCAAGTGCTGATAGATAAGATAAAGCCGGGAATATAACACGGGCGAGACCGATTACGAACGTTAATAATAGTGTTGAATTAATTGGCTATTTGTTTTGTCTCTGCTCCTTGACAAATCAGAACAGAGACAAATCACAAAACTTTTGAAAAGAGGTACGGAGTTATTAAAAGTTATATAAAAATATCAACCACCATAACACGGGCTCGACCCTAGCATGGTGGACGAAAAATCCACAAATGATGTAACCATTCAAAGCTATGAATAAAGAAAAATTTAAAAAAATCGCTAACCTAATCTTTTTCATTAATCGCAAATTCACTTTGTAACGTCATTAAAATGAAAAGAAAATAAATCGTACCTATATGTCGCAGCCCCATCATAAAATCAAATAGATCATGATGCGCCTCACTACATCATGATTAGCCGCCATTTCACGATGTGCCAGATTATGATGTAGCGAGGCGCATTATGATCTGCCTGATTTTATAATCGGTTACGACAAAATATAAACAAACTATTTAATCAAAATAATCGACAAAACAGTTTGAAATCGATGGTTTCTTTGTCAGGATAAATGACAAAAAAAAATTAAAAAAAAAATATATATATAACATTTCTAAATCTACTTAGAAGTTACTTTACTGGAAGAGAACAAATTGTACAAATTGGTAAAAGAAAGAGTAAAACTCTACCAATTAAATTCGGTGTCCCCCAGGGAAGCGTATTAGGACCTATACTGTTTCTGATTTACATAAATGACCTTATGAATCTTCCCATCAATGGAAACATAATGAGCTTTGCAGACGACACTGTTATTATATTCCACGAAGATTGGACATATTGGACAAACACCTATGCGGAGGCGGAACATGGCCTGGCTGTACTTCAAAACTGACTAATAGTAAATTCCCTTACATTAAATGTGAATAAAACTAAATATCCAACTTTCTCCAAAAACCAAACCAAAGAATGAGCATATCCTCAAATTATATGAATGTCAAAATAATTTTCCAAATGTTCCTGTCCGTAAATAACCTAAACAAAAAGTATTAAATATCTTGAAATTGAAATTGATGAAAAACTATAGTGGAATTCACACATTGATCGAACCTCAAAAAAGCTAGCAAAGCTCATCTACATCTTCAAAAAAATTACGAAACATCTTGTCAATGAGGGATTTAAAGAGAGTATATTATGCTTTATCCCACTCTCGAATGGATTATGGAGTAATAGGATGGGGCTCAGCAGCATCTAAACACTGTGATGAATTGCATTGATCAACAGTGAAAATTAGGAAATATCGTAGCTTCCCACTTTAATTTAAAAAGAAAATATCAATTACTTATAAAACGGACACGTCTACGACATCTATCGGATTAGAGTAAAGTGAATTCATATTTACGGTAGGGATCTATAATTAGACAAAGTGAGACGAGTATTGATAAAAAAATCACAGATGGTATCAACAAATAATCAAAGACAGGGACTCCCCATATACTTTGGGCCGTGATATATTGACAGCCAATTGAATTACAGCAAAAACGATTAAAAACCGAGTTAGCCTATCAACAAGAAGAGGGCCGAGCCCATTTTTAGAACAAAGGAACGACCTTTGGACTTGGCAATTAGTAATGTAATTAATGAGTTTGACGTTCCCACCAAACCGAGAGGTGAATAAACTCCATGGGAAGAAATAATCTGTTCAGGGACAAAAGTACGGTGACCCCAAGAAATGTTATCATTAACCGGTACGTTCCAGGGATCAGAAACCCTAGTTCTCGAACGCATTAAAGCATATAAGGTGCGGAAAAAAGGATACACGTAAACACGATGGAAAAAGTTTAAGTGGAAAATTGCATAGCAAGTGACGAAAACGTGTTGTAAGGTGTTAGGGAGATTTCATCTATAATACGATTGTTTGTGACGACCGGAGATGATCGATTCGAGGGAAAACGTGCTAAAGGAAATGGAAATGTTGAAAAAACAATGGAAAATTATTGTTATCAATTCTAGACGGAGCTAGGATATTACGATGAAAGATTTAGGGAGGAAACGTCAAAAAAAAAATGAGAGTTTTAAAGAATAGGCGAGGGTATATTTCAGATGTCTAGAGCAGTAACAAGTGTTAGAGAAGAAATAGAGTGCAGTACGGAGGGGAGTGGAAAATGCTGAAAACATTGCGATAGAAAAACTCAGGAAAAGGAGTCATTTTACGTAATTAAAATGGAGTTTATAGAGTAACATAGTACGCGATTGCAGAAAAAAAATGAGGCATTACAATGGTTGTCGATCCCAGATGTATTTTGTTGTGATAAACAAGGAATATTCGAACATGAAAATTGTTTATATAAGGGCAATTAGCCGTTAAAAAGGTAATAAAAATTATCATGGGTCTTATGAAATATTTACATTAAAGAATTCTCGTAAAAGTTAACGACACTGAAATAAAAAAGGATTTATTGCCAGGTGGGTACAGGAACTAATGTATACAACTGTCAAGGCATATGGTTTATGGGATTTTGCGTAAGAACGGGACAAAATTTGGGAGGCGATCTCTATGAAGCAATAAAAATGACAGGAATTTAAGGGCCGAAGTGGGGGTATCCCCTATAAAGATGTTAAAAATGATATATTTATTAATAACAAATAGAAAATGAAATTTTCCAAGAGGCAGCAAACATCAAAAAACGATATGGTTATATCAGGGAAGTACGGGGAAGTGAGGGGAAAGGAGATACGACAGAGAAAAACAAAGGAAATCTTAGATTAACAGTGAATAAAATAAATACGGCTTGAAATATAAAAATCTATAGAGATATGAACAATAGCGTAAGAATAAATAAGGAAATTCATGGAAAGAGTGTCGTGAATAAAAGAAAATTCGAGAAAGAATGGAAAATTCAAATATACGACGTAAATAGAGAAAATTCGGTTTTAAATGGAAAGGTTCATATAGAATACAGAAAAACTCGTGGAAAAATAATAAAATAAAAATGAACAATTTGCGAGAAAGACTTCGACATGAAGATATCTCTGATAGGCGAATTTGGGGACAGATTTGGAACATATGGTAGATGCCGTACGCACGGACATGTTACGGAATAGATGAAAATAGAACTTTAAAATTATTAAATTCAAGCTAATTTTGTATGAACAACAGGACAAAGGAAGTTGGGCCATTAAACATGGATCTTACTAAATCCGGATCTTGTAAGTATGGAAGTACGAGACAGAATTTAATGTATCAAACGCAAAACGTACAAAGAGACCGCATTCGACAATAATGGAGAGGTTTCAAGAAATTACGAGTTGATAGTAATTAGATTGGTTTATTATAGGAGATTCAGATACGATCTTTTGGACCTGAGAGGGGTATAAAAGTCTAGACAAATGCCAGTTGAGGACAGTCTACGTCGTGGTCGAAAAGGTTGTAACTTCGCGGAACGTGACGAAACGGTGGGTGATTTAAATTTGAAAAATTCTAAGTGATAATTATTTTGATACTTAGAAAAATTTCACATTCTAGTCAGTGATATACAAAAAAAAATACTTTGCAGTTAGAGTCAGTGAAAAATAACAATAAAGCCAACGCATTATTTACTTGTGAAAAATAAAAGTGCTCGTGATAAATACAATTTGTTTTAGTGGGAAATTCGGATTTTATAATCACTTAATATCGTATTTTTAAACTTAGAAATTTCGCGTTTAATATTAGTGCAATAAATAACTGAAGTGATGTGATAATTTAGCGTGATGAAGTTATAATTAAGTACGTGTGTTCAATCTAAGTGAAAGTGTTCTAACAAATAATAAATATTTAAATTAATTATCTTAAATAATAATAATAAAACAAAATAATATTTTATTAATACATAAAATTTCGGAGGGATAAAAATTTAATTTAACAACAATTTACCATCTCTAAATTAATCGTGAAGTAACTATCATTTAAAGTGTTATCTAACCAACGAGTTTTGAGATAAAATACAGTTTAGAACGATAGAGTTCATACATCATTTTAATTAATTAGATTAAATGAAAAAAAAAAAATTGAAGTCAAAAAGATTTAATTAAATTTAGGAAAATAAAAAATTAATTTAGGAAAATCGCAGCAAGGTTACCGTGTATTTCCCGGTCGGAAAAAACCTTGGTAGGGGTAAGTCTTTTCCGTTATAAAATTTTACAGATTCCAAGGAGAAAGCGGAATGGAGCAAACATTGGTATTTGGATTAATTATTTGACCAAGATATTACTCGCTTAATATGTGATATGTAACTATATTAAAATATTATAAGTATAATAAGTATATTTTATATATTTATATATGTATGTATATAAACATATATATATGTAATTTATTGTTCCCAAGAAAAATTTTAATCAAAAAAAAAAAAAAGAAAAACACTTATATAAAAAGAGGAAAAGGGTATCGATTCCTACCTCTGAATTCATCAATAACTATTAAAAGTAGTTATGTGTGATAAATTTACAAATCAATATTTTATATTTAATGTTATGTATGTATTAATATAATTTCAGAAAATCCAGAGCATTTGAAATAAGTTATGATATTAGAAATTATTTCAATCATAAAATTTATGTATATACATATCAATATTATAAATTATTTATTGAGACAAAGTATATATAAATGAATAAATATGTATACGTAATCGGGTATCAGACTAGACAATTGCGCTAAGTACATCATTATCAAACAAAGAAAATTTTAGAGTCATCTCACACGTCTCCGGAATGTCTAAAGTAAACATACCTCATACGCTTGAATCTAGGTCACGAGGACGTAGAGAATGTTTACAAAGCTCAAATTGTTTACAAAATAATTCGGTCACTGGGGCACTAGTTCGAATACGGAAAAAAGAAAAAAAAAATGACCTTGATTAGTGGATATCGTACTTAGGTATTAACTTCTAGGAACGGGATAAAATTATTATATTGCGCAATTATTAGGAACAAAAAGAAAAGAAAAAAAAATGACCTTGATTAGTGGATATCGTACTTAGGTATTAACTTCTAGGAACGGGATAAAATTATTATATTGCGCAATTATTAGGAACAAAAAGAAAAAAAAAAAAATTAAACACTATTTTTAATTTGAACGTAAAGAGGTATCTACAGACCTAAGCAATTGAAAATTAACAGATTTATTATAGCAGTTCAAAAGGGTGTATTGAAGATTTACATGAAACAGTTGAAAAATCACGGGATAGCTTAATAAGGGGTAATGAGGATTTACATGATTCAATTGAGAATCACGGGATAGCAAGAGTTTATCAAAAGTTGAACATTGGAGGGGAGGGAAAGAAAAAAAAAATACAGTTCAACCAACAGAAGGCAGTGTTCGCTTCTGTAACAAGGACCATTAATCAAACCATAGAGATGGCGGATCTCTCAAACAAAACCGTCAACAAAACCAAACAAAAGCTTGGAGTTATGGCGAATCTCCAGAACACATCGCCAGATAAGATCTTATTGTACTAGTATATATTTATATTTCACACTATTCTTACGTATATATTCGGTATCAATCTGAGGATTGTGCAGAATCCGATGGGCGAGATCCGAGCTCGGGATGCGTTGCAAGTAGTTTCGTATTGCGAGTTATAAACCTTCCCAAAACGTATGTTTACATATATATCTTTTTATGTACTGTTCATTGAATGAAACGAACTCACTTACAATTAGTGCTTTAGGCCTGTCGGGTCACTCTCGTCTCATTTCTTGAACGTGGAGGGAGGATTCACGACCCGTAACTCCACACAAACCCGTGAGTATATGATTGCATATAGGACGAAACCGGTTCGCCCTAAGTAAATAGTAAACTTTGGAGGAGTAGGAATTTGGAGGTATCTGGGCTTGGGGGAAGACCTGAAGGCAGTGCATGATGGCGAAGGAAGGTCAATTGGGACGCGATAACTTAGGTATCAATCAATTGAACCGTGCCAAAAGACTGTGCGAATTTTGGGTTGACTTCTGATCACCCTGCTTACTTGATGGAGGCAGGAGCCAAATTTTGCCAGAAAAAGGGTTATTCTGAGTTCGTCAAATATGCAATTAACTAATTACATTAACCTACTAAATCCATCTTTATATGTACCTTATAGCAGCTGAATCTAAACGTAGGGGCGCCCAGCAGATACGAGATACAATCATAATCAAATTTACTAACATTTAACCATTTGAGTTATATTTAATTATCTGTTCAATTAGTCATGTGTAGTTTCGATTAGTATTGCTTATTCATGAATTCATTAGGATGTAGGGAATCATAATAAACGTCAAAGGGAAGTTAGTTCATTTAGAGAAATTACTTAAGGTTAAATTTGCAAGAGAGAGACCAATACAGTTTGAAATTCAACACTCTGTTTAGAATCAAGAGGGTTACCACAAAATTTAAAGTAATTAAAGTCCTGTATCATAAATCAAAAAAATTACACAACGTTTGATGGAGTTTAATTACAACCTAAATACGAAAATATTTACGTTCAAAGTCGTAAATAACGTATTTATTAGTTAAGTACATATATCGCTAAAGGTATGTAGTACAAGGGAGCTTTAAGTAGCTTTCTGTAGTTATCAGAGGAAATAAGGGTCCAATTTTATAAAGGCTTGTGTGACGTAGGGGAGGAATTTTCCATCCCTACCACACATATGCAAAGCCTTAAGAATTTAAATATCGATCAGAGCCAAGAGAAAAGAAGAATATTACGACTGGTGCCAAGTGCCCAGGAGTAAATAAAATACAGACAAATATAAGAGTAGAGAAAAGACAGTACATCACAACTGCACAGCCGTGACAGGAGATCAGAGTTTTACAAGTTGTTTTAGAAAAAAAAAAAAAAAACTTTTATTGGTCAATCTATTGCAAAAAAAAAAAAAAAGGAAAAAAAAAAAAATAATAATAATAAGTAGGACGTTATGTTAAATGAAGTGATAATAAAAATAAAATAAAAATCAGAACAGTGCGCCGTTAAATAAACACGAAAAAAATATATAAATAAATAAATAAATATACGAAAATAAATATATAAACAATACATTTAAATATAAAAAAAAGTGTTAACGAATAAACTCTACATGTTTTAAAATAATTTATAAAAGTGTCGATATAAAGTTAAATCAAGTGACCATGAATTTGTTGATTGCTTATGAGATTATAAATATCGTAACAAAGAATGTAGGTCAGATACAAGCGTAAACAGTTTATTCAAGGCAGGCCATAAATTGACAGAATAATGGTATTGACATTCCTGAATCCAGAATGTTAATGATCGTAATGTAAACAATCTGATACGAGATACCGCGGTGTTTGTAAGCATCGAAAGATTGATAACCTAAGCATCGAAAGTGATAACAAAACATCGAAAAATTTTGAAGTAGGCGACATCGGGGGTAACGCGCATCGCTTTAAGAGATTGTAGAATAAACAAACTCGAAAATGATATCAACACTCGGTTACGGAAAAAATAAACAGACTTTACAGATAAAAACGGGGGAACTTACCTACATAAAGTGACCCTTTGTTTATAGTTAATGTTGTGGGTTTGTATGTGAGGATTATCACATAAAAAGTCATAACATAAAAGATAAGGAACATAAAATAAAAATAACATAAAATATTTGATTGGGGATAGTGTCGAGTTGAGAACTTTAATATCACAGGCGAATGTTTTATAGGTATATACCTATTTAAGGGAACATTTGATCATTCGGACCAAAAAAGGAGGGGATTTGACGAAATAACATCAAGATAGGTATTGCGAACTCTAAATAGATTTTGCGAAAATATCGTAGGTATTGCGGAACTTGAAGGAATGGTTGGCATTCTAAACAATGAGTAATTATTGGTTGAACGAAAATCACGGGATATTCATTAACATTGGAGTAACAATATTCATTCCGTTTTTTTTGCAATTACCTACATTTATTTGAAATGAAGAGTGATGGTAGAGTTGATCTAATTTGGGTTACAATCATCATGCAAACAAATATAAATAATTGAAAATATTGTGTTTTATAGGGGGACAGGTTCCAAAAAAAAAAATAAAAATAAAAATAAAAATAAAAATAAAATAAATTATAAATATATATAGGTATATTTATAATAAATAGTTGGTATTGAGTTAAATTCATTAAAAATTTTAAACAAAAAATGGCGGAAAAAAGGAAAGTGGATGCGACAGAATTAGAAGCTAAAGAAATACCGTTGGGAGATGAATTACGGGAGATATTTAGACGTTCAAAGAGGTCTAAGTTACGAGTCGAGGTTATGATAGAAGTCGTTCAGCCAGAGGGGGAGACCGACACAAAATCGGAGGAACAGGGCGAAAATAAGCGAGAGTGTGAAGAGAGACTCACACATGGTATGTTACAGGAAAAACCCGAGGAAAAGGAACAAGAAAAGTTAACGAAGTAAAAGGAAAAATAAAAAAATAAAATAAAAAAATATAGAAAAACGAGAAAATTGAAAAAAAAAAAAAAAAAATAAGTAAATAAATAGAATAAGGAAGGCAACATAATTTACATAAGGTAATTTAGGAAACTAAAATAGAGATTATAAGGTTGTCGCTTAATAAGATAAAATATAAACATTAACCGGGCGACACTCGGAAAATAAAGAAAATGGTTGGGAAACGTGGAACAAGTAGGCGAGCCCAGGCTTTAGTGACAGCAATCGGGGAAAATGTCACAACCGAGACTTCAACAATAAACATAGGAGATATAACTACAATAATTCAGGCAGCTTTGGCACCGCTCGTCAATAAGATGCAAGAACTCGAGAAACAATTGGAAAGCCCAGCAACAGTGGCGGTGATAGGAGAGGATAGTGCGCCGAAAAGCGTTCTCCAAGTAGTGGAAATGTTACCACAGCAGGAACGACCATCATTCTCCGGTGGAGATCAAAATCCCATTAGTTTCCTGGAAGATTTAAAAGAATACACTAGAAAAGTGAAACGAACGGATCCATTAGTCGTCGTACGGGAAAATTTGAAAGGGGAAGCTAGATCGTGGGCAAAATTGTACAATAAACGATGGGAGACTATGTTAGATTTCGAACGAGATTTTTAGCTACCTATTGGGGAGACATAAAGAAAAATGAAGTTCGCCGTCGTCTTGCAGAAGGGGTATATGATGCCAAGAAAAATATATCCATGCTTACTCATTTCGCAAACTATTGGGAGCTAGCGAAGGCTTTAAAGATTACTGACACACCGTTGGGCATAGTTGACGAGATTATGAGACATTATCCGAAGGAAATTCAATCGCTATGGTTTTCGGGGCAATCAGGAGATGAGATTGTCGCCGCTGAGTTTCTACGAAAACTAGATACAATGGTATGTACACCAGAAGAACGGAACATGAAGAAGAGGAGTGGGGAGGAATCCAGCAAGAAGGACAAATACCGTGACCGTTACCACGCCATAAAAAGGAGGATACACGCAATTGAAAGTGTGGGCGAAAACGCTAGTTGCAGCAAGTGCACCGAAGTTAACAGCTCACCAAAAGAAAATTCTACAATAACTACAGCCGGGAAGGAGCTAATGGTCGCAGCCAACTCGGGAGATAAAAGGAGATTATAGCGCTTTACATTTAGCTAGATATTACACAAGTAATAAGAAACAAAAATCAGGTTTACAGTTAGTGGAAATCAACGGATAGAGTGCGAAGTTTACAAATATTTGTAAATGTTAATAAATAAATAAACGATTGAGAAATACAAATAAAAATATGTTAGGATACATTATAATTGGGGAGGGGGAAGAAAGAAAATTACTAAAATATTAGATTATCAGATTGCTTGCGAGGGGCGGATCGTCGTTAAGTCTTTGAGGGTGAGTGGACAAGTTCTTAATAAGCGACAATCATATTCAATTATTGAAATAGAGTAAGGCAAATAAATTCGTTAATTTTGATTTTCTAGTTGAAAAAAAAAAAATTTTACTTTTTTTTATGTGTTAGTGAGAAAAAAAAAAAAAAAAAAAATGTTAGATAAGTAAGAACACTCAAAAGGAGAGAAATTGGAGATATTATATGGCACACAAAAGGGACATTTTGAAAAATAAACAATGCCTAGGAATTTTTTTTTTGAAATATTGAAATAAGAAAGTTTATCTATAGATATAGGGTAGACATTAAGAATACAGTAAAAAGGTAACATTTGAATTAAGGTATAAATAGTTTAGATTTCGAAAAAAAAAAAAAAGGAAAAAAGGAACGCTGAACCAATTTGAGGATAATAAAGAACATTTATAAAATTTTAAATATTAGAGTGGACAACACTTAGGCTAGAACAACTTTGGATGAATTAAGAAATTACAATTAGAAATTAAGAATTATAAAATAAAGTTTAAATAAATAAAGAAAAAAAAAAATGCTGGAAAATTTATATGAAACATGTATACCACTGATTGTCGGATTGGGTGAGGTCGTGCGAAAACCCACATTTCACAAAAAATATTCATACTTACAAAACAAAAAACAATTAATTGCACACCAAGAGACCACCCGCTTTTCAGTTGTTCGAAAGGCCGCGAGATTGTAAACAATCTTTACTTAAATCATTGTAAGGGAGGTCTTAGTCCAATTTGGTTGGGGACCACCAAAACACGCGAGTCGAGGGGCGTGTTCCAGCAAAAAGAAATTAATTTTGAATCTATCAAAATTAAAGAAAATTTCATAAAGTAAAATCTACGCGAAAAGAAAATAAAGAATACAATGAGATTCAAATTCAAGATTGTTAACAATCCGAACAGATGAGGAGGGGGAGATAGGAAGTAATAGGATACGGAAAAGAGATAGGGGATAACAGAATGAGGAGGGGGAGATAGGAAGTAATAGGATACGGAAAAGAGATAGGGGATAACAGAATGAGGAGGGGGAGATAGGAAGTAATAGGATACGGAAAAGAGATAGGGGATAACAGAATGAGGAGGGGGGGATAGGAAGTAATAGGATACGGAAAAAAGATAGGGGATAACAAAATGAGGAGGGGGAGATAGGAAGTAATATGACACGGAGTAGAGATAGGGGATAACCAAATGAGGAGGGGAAGATAGCTAGTCTAAATTTGAACACAATTTCGGTGCCTAACGAAAAAAAAAAAAAAAAAAAAAAAAAAAAAAAAAAAAAAAAAAAAAAAAAAAAAAAAAAAAAAAAAAAGAAAAAAAAAAAAAGAGGACATTAAAATAAAATACAACGTTAGCCACAGCAAATTGAGTTCAGAGGAGGGAACTGTGATGAATTGCATTGATCAACAGTGAAAATTAGGAAATATCGTAGCTTCCCACTTTAATTTAAAAAGAAAATATCAATTACTTATAAAACGGACACGTCTACGACATCTATCGGATTAGAGTAAAGTGAATTCATATTTACGGTAGGGATCTATAATTAGACAAAGTGAGACGAGTATTGATAAAAAAATCACAGATGGTATCAACAAATAATCAAAGACAGGGACTCCCCATATACTTTGGGCCGTGATATATTGACAGCCAATTGAATTACAGCAAAAACGATTAAAAAACGAGTTAGCCTATCAACAAGAAGAGGGCCGAGCCCATTTTTAGAACAAAGGAACGACCTTTGGACTTGGCAATTAGTAATGTAATTAATGAGTTTGACGTTCCCACCAAACCGAGAGGTGAATAAACTCCATGGGAAGAAATAATCTGTTCAGGGACAAAAGTACGGTGACCCCAAGAAATGTTATCATTAACCGGTACGTTCCAGGGATCAGAAACCCTAGTTCTCGAACGCATTAAAGCATATAAGGTGCGGAAAAAAGGATACACGTAAACACGATGGAAAAAGTTTAAGTGGAAAATTGCATAGCAAGTGACGAAAACGTGTTGTAAGGTGTTAGGGAGATTTCATCTATAATACGATTGTTTGTGACGACCGGAGATGATCGATTCGAGGGAAAACGTGCTAAAGGAAATGGAAATGTTGAAAAAACAATGGAAAATTATTGTTATCAATTCTAGACGGAGCTAGGATATTACGATGAAAGATTTAGGGAGGAAACGTCAAAAAAAAAATGAGAGTTTTAAAGAATAGGCGAGGGTATATTTCAGATGTCTAGAGCAGTAACAAGTGTTAGAGAAGAAATAGAGTGCAGTACGGAGGGGAGTGGAAAATGCTGAAAACATTGCGATAGAAAAACTCAGGAAAAGGAGTCATTTTACGTAATTAAAATGGAGTTTATAGAGTAACATAGTACGCGATTGCAGAAAAAAAATGAGGCATTACAATGGTTGTCGATCCCAGATGTATTTTGTTGTGATAAACAAGGAATATTCGAACATGAAAATTGTTTATATAAGGGCAATTAGCCGTTAAAAAGGTAATAAAAATTATCATGGGTCTTATGAAATATTTACATTAAAGAATTCTCGTAAAAGTTAACGACACTGAAATAAAAAAGGATTTATTGCCAGGTGGGTACAGGAACTAATGTATACAACTGTCAAGGCATATGGTTTATGGGATTTTGCGTAAGAACGGGACAAAATTTGGGAGGCGATCTCTATGAAGCAATAAAAATGACAGGAATTTAAGGGCCGAAGTGGGGGTATCCCCTATAAAGATGTTAAAAATGATATATTTATTAATAACAAATAGAAAATGAAATTTTCCAAGAGGCAGCAAACATCAAAAAACGATATGGTTATATCAGGGAAGTACGGGGAAGTGAGGGGAAAGGAGATACGACAGAGAAAAACAAAGGAAATCTTAGATTAACAGTGAATAAAATAAATACGGCTTGAAATATAAAAATCTATAGAGATATGAACAATAGCGTAAGAATAAATAAGGAAATTCATGGAAAGAGTGTCGTGAATAAAAGAAAATTCGAGAAAGAATGGAAAATTCAAATATACGACGTAAATAGAGAAAATTCGGTTTTAAATGGAAAGGTTCATATAGAATACAGAAAAACTCGTGGAAAAATAATAAAATAAAAATGAACAATTTGCGAGAAAGACTTCGACATGAAGATATCTCTGATAGGCGAATTTGGGGACAGATTTGGAACATATGGTAGATGCCGTACGCACGGACATGTTACGGAATAGATGAAAATAGAACTTTAAAATTATTAAATTCAAGCTAATTTTGTATGAACAACAGGACAAAGGAAGTTGGGCCATTAAACATGGATCTTACTAAATCCGGATCTTGTAAGTATGGAAGTACGAGACAGAATTTAATGTATCAAACGCAAAACGTACAAAGAGACCGCATTCGACAATAATGGAGAGGTTTCAAGAAATTACGAGTTGATAGTAATTAGATTGGTTTATTATAGGAGATTCAGATACGATCTTTTGGACCTGAGAGGGGTATAAAAGTCTAGACAAATGCCAGTTGAGGACAGTCTACGTCGTGGTCGAAAAGGTTGTAACTTCGCGGAACGTGACGAAACGGTGGGTGATTTAAATTTGAAAAATTCTAAGTGATAATTATTTTGATACTTAGAAAAATTTCACATTCTAGTCAGTGATATACAAAAAAAAATACTTTGCAGTTAGAGTCAGTGAAAAATAACAATAAAGCCAACGCATTATTTACTTGTGAAAAATAAAAGTGCTCGTGATAAATACAATTTGTTTTAGTGGGAAATTCGGATTTTATAATCACTTAATATCGTATTTTTAAACTTAGAAATTTCGCGTTTAATATTAGTGCAATAAATAACTGAAGTGATGTGATAATTTAGCGTGATGAAGTTATAATTAAGTACGTGTGTTCAATCTAAGTGAAACTGTTCTAACAAATAATAAATATTTAAATTAATTATCTTAAATAATAATAATAAAACAAAATAATATTTTATTAATACATAAAATTTCGGAGGGATAAAAATTTAATTTAACAACAATTTACCATCTCTAAATTAATCGTGAAGTAACTATCATTTAAAGTGTTATCTAACCAACGAGTTTTGAGATAAAATACAGTTTAGAACGATAGAGTTCATACATCATTTTAATTAATTAGATTAAATGAAAAAAAAAAAATTGAAGTCAAAAAGATTTAATTAAATTTAGGAAAATAAAAAATTAATTTAGGAAAATCGCAGCAAGGTTACCGTGTATTTCCCGGTCGGAAAAAACCTTGGTAGGGGTAAGTCTTTTCCGTTATAAAATTTTACAGATTCCAAGGAGAAAGCGGAATGGAGCAAACATTGGTATTTGGATTAATTATTTGACCAAGATATTACTCGCTTAATATGTGATATGTAACTATATTAAAATATTATAAGTATAATAAGTATATTTTATATATTTATATATGTATGTATATAAACATATATATATGTAATTTATTGTTCCCAAGAAAAATTTTAATCAAAAAAAAAAAAAAGAAAAACACTTATATAAAAAGAGGAAAAGGGTATCGATTCCTACCTCTGAATTCATCAATAACTATTAAAAGTAGTTATGTGTGATAAATTTACAAATCAATATTTTATATTTAATGTTATGTATGTATTAATATAATTTCAGAAAATCCAGAGCATTTGAAATAAGTTATGATATTAGAAATTATTTCAATCATAAAATTTATGTATATACATATCAATATTATAAATTATTTATTGAGACAAAGTATATATAAATGAATAAATATGTATACGTAATCGGGTATCAGACTAGACAATTGCGCTAAGTACATCATTATCAAACAAAGAAAATTTTAGAGTCATCTCACACGTCTCCGGAATGTCTAAAGTAAACATACCTCATACGCTTGAATCTAGGTCACGAGGACGTAGAGAATGTTTACAAAGCTCAAATTGTTTACAAAATAATTCGGTCACTGGGGCACTAGTTCGAATACGGAAAAAAGAAAAAAAAAAATGACCTTGATTAGTGGATATCGTACTTAGGTATTAACTTCTAGGAACGGGATAAAATTATTATATTGCGCAATTATTAGGAACAAAAAGAAAAGAAAAAAAAATGACCTTGATTAGTGGATATCGTACTTAGGTATTAACTTCTAGGAACGGGATAAAATTATTATATTGCGCAATTATTAGGAACAAAAAGAAAAAAAAAAAAATTAAACACTATTTTTAATTTGAACGTAAAGAGGTATCTACAGACCTAAGCAATTGAAAATTAACAGATTTATTATAGCAGTTCAAAGGGGTGTATTGAAGATTTACATGAAACAGTTGAAAAATCACGGGATAGCTTAATAAGGGGTAATGAGGATTTACATGATTCAATTGAGAATCACGGGATAGCAAGAGTTTATCAAAAGTTGAACATTGGAGGGGAGGGAAAGAAAAAAAAAATACAGTTCAACCAACAGAAGGCAGTGTTCGCTTCTGTAACAAGGACCATTAATCAAACCATAGAGATGGCGGATCTCTCAAACAAAACCGTCAACAAAACCAAACAAAAGCTTGGAGTTATGGCGAATCTCCAGAACACATCGCCAGATAAGATCTTATTGTACTAGTATATATTTATATTTCACACTATTCTTACGTATATATTCGGTATCAATCTGAGGATTGTGCAGAATCCGATGGGCGAGATCCGAGCTCGGGATGCGTTGCAAGTAGTTTCGTATTGCGAGTTATAAACCTTCCCAAAACGTATGTTTACATATATATCTTTTTATGTACTGTTCATTGAATGAAACGAACTCACTTACAATTAGTGCTTTAGGCCTGTCGGGTCACTCTCGTCTCATTTCTTGAACGTGGAGGGAGGATTCACGACCCGTAACTCCACACAAACCCGTGAGTATATGATTGCATATAGGACGAAATCGGTTCGCCCTAAGTAAATAGTAAACTTTGGAGGAGTAGGAATTTGGAGGTATCTGGGCTTGGGGGAAGACCTGAAGGCAGTGCATGATGGCGAAGGAAGGTCAATTGGGACGCGATAACTTAGGTATCAATCAATTGAACCGTGCCAAAAGACTGTGCGAATTTTGGGTTGACTTCTGATCACCCTGCTTACTTGATGGAGGCAGGAGCCAAATTTTGCCAGAAAAAGGGTTATTCTGAGTTCGTCAAATATGCAATTAACTAATTACATTAACCTACTAAATCCATCTTTATATGTACCTTATAGCAGCTGAATCTAAACGTAGGGGCGCCCAGCAGATACGAGATACAATCATAATCAAATTTACTAACATTTAACCATTTGAGTTATATTTAATTATCTGTTCAATTAGTCATGTGTAGTTTCGATTAGTATTGCTTATTCATGAATTCATTAGGATGTAGGGAATCATAATAAACGTCAAAGGGAAGTTAGTTCATTTAGAGAAATTACTTAAGGTTAAATTTGCAAGAGAGAGACCAATACAGTTTGAAATTCAACACTCTGTTTAGAATCAAGAGGGTTACCACAAAATTTAAAGTAATTAAAGTCCTGTATCATAAATCAAAAAAATTACACAACGTTTGATGGAGTTTAATTACAACCTAAATACGAAAATATTTACGTTCAAAGTCGTAAATAACGTATTTATTAGTTAAGTACATATATCGCTAAAGGTATGTAGTACAAGGGAGCTTTAAGTAGCTTTCTGTAGTTATCAGAGGAAATAAGGGTCCAATTTTATAAAGGCTTGTGTGACGTAGGGGAGGAATTTTCCATCCCTACCACACATATGCAAAGCCTTAAGAATTTAAATATCGATCAGAGCCAAGAGAAAAGAAGAATATTACGACTGGTGCCAAGTGCCCAGGAGTAAATAAAATACAGACAAATATAAGAGTAGAGAAAAGACAGTACATCACAACACATACAACAACTGAAAATAACTCAGAGTTGCATCAAAAAGACCATATTATGTTAAAATAAGGACGTCAACAACAGAAACTTTTAAACAGTTTGATGTTCCAAGCATACAGAAAATCTATGCCAAAAACATTCTAGAACATCACCTCAAAAATTTTTCAGAGGCAGACACCTCACATGCTCATAAAATCAGAGCCAAACAAACAGATATACTTAATATACCAAAGTGTAACTCTTCGTTTGGACAAAGAAGTTCTGAATTTTTAGCAGTAACGTTATACAAGGTGTCCGGAAACTCGTAGTACAAGCGGGAAACTGGAGACTCCACATCACATTTGGAGTCGATTTTGTGGTATAACTTTTTTTGATTTGAGCTTTCGTTTTCGAGTAAATCGAGTGAGAAGTTGATTTTTGTTTTGGTCAAATTCTTGTAAATTATTACCGACGATCATAGTACCTAACTAATAAACACTATTTAAAAGAAAAACAAACAAAGAAATCCGGATTTAAAGCATTATTTTGAAATTGCCCATCATTTAATTCAGTTTAAAAATAAAATATTTGGTCGTTCCACGGTTAAACAGCTGATCGTACATATTCGCAGTTTGTAGGTAGCCGCGCGGGAAGAGACGAGGGAGGGGAAAGGTAGTCCGGTCAATTTAGCCCGAAAAATAATAATAAAACATATTGCAAGTGTAATCCGATTTGAGATTACAGAGAGTAGTAACATCAACCTGAATATCACTAATTTAGTTGCAAAAAAGCAACACCAACCTTCACATTAATTAATGTAAACGTTAGTGATTCTGTTGTACGTTAATTATTAAAAAAAGTTTTTTTTTTTAATTTGTACTTCAAAGTTTGTAGTACTTACTAACAAAGATATAGAGGTCTCAGGCGGTAGGAGTGAAACCTTCAGAAAACTAAAGTAGACAAGAGTGGGGAGGCTAAGAAGCACCGCACAAAGAGGAGACCGATTATACTATCTCACTCTCTCACAGGCTAAATCTTATTGATGTATGTGTTTGTCTCTTTTTAGTGTCGCTATTTTTCGTTTCATCGAGTTTCAAATCAGAAACATATTGCAAGTGTAATCCGATTTTAAATTACAGCTTAGTAGTAACATCAACCTGAACATCACTAATTTAGTTGCAAAAAAGCAACACCAACCTTCACATTAATTCATGTAAACGTTGGTGATTCTGTTGTACGTTAATTATTAGAAAAAGGTTTTTTTTTGTATTTGTGCTTCAAAGTTTGTAGTACTTACTAACAAAAATTTTAGAGGTCGCAGGCAGTAGGAGTGAAACCTTCAGAAAACCAAAGTAGACAAGAGTGGGCTAAGAAGCACAGCACAAAGAGGAGACCGATTATACTATCTCACTCTCTCACAGGCTAAATCTTATTGATGTATGTGTTTGTCTCTTTTTAGTGCCGCTATTTTTCGTTTCATCGAGTTTCAAATCAGAAACATATTGCAAGTGTAATCCGATTTGAAATTACAGCTTAGTAGTAACATCAACCTGAACATCACTAATTTAGTTGCAAAAAAGCAACACCAACCTTCACATTAATTCATGTAAACGTTTGTGATTCTGTTGTACGTTAATTATTAGAAAAAGGTTTTTTTTTGTATTTGTGCTTCAAAGTTTGTAGTACTTACTAACAAAAATATTAGAGGTCGCAGGCGGTAGGAGTGAAACCTTCAGAAAACTAAAGTAGACAAGAGTGGGCTAAGAAGCACCGCACAAATAGGAGACCGATTATACTATCTCACTCTCTCACAGGCTAAATCTTATTGATGTATGTGTTTGTCTCTTTTTAGTGTCGCTATTTTTCGTTTCATCGAGTTTCAAATCAGAAACATATTACAAGTGTAATCCGATTTGAAATTACAGCTTAGTAGTAACATCAACCTGAATACCACTAATTTAGTTGCAAAAAAGCAACACCAACCTTCACATTAATTCATGTAAACGTTGGTGATTCTGTTGTACGTTAATTATTGAAAAAAGGTTTTTTTTTGTATTTGTACTTCAAAGTTTGTAGTACTTACTAACAAAAATATTAGGGGTCTCAGGCGGTAGGAGTGAAACCTTCAGAAAACTAAAGTAGACAAGAGTGGGCTAAGAAGCACCGCACAAAGAGGAGACCGATTGTACTATCTCACTCTCTCACAGGCTAAATTCTATTGATGTATGTGTTAATGTGTTTGTCTCTTTTTCTTGTCGCTATTTTTCGTTTCATCGAGTTTCAAATCAGAACAGTGCTAAAGACTTCTTCATTTCAAAAATGGTCAGAAATTTAATGTTGTTCATATCTATTTTAACCGGACCATAAAAATTCCGAAACAAAATTACCATCTCTTTCTCTCAGGGTCAATCCACACGTGCGCGAACAGGCGAGCGAATAATGTCTTGAATATTAAAAATGGCCGCGTTTAAAGCCCGTCTTCCACTGTTCGGAATCCGCTCGACTAGCAAACGTTAACTGCATACAAGTGCTGCTATTAAGAACGTTGCGAGCGAAGCAGACTAAACGAGTTAAATAGGTTCGAACGAATCCGCTCCGCTATTAATGAAGGTGTTTATTGAAGCCGCTTGCCAATTTTAGTGTTTATAGGATACGACTAGCAAAGAATGTCGCAATGTCGTCAAAAAGGATGCTGCTTGGAAAACCATCATCGAGATGAAATTGCCGGAAATAAGAAAGTTTAAAACAAATATAAATTTAATTACATGTTTTTTTTTAAGCAAACATATCTTCATTGCCTACGCGTTAAAAAACATCCTCACAAGAAACAGTACTTGAAATCACAGAATCACTCTGTTCATCAATGACTAGTTACCCGCTCAGCTAGACTCTTTTCTGCTCGCAGTGGAAGGCGGGCTTTATAATGGCCGCCATTAAATTTTGTTGTTTCGGAAATTGTTTGTTTACAAATGCAATCGACAGTTTTGTCCACGCGTTTGGCTCGTTGACATCTTTCTACAACAAACTTTTCGTAATTAAAGTTTAAAACAAAGTGTGCTTGTGAATTATTTTGTGTTATTTTCATATTTTGACGTGATTAATTATTGTGTTATTACAATGGAATATACCAACGCATATGTGTTTTTTTGTGATGTACCAATGACATGTTAAAATGCGTTTTTTGTGATGTACCTAGTGTTTTTGGATTAAAAAAGAAATATTACATAATGTAAGTTAGAACATACCTATGCTAATAATTTCTCTCACAATGCTTGTTCGAATTGGTCCAGTTATATCGCCGAAAATCTTTCAAGTAGAGTACATTATTGCCCGCCGTCCGTTTCAAGATGACGGGTAGGTACACATCAAAGTAAATACGTTAATTTAACCATATTATAATGCTTAGAAGAAATGAAATTTTAGAAAAGGTGGAAGAATAAACTAGTGGGATGAAAATAAATAAACTATGAACACGAAAAGAGATTAATAGCAGCTTATAAATTTTGTAGCATCTTCGTTCTACGACATTTCCACCTATCAGATGAAATTTTAACCCTAAATAGCCGAAATTTAATTTTTTTTTTTTTTTTTAAATTTTAAATGTAAAAATGCTTAAATTGAAAATATTTATGTTTATTTGGGTTCTCTATGGGATGTAGGTTCACCAGTTTTCCGCTTGTACTACGAGTTTCCGGACACCGTGTATAACAAACTCCCACTTAGGATCAAACAAATTTAAAAAAAATAGGTACATTAAGAATATTAAATGTTGGCTGAAGGAACTATCGGAAAATGAACTTACTAGTATACTTAAAACATCGTCGTAGAAGTTTCTGAAAAACCTTAACCAAACCATGAAGTTAAACCATAGAAGTCGCTGAAAACTTATCCAAAACACATTCCCCCTCAGCACAGGATCTCCTAGTGAGGAGGACTACGAATATAATTTCTATTTTATATACGAGTATATACCTAACGTGTTTCATATAAAATGTAAAAAATAGTAAACATGTAGTTACTAAATAAAAAAATAAAATAAATATTAAAAAAAAGTTCCTAATAGTAGACAAAAAATTGTATGATGAGCGGTGGTAAATCTGACGTTATTATTAGGATAGCGACTGTATGGTTGAAATTTAAGAACCCGACTTCGAATACATCTCTGACGCCGGGCCGTATGCAAAATCGTCTTTTTACTTGAATTTCACTAAAAAACCGTTTCGTAATATAACCGAATTTAAGCAAGTAGCCAATAGTGCCAGAAGATGGCGCCACTTACATTAACAACTGGCGTGAGGAACTTCGGCTGGCAGGCGTAAGTACTATTGGAATTGTAATTTCGTGAATCTCTCCGGGAATCGAGGGAACCGATATTTTTGGAACCATGTAACTATCGGATTTATAAAATGGTCATCAACACTTAAACTGGGCGAAGCCGAACCAAAAGCCGCTCGCAGGGCTTAGCGGCAAAAATCTGAAGAGCGTGTTTTTAACTGCTGGTTAGTTATTATTTTTTTTAAAACAATATTCCGCAAACAAATAATATTATAAATAAGGTAAAGATAAAGATCACAGCGCTCTTGAGGCGATTTTTCGCAAAAAGAGCGCTATATAATTGTCCAAGTTTATTATTATTATGTACAATTATTATAAAATTTATATATCAGAAATTTGATTAATTAACCACCAAGTTAACGTTAAATATTAATTATTAACTTGCTTATAATTAAACTGTACAAGTTTATAATTTGGTTAAGCAAGTTTTTTCTCCCTGTGCTTTTTGATTGACTTTAATCACTTTTCAAAATATTCTGAGTTGTCCAGTTACAGAATTTATATTTATATAAAAGCCTAATTTTGTAATAGTTTACCTCACACCAAATAACCTAACCTATTACAATAACCGTAATAAAGCTAGTAATGTAAGATGTAACGTAATATTATATTAAATTACTGGTAGCATCCGTACACGAGTTGCAAACGGAAGCAGTCCTGTCTACTTTTTGGGAGAAATGTTTAAGTATTCCTTCGCAAAAAGGGCTAATTACCTACCATTTAAACGTATATAGAATTTTTCATTAATCCAAAATTTTTAATATATTTTATTATATAATAAATTTATTACTATTCAAAAAAATAATGGTTATAATACTTTTTGATAAAATTAATTAAAAATAGGTTATTATTAATTATGAGATTAATAACTAATCATTTTGGCATGAATCCAAGTAAAGGTGGAAGACCTCTTAATCTTAATAGATTAAATATTTACGGCTTTCTACAATTTCACGAGTATTCTGTATGAAATTTCTAGAACCACATTCTTAATTATTATTGTAGTAGTCATTTAGGAGTATAAAATAAAGTGCAAACAAAGGGTATACATGGAGTATACTTGAGCGTTGATACGTTGACCGGTCAGTGGGAGAGTTGGCATTGCGTTTTTTTTACATCAACTCCAGACACGACGGCCTCCGTAGTCTGGAGGTAAGACTCTCTACTCGCAATCCGAAAGTCGCGGGATCGAATCCCGGTGTTAGCAAATATATTTTATTTGATTAATTAGTGTTTTTTCACAATTGATAAATTAAAAATTATATAAAGTAATTTTGCGGCACGTTCCAGAGTGGAAGATACTTTCAATATCGCCTTGGTGTTAGACCACCATTCAGAATTAAAACATTGCTTGAAATCAGTGGCGTGCACAGAACTTTTGGTGAGCTAGAGCGCTAATATTAAAAAAAACGACATTATTGATGTTGTTGTAGCTGAAAATGAATTTTATTTTTTTTCGAAATTTCAATTTTTTGTATGAAGATTGTAAGAAAAAAAATCATTTTCAGCTATAACAACATCAATAATGTAGTTTTTTTCAATCTTAGCACTCTAGCTCACTAAAAGTTCTGTGCACGCCCCTGCTTGAAATGGCTTTAGTCGTGGTGACCAGATCTGAATAGCCAGGTACTTCCCCCCACCTTCTTCTTTCTCATCTCTTTCCCAACACTTTCAGCCTCACAAGACACCTCATTTGGGGATGCCATAGACTGACTGTCTCCAGTTGGGAGCAGCTGGAACTCTTGTGTGGTATTCACATAAAAAAAGACACAGGAGGCCTTGAGGAAAATAATGTCTTAGGGTCTTTTTGAGGAGAAGAAGGAGTCTGGATCGTATTGTAGGAAGGAGGAAACACAGAGGACGATAAATGGTTCCACAGCGCAGCTGTTAAACTCAAGAACGAATCGTAGAAGAGACTGGTTCTCATGTGTCTTGACTATGCACCGGTGCCAAAGGGATCAATGACACTGATTCCTCGGAGCATATTCCATTGTAATACCTATATAAGAAGGGCAGTATACCTTATTTGACGCCTATACTTTAGATTGCGATAAGTTTATTAATATAAGGGAATTTACCAAACAGACCGCCCTTCTTGCACAGAGCCAGAGATTTTTTCAGGTATTTGAGACTCCAAACTAGAGGTGGCATCCAAATTTAACGGTGAGGTAGACTTGCGATTTGTACAGGGTCAGCACTTGTGTCCTATTCTGGTTTCAACGGCCCCCACGACCCAGGCATGGTGAGTTCGATTCCTCGCCTGACTGAGTTCTTCATGATGATACAAACAACACTTTCTGCCTACCATTATGGTAAAAAGATGTATACAGATAATAATAATGGATGAATATAGTGCTAATTTTTCGAAAAGTCGTCTCAACAGAACTGTCAATATTGTCAAGTTATTTATTACCCGGATATGTTCATCTTTCTTAACCACTCGAGCGACAGACCGATTTAAAACTTTAAAAAATCCACATTTAAAAAATCATACCTCCGAATTTTAATACGCAGACATACAAACTGATTTTATACTTCTATATGGCCAATGAATTCATCTATTTTTATATACATAATAATACATTGTTCACCCTTACATAATAACACGTTTTTCCCATCCATATTTCAAAACTGTCAAATCAGTATACATTTGCCCTGAAGAAGGAACGTTCGTTCTGAAACCGGTTGGATTTACTCAAATATAAAAGTGGTTCAAACAAAATTAAATTGTTTCATTTATCATCCATCTTTTGTCGATTATCACATATTTGTAGGATTTATAAAAAAATATTATAAAATCACGTCAAAAACGTGGTCCAATTTTAGACCGCTGTCAATCGCAAAAAAATAAAAGGGGTCCATGTCCTTAGGTTTGACCTTAGTTGCTCCAATGGATATATAAAAAAACTTGATTTGACTATTCAAATCATTATTCAACTAATATTTATATCGTAAATCTCAGGTAAAATATGGGAGTACTTATACATAAAACAAGAAGACTCTAATCCCACTAAGTATTATAGTATCAAAAATGGATAACGGATATACTGTATTTCTATCGTTACCCATTAACATATTAAAATTAATCTTGTTTTAAGATCAAAACTATCTCATTCACTCAGCTTCCAATTCAATATAAAGGATAGAATGGGCTCAAAAGCTCTTCCCACGAATCGGAAAATCAAATCAAACATGTCCGAAAAATAATAGTCTATGTTTTAACAACGGATCGTTAATTGGACAAACCCCCTCCTTTGTAATGGTCGTGTAGTTATGAAGTTAATAAAGTATTTTGTGGTTTAAGCCTAGGGGTAACAACCATAATGATGGATTTATACAAAATTGAACTCGACAAGCCAACAGACGCTTATTCTGTAATCTTATTTCGTTTTGCAATGAAGGCAATAAAAAAAAAAAAAAACTTTGCAAAGGCTTGTACTCACTTCGGCGCGCTGGAAGAGCGGTTTAAAATTAGAACGATTGTGCGCTTTTATAACTACCGTGATGATTCACGGTTACGGTACCGCGACGGAAAAAAGGCAATAAACATACGTTCCTTTACAACAGTGGTTTTCAACCTGTGGTACGCGTACCCCTGGGGGTACGCGAAGCAAAAATGGGGGCACGCAATATCGTGGCACGAATATAGGTTTTAAAATTCAGCTCTGCCTATGTGATATTAAGCCAAACTTTGTAAAACTTTGCTCTACAAAGCAAGCTCAAGGTTCACAATGACTGTACGTATGTTAACATTGTACAATTGATTACACAGAGTATAAAGGGAAATCGGGCTTTTATTTTAACTACTTATACAAGATTTCTACAAAATGTTTTGAGGTTAAAAAATTCATCCTCTCAATAAACTTTCTGAGTTTGGAGTTGTATATGGAGAGCACGATTTTTTTTTCGTTGAAATAAAAAGACGGGGAACAAAATTTGTTCAATTTCGCGTGTAGGATCATTAGTTACAAATACCCGACTTATAGTGTATAAAATTGCATTAATTGTTTTTGGGTGACTTGGTTGTTAAATTCATGTAATAAATATGGTAACAAAATTACAAATGAACGTGGTTTTCATTACAAGTATACACAATATAGATGCACTGCTGAAAACCAGCTTCATTCTAGGAGAAATTCTGAATTGTAGCTAAGCAGTGACCTTTTCATCAATAGAATCAATGAAAAAAGAACAAAATATGTAAGTTTGTAAAAAATCTATTGATGAATAAAAAAAACGAGTGTGCTTTAGACCACACGACTGAAGAAAACTTCACTAACTTATATCTCCCTCTCAACTTTCGTTCGCCTCGCCCGACCGTTTGCCTCGCCCCATCACACTTTACATAACGCTCTCGTCACGCGTTCACCAGCTTACTCCCCAAGTCAAGCGTGCGTAAAAAAGTTTTACTTTAAAAAGTAAAAAAAAGATGGAGGGTATGGGGTACAACAAATTTGTATTAAGAGTCAAGGGGTACGCAGGCTTAAAAAGGTAGAAAACCGCTGCTTTACAACATAGATTCTCAACCTTGTTGGTTAGGCATTACAATATGTTTATTTTGTTTGTTCTAATATTTAAATAAATCTATTTATATAACAAGGATGGTAGTTTGGTAGGTACGCTTTGGATTTAACAGAGACACCTGTTGGTTTGAAAATAGAATTCAAACAAGTAAATAACTGACTTCATCTGTTTTATGGAAAATTTTCTTCTTGTCTTTGCAAAAAACTTATGAGTTGTGTATTAATTGACAAATCTCATCTCTTGTGCAAGTTTCAAGTCACAAAAGGTATTACAGATCTGAATTTTAAGTGGATAAGATTACGGAGGCCTCCAAGCTGCATATAACTACAAACCAAGGTTGGTGGATCTGTTATTTTCCCTGGAGTTGTCTGATTGTCATTCCTTGTGATATTTTGTTCGCGCAAGTAGATTTTCATAATCGTTTCTTGGGTATTAAGCCCAGAGGGTCTGGGGTTATTTACACACCACAGGCTCGCATATTATAATGCACTTGTTTTACTCACCGCCCACTTTAAGAATGTTTTTTTTAAGCGCCCCCCAATTTTTTTTTTATTTTGGGGGAGTGGGGGGGAGGGGGGATATATTATAATATATATTATAATATATATTATACCTATGTTTGTCATTTGTTATACATTCTTGTTACAAGTTTTATTTTATTTATTTATTTATTTATTGTTTGTTTGTAAATATTACATAATACAATATAATGAACTTAAAATGTCCAACTAGGCAATTGCCCGTTTTAGGACATTCCAATATGATAATGTTTTTACATGTAAATTATAGTAAGTTATAGTGTTGACTATTCTGTTGGTAAAATAAAACATATGTATATTCATATTCTAGAATATTTTCAGTTATACCATGACATTTTTTACTATTGTTTAGCTGACATAATAAACTAAAGTAATATTAATAGATAAAACAAGAAAAATGAATTTGAAAATGAAAATGAATGAAGAAATTCTGTTGGTAAAATAATACATATATATATATATATATATTTATATATATATATATATATATATATATATATATATATATATATATATATATATATATATATATATATATATATATTCATAAAACTAGTATACTTTCAGTTATACCACGACATTTTTTTTTACTATTGTTTAGTTGACATAATAAACTAAAGAAATGTTAATAAAGAAAAATTAAGAAAGAAAGTAAAGAAGGAACTTTTCCTTTAAGGAAAAATATCACGCAGAATTGAGCAATTTTCGAACTTACTTTATGTAAAAAATACAGTTACTTTAATGCTAACATAATACCAATATAAATTAAAATGTAAAGAAAAACAAAAATTACAATTCAATTAATGTTGTTTAGCATATTCTCGCATTCAGCTCTCTCCAAGACCAGAAGCCAATTATTTACCTGCATACGCAGAATGTTAGTACTCTTTGCCTTCCATGCATCAGGTATGAGATTGAGCAATTTAGGGCCTAAGTATGAGAATTGTCTCTGTGCTAAAGATGAGGAAGTGGTGGACGGAACTATTGGGTTTTTTTTGCATGTCTTGTATTATGACAGTGGTTTACGGAAGCATATTGGTGCCTCTGTTTTTGAGTATGTACTATGATTAAAGAAGTTAAAGAGTAATTCATTTGTATTTAAGTACCGAGTTCCTACTTCCTTCCTTCTTGTATTCATTAATGCCAATTCTCAATAATAATAATACCTTTTTTTTTACATTTGCTCCAAAGAGGTGGCCTCCTGTGTGGAGCTAATGTTATTACGTGATTAGCGTGTTTTTTGTCTTTTTTAGACTATTTTTTCTTCCACCGCCCCACAATGGGGTGGATGACCCCGAAAGTTGGCATCAAATCAGGAGTTGTAATTACATCAAACCTTTTTCGATTTTTAGTTCCGTATAGACATGTTAATAAAAATAAGTGAAAAGAATTTTTAGAAAAGTCACCCATATCTAGTACAAAAATATTAAAGAAAAATGACACAATACAACTTTGTATAAACCACTTATATGATGTGCAAATCCGACCGGTTCATTAATAAATAAAAAAATATTATTATTATTACTACATTAAAAAATACAAAAATATTAAATTAAAAAATATAAGATAAATTAAAGCAGTAATAAAGCTCACTTCATTTCACAAGCTATTTATTTACAGTTATACACAGAATAGATCATCTTCGTCATCTTGTGATAATATACTATCATCACTACTTGGTTCAACGACCGAATCATTCCCGGTAGTCGGATTAGGGTCTGGTAACTTTAGCATTTGTAGTACTTCTTTTGGGATTGTTTTCACTGTCCTTTTGTTCATTTTTCCCAAGCTGGAGACAACTGAATCTGACGAAGTCTCACTCAGAGAATCGATGACGGGCTGTCAACTTGTATTAAGCGTTCAGCAATGAGATCTAGCAATTTATTGTTGTAATTTCACTTCTTCACTGAAGATTACGTGACCGTTATGCATTCGCTTAAAGCGCAACATTGTTTCTTAGCTCCTCGTACAATTGTATAGGAAACAAATACCTCTTCATTCTTTTCCCTTATTAAACCATATTAGTAAAGTCTAAGATTGGCATCTACAATCGAAGGAAGTGTTCAATACCTTTTTGTTTTCGGTTTTATCGGTAAAAGTTTTTCTATACTTCTTTGCTCTGGTCGGCGTACTTAAACGTGACTTCTTTGACTACAGTCAATGCTGTTGCTACCTGCCCGCCAAAAACTCATGTGGATAGCAGAGGTTAACTCTGTACTAAATGTTTAAGATCGCAATATCATAGTTTTTGATGTTTCGTATGTTTTTTGTTTTTATTATTTCTGATAGTGATTTGTAATTCTTTCCTTGCCTTTCAAGCCATTATTTATTCTTAAATATTAAGGTGTCATAATTTCTGCGATTCTTCAACCATCTGGTTTTAAATTTATAACAAAATACAGCTATTTTATTGAAAAGTTATTTTTGATTCAGAAGGTCAGAAGGTGAGATGTCTTCTATGAGATGTTTTTTCAGGAATTTTACTTTTTCATCAAATTTCTTAACGCCAGAGTTCTTCATATATCTTCATAATCAATTATAACTCGAATCTCGTGTGAATCACTGCAGAAATTGTATCTGTAACATAACACACTGATTATAAGACTAGAACCGTTTTTTATGAAAACTATAACTCGAATCTCGTGTGAATTATAACTCGAATCTCGTGTGAATCACTGCAGAAATTGTATCTGTAACATAACACACTGATTATAAGACTAGAACCGTTTTTTATGAAAACTAATACTCAATTTAAGGTACTATAATTACAAAAGTTATACACCAAAGCAACATCTTATAATTTAATCTAGTAGCTAAGATAATAAAGTATACAAAACAAATTAAAATATCTTAGAATCTCGTGGAACTTTTAACTATATGCCTCCATATCAAAAATATTTACGAAAAAATATTTTATTCTAATAGGTGTTTGTTTTAATTTAATTTGTTGACATATGCTATGATGTTTTTAAAAACTACTATAATATAATAAAAGTACATACCACCACACATCGTATCCATGTTGAATTGGATCTAGACACTCGATAACTTTTGCTTTTTTTTACACTTAAAAAGTATTGAATGCGACTGCAAGAAGCTTCGGGGGAATTACGAAGAATTTAATGAACTTCAAAACTAGCATACTTATTTTATTGTAAAAAACACTTGACTTTTGGGATTTCTGCCAACGCGATACATTACGCTACTCCATAGTGGCCCCCCTGAATGTCTGAAATACCCCCTAATTTTATCTGGGATTTCTACCGCCCCCCGAAAGTCTGAAACGTTCACAAGGGGGCGTCATCGCCCACGATGAGAACCTATGCTTTACAATAATGATGCAACTCTTTCAAAGATGAGACACCCAATTTACGTAGGTCCGTTTCTTCCATAGTCATCATTTTCTCGCATCTTTCTCACACATCACACCGCGTCTTCTCCGTATATCCCTATCAGTACTACTTGCAGTGACGATAATTTTGAAAGTATGAAATATAGTTACAATGATAATATTGAAGTGTAAGTGAATTCCAAAAATTTTAAAATGTCAAATGTCAATGCGCTGATGGTTTTGCTTTTGTTCTTAAATGCATAATGCTGCAGCTCTTTCTTACACACTACATAATAACGTCGGAAATGAGACAAACGGTGAACGTACGTCTGCACCCCCTACCCCACCCCAAGGAAACGTACAATCGCCTTATCAATACTTCAAATCATTTATTAACTAACCTTTAATTTATTACTTTTATCTGTATCTCCCATGGAACTATGATTCTAAGGTATCTTCTCATAAAATCACTAATGTTATTTGTTGAATAACTAATATTTTTTGTTTTCATTTAAACAAATGAATTTTTTTTTTTAGTTGTCCTCTCCTAAACACAAGCAGCTGCTTTATTAGGAGAGTGATTGAAATGTTGTTGTATATTATGTGGTAAAATTGTATCAATTTGTTTTTTTTACTTTTTTATAACTCTGTAATATACCTATTTGTAATAAAAAAAAAAAATAAATAAATAAAAAAAAAAATAAATAAAAAAAAAATAAAATAAAAAATCATTATCAAACACCTCTCTCACACGTTTAAAGAAAATGAAACGGAATTCCCGTCGCAAAAAGAAGTTCTTTGAAGGAAACAGTAACAAGCAATTTGAGTGTCTCACCATTATGTAATGTTTAAGAACGAGCTGCAGCATTATAGCGACAAGAAACGTATGTTTATTTATTGCCCTTGTTTGCTGCCACGGTAAGTATATACTTATACCCACGGTCAGAGCAAAGGTTGAATTTTTATACAGTTGCGCCATCAACTGTGTAGGTATGCCAAGTTATAATGCATAAAATGGATTCTATTTCAATGTTTAGATCGACAACAAATGTTATGAAATAATTGTACCGGGGATGAGGTGGCAACAATATACATTATTATGAGCAAAAATGACTGGCATGGCAGATGTAAGGAATAGGTTAATGATTTTCAAAGAAAAGAAGGTATTAGGAATACAAAAATATATATTAGACTAAAAGGTGACATCCTGAAACTAAGGCTGTCTTGCTTAGGTTTATATAGTTAATTTTGATACCGTGGTAAGTTGAAATGACGCATGATGAAATCATCTTTTGTGAAACCAATCTCACATCGTGAGAAGGGCAGGACTCCAGAGAAATGGCTGCCAGCCAAAAGGACCCTCCAGAAACAGCAAAGGCGGATGATTCTCGATGCCAATCGCCCTTCCAGGATGACTTCCAGTCAGCTCTCAAGATGGCGAGTACGACGTGCAAAATTTACAATCACGATCGTAGCGTTCCTCAAAAGGATCCGTCGTATTGCGGTCGAGAGAGCCACCCTGAGCTTTAGGCTACTGCACAAAGAATGTGGTGCTTTCTTTTCAAATCTGCTCATTTTGAATCTGTCCAGGATTAACAACTGTTGCATTAAAAAATATTGCAGGGCTCGAAATATTTCCAATGCCCAAATGTCAATGGGCAACTAGAGGTGCCACACACCGAAACCATAAATAAAGTGTGTAAAAGAGGGCGCACACACCTTGTTACAAATACATAATATTCCATAAACAAAACTCATATACCATTAATTTCGATAACTTTTTCACACAGCTAGTTTTCTTAATTGAATATATATTTTTCCTGATTTTCTCGGAAGGCGAGAAAGCCATAATTTCCGTTTCCCGCTTCACTTTTACGCCTACTCCGGGATGAGCTCCGATTCTCTGATGCACGTTTGACTGCCACTAAAATAAGTCAGTTTAAGTGGTCGTGTAGTTTCACAATAAAATAATTTTGTGTTTCTAGATGGTAACGAGTACTTGTTGTAAATGTAGTTTCATTCAATAGCCACATCATTATCATAATTTTCCATTAAAGCGGCTGGCCGCCAGCCGACAACTTTTTCGTCTTTCCCCAGGCTACCAAGACAGGAACACTTTATACAGGGTGTTAAGGGACGTACTTGACTTACTTTAACCAGTGATTCCTGACATTATTTGGAGTAAAAAATGTAAATGAAATTTTGGTCTCCGGTGACTTTTTTGATGACTTTTTTTTTCAAAATTTTTTTCTTCAAAATCAAACAAAAAAAAAATTCTTCCGCATGTCATCACTGGTCACTTAGCCAGGTGTCCGACGAACCCCTTACCCCGCCTCCAACTGTTCAACAACTACCATTTTTTAATGTTTTTGTAGAAAACAAAAAAAACATCAAAAATATCACAGGAGACCAAAATTTCATTTGCATTTTTTAGTCCAAATAATGTCAGGAATCACTGGTTAAAGTAAGTCAAGTACGTCCCTTAACACCCTGTATCGTATCCTACTTCCTACTTATATTATAAAGGTGAAAGTTTGTATGGATGTATGTTTGTTACTCTTTCACGCAAAAACTACTGAATAGATTTAAAAAATTCTTTCACTAATAGAAAGCAACATTATTTGCGAGATCTATAAGCTATATATATTGGTAAGCTCTGGCGTTATGAATAATCTCTGGCGTTATGAAATTATTTTTCATACGTTTTCTGTCGTTAACAAAATCGATTTATTACAAACGCCAATTGTCGCCTTGGAAACGATGTTTTTTTTTAAAATTAGGTTTCTATGGACATCCCTTTGATGTTAAAATTCAAATACGTATAAAATACTAATTCCTACTTTACTGAATGGATTTTAATGAAACTTTACAATAATATAAACATATAGGCTATAGCACAGAGCTCTGGCATTACGAAATTTGTATGAAAAAATTGCAATAGGTGGCGTGCCACCTTATATCTTACTAATCGTGATTAGTAAGATATCTTTAATAAGGAACTCCAGTGAAAAATATTATGGCTTTAAAAAAATATGTTCATATAGACCAAGAAACGCTGATTCTGAATATATAAGTTTTATTTCATAATATTAAATGCAGAGTTTTTAATAAATTATTAAAAAGTGCATTTTTAAACCTCTTCGGAAAACACAGCGTTAAGTTGGCATTACTGAAATGGTTAACCGTGACGTCACAGTTAACCTGTCACCTGTGTATTGTATTGTATTGACATTTGAAATGACTTGAAGTGCACACGTACCTATGCAATTCAACATTTCGTGTTTTTGGTTTATTTTCATACTGTTTATAGAGATTTAGATAAATAATAGTTATTGTGTTTATTGAAACATAATTTAGGCCCTCAACAATTTACGAAAAGGGCTATATTTGCGGACAATCTGCAATAAATGTTGTCTATTTGAGGTTAAAGTCATGTCATATTTTGATGTTTGTTTTTATGTATTTTCAAATTGTTTTTAGTATAGGGCTTTTTATACAAGTTGTTACACACTCGTCATGATCAGTGTATTATAAATACCAGTGTTTCTGTATGTATTATACATAAAACAATGTACCTACAAAGTAACACCTGACACAAAACACGATGTCACATGTATTTGCAATGAAAGAGATGATTTATTGTTTTTATATTGCACTTTGATTAAATACAATAACAGTAGCGGTGAAATGTGGACATTTTATCAATGTTTTTCTATATTAAAAGCAGTTAATCTTGAATAAAAAACACACCTCACACCTAAAAGTCATTATCCGCCATGGTTTTTCTGGGTTCTTCTCAGTTTGCCAACAGTTAGAAGTGAAATTTCCCTAGAATTTCACATTTACGCAATTACCTACGTAGCCACCCGATTGTGTAACACTAATCCTGTTATATGTTAATTAATATGATAATTAATTGGAAAGATATCGGAACTTGGTAAATATACTAATAATACCGTGATTTTCCAAATAAAACACTTTTTGCTACGTGAAGTAAAAATTTAAAAGTACGAATACACTCACCACTGAATTAGAAACTGAATTCCAAATTAAAAAAAAAACACTTTGCAAAATAAAAATCATAAGCAACCCGCCGCTCATTTGTACCAAGCGTGGTATTTTGAAGACCCCCCCCCCCCCGAACGTGTCACGTAGTATGGGTACGTTCCCTAATATCATTTTGAGTTCTCAGTGTTAAAAATAACATGGCATGTAAGTACATGAAAAATAATTAAGATTCATAGGAATTCCAAAAAATATATATACGTATATATATAAATAATACCAGTAATACTGTCATATGTAATAAAATTTTTGCCAGAGTTCGAAATTTCCCTAGATTTTGTCCTGATTTCCCTTATCCCTAAAAAATATTTTTCTCCCCTAGATCTAGGGAAATTTCCCTCGACATAACATCACTGATTCAAAATGACAACTTAAAAAGTAAAAAAATTAGACCACCATAGATACGGTGCGTTTCTGGGAGTCTTTAAAAATTAAAACTTTGACAATTATTTTAACTATTAAAACTAACTATAAAAATAAAAATAAAAATGCAGTTATTTAAGTTTCAAGGTCTTTATTCATTAAAAAAAATAAAAAAATTGGACTGGAGTTCTCTATTCTTTCATCGATTCAAATTATTAGGGAAGTAGGTACTTGGCTAATTTAAATATTTTCTAAAATAGAATTTTTATGAATCTTTGTTTTGCAAAATGTCATTCTCAAATTTTGACATCACAGAACAATTATTGTTTTAATTGGATAGACAGGTATCGCATTTTGTAAATATAAAACTGCCGTAGGTACTAGATTTTTTGGTAGAATATAAATAGAAGAATAATAATTCGTACTTAATAACTATCTCTAAAAATGAATCACCGAAATATACGTATACGTATGTGAAATGTATAAACCCGACGACTGAACCAAATTGGATAATTCTTTTTTTTGTTCGTTTTTTTGTATAAAACTACCGTTGAGTTCTGGCATTATGAAATTTGTATAAAAAATTATAATAGGTGACATATTTTACATGAGTTCCACACAGGAGGCCCTGAGGAAAATAATTTCCCTCAGGGCCTATTTCATCTTTGAGGATGCTGTGTGGAATGTATCGGGAATGAATGTGTGGAATGCGAGAGGTGAGAGGGGGGAGAGGGGAGGGGGGAGGGTGTGTTGGGAGGGTGTTGGTGGAGGGGGGAAGGGATGGGTGAGGAGGGTGGGGCAAGGGGAGGGGGAGGAGGGTGGGGGAGGGGGTTAGGGGAGGGAGAGGGGGGAGGAAAGGAAGGGTAAAGGGGAAGGATGGAGGAGGGTGTGGGGAGGGGTAGGGGGTGGGGGGAATGAGGCTGATGGGGGGGGGGGGAGTGGTATGGGAAAAGGGAATGTGGAGGGGTAGGGGGTGAGGGAAGTGGTTGGTGGAGTGGAGTGGAGAGAGGGAAGGTGGTGGAGGCGGAGTGGGATGGAAGAGGGGGGAGGGAAGGAAGGGTAGGGGGAGGGGTGGTGGAAGGGGTGGGTGGAGGGGGAGGGGGGGGTTGATGGGGGGGAGTGGAGTGGGGGGAGGGGTGGGTGGAGGGGGAGGGGGATTGATGGGGGGAGTAGGGTGGGGAGAGAGAAGGTGGAGGAGGCTGAGTGGAAATCCCCTAATACCATGCGAGCGAAGCCGCGGGAAAAAGCTAGTAAAAATATAAAGGGTTTAGTTATTAGTGAATACGTACATTTTTAAGATGATATAGAGTTTATATTTCCGTTCCACATATTATTGTAATACCTCTTACTTCAAAACTATAATGATTTTTTTCTTGGGGAATTACGCCGTGTTGCGCTATCCCCTTATTTAGCCCCATTCTTTGTTGGCTAAAGAAGGAGGTAGTGCAGCACGGCATAATGACCTAAAAATAAATCATGTTAATACTTTTGGCCGTGAAAAATTCAAATCATATCCCTTATTTTAAAAGTAAAGTCAAACTCCCCTCTATTATGAGTCCTATTATGTTCGAGAAGTTTCCTAAAACAAACAAAACCTTTCAAAACAAACATAGCGATAAAAATGTACTATAACCTTTCACAAAATATCCATTTGTATGACCTTTGACATAATCATAAATTTGTATGATGTTCTGTGAAAGGTGAAAAGTTACTGTAAAATGTGAAAGGTTTTGTGAATGATCGCAAAATAAAATAAAAAATCAACTTACTAAATTAATATTTTTTTCTCACGTAATACGTTATCAATATGAAAATATTTGTATTGATAAACACAACGTTTTTTTTTTACTGTTTCAAATATTAGATATTTTGACCAAAAAACATGTGCTTTTATTATCTATTGATCTATTAGCCTTGATTGGACTTTCTCTAAATTTGCCCAGTAATGAACGAAACCATGGGAACCTTATCAGAGAGAAAACGGCCCGCTGTGTGTTTCGATTGATGTAGTGTCCGATTTTGGATCGCTAAGTAGGGCTCCTGTTTCGTTATTATTATTTTGTGTTATCTTAGTATTCAACATTACAGGAAAACATTTTTGGCGCTTCTGTCTATTCGTTTTGGTTATTAGGCACTTTGGCCAGAAAACGATCTCTCAGCAGGACGATTTTAGAAGCAGATAGGAATGTAGAGAAGTTTTCATATTAAAAAACGTGTAACATAAGAGTTATATAATTTGTTTTTGAGTTCATTTATTATTTTTATTGTCCCACTGCGAAACTGATGCCCCTTTTGGACGCATCAAAATCCTAGCAGTAATTTTTTAAAAAGAAAGACAAGCAATTCCGGTTATGAATAACTTAATAATATTCGGAAAAGCTCCTACTACCATTATTATAGGCATAAAGGGTTGCTTGTTCAATAACGGAGGACTTATTTTGCAATGGAATTGTTCCCGCCACGCGTGTACATAAGTTCCTTCTGAAGGTAGTGATTGAATTCGAAAATATATCCAAGTCCTAATTATCGTAGGTTTATTATATATTCGAGTCATTTTTGACGTTGTGTTGGTTTGAAAAAACTTGGATTACTACAATAATTCAAAAAATATTGTTTGAAAACAAAAAAAATACAGATGATACTAGTGCGTGTTCCCACGGTTCGTCTCTGGAGGCCTGGAGCTCCTTATATGACTTCTTTTGTTTCCAAAGTCAGGGGTTGTTCGGACAGTAAGTTTGGAGGTTAGATACGAAATGAAACACTTATTTTCATTTACTGGTATATTATTGATGGCACATAAAAGTTAAGATAAACTAGCAATAACGTGAAATGATTTTTGATGCTGACTGCAAGGCTTTTAGAAAAGGAATGGACGAGTTTTAGAAAGAAATTGATAACAACAGTTTTAGATTAGTTGACTGCTGTAAAATCATAGACAAAATGATACGAAGACAATTAGTAATAGTACATTGGGATAAAATACGAAACAGATGTAAAATAAAAAATACAAGAGTTCATAGGTGGATGTACATATATGAGGGAGCGGGCCGGATCGGTAGAGACGGGGCGAGAAATAAAAGGCGTCAGTCAGTGTATGAGTCAGTCTTTATTTGGGCTACGTAGTGAAGGTCGAAGCGGAGCGGAGTGACGGTGGTGCCGTTAGTGATGCTGCTGCGTGATGAAGGTCGGAGACTACGGCGGTGAAGATCACAGGTCTTCAGGGAGCCGGTGTGTTGCTCTACACCATGGCAGTGTAGAAGTGACCTTGGTCCAGGCGTTCTAGGCCTTTCGCATAAGTGATGGAATTATTCACCGCTGTAGGTAGACATGTACCAGCGCGCGCGGTACCTTACGCTGTAGGTATTTCGAAGTGTGTTTCTCGCGCATTCGGTGGAGTCCAGTGGTGGCGCAATGAATTCGGCAAAAGTGGCCGCCGCATATATTATATAGGTACGAATCGAGATGAACTTTAATATAAATGACAGACAGAATATGAAGTTAAATATTTCAAAATAGGACGACACATTACTCAACAACTAGAAAGACGACGTCAGGTACGATCTATCACTGGGACTAGTGTAGTCACCTTTTTAGGATACCGAAATCGTTGGTATTAGTTTTACACTTATCTAATCTAATTCACTTATTCAAGTCTAATAGTTGTTGTTGTTTAATTAAAATAAAAATTAACGCGTTTCGAATACTGCCATCTTTACTACTCCACATTAAGGCGATCCAATAGTCCAGGAAAAAATCGAAATCGGAATTCACGCCCCTGAATGGAAGGAGTTTAAAAATACTTGAGAAAAAGCTTTTGGAAAGGTTGGAATTTTGGAGATTTTTTTTTTACACGTTGATTTCGTAAAGGCGTGTGAAAAACTAACTCCTTTTTACGAATTGTTTATTGTAATAAAACGGAAATTTAAAATTGATTTCACGGAACAAAGCTACACGGAGCCTAACGTCTGTTCCCCGCTCCGTCCGGGGCGTAACTGATAAAAACATTCGGTGGACGGCATGGGGTTCACTTTGAAAAGCCCAATTCGCCGACTAGCGACGACGCGGTAAAGCGTATTTTATTTTATTTTCTAGAGTTTCTTGCGTAAATATCATTGTTTTTGCGATTATTATAAAAGAAACTGAATTTGCCACATTATACAATAAAAACATATCAGAAAAGGGGTTCATAAATAGGAGAGTTTGGACTTGAAAGTATTTACTTTATTTAGGACCTTATACTTAATTTTTTTAAAGGCTTATTAAAAGACTTATAAAAAAATGACCGATATTTTTAAAGGCCAAGGTATGTTCTACACGCAGTATTTAATTGAAGCATCTATAACACTTCTGAGCGATCAAATTTTCAAAACAAAAAGATTTTGCATTATTTAGTATGGCTTCATCTTAATCGAATTGTGTTTAGACTTCGTAGGTACCTACGGGAATCATTGTAAATAATGATATTGCATTATTAACTACTTAATAAAAAAGGTTTTTTTAATGGTTTATTATTCAATTCCTCCTTCGGCCATTCTGGCCATTACTTGTGCTCGTAAACCACGGATATTAGAAAGAGACTTACGACTTTGAAAGTCCCTTTCAAATGTTTTGAAAACAATAGGAAATTGGTAATTTATTAATTCAATATGTTGAACGAAGAATTTATTTAACAAGGGGCGACTTAGCAGGGGTAGCCAGGTTCAAGGGGTGAGGTCTTGCCGGCGGATTGGTCTGCCCACCTACATCTGGATGAGAGTGACCCTTTCACCTCTCCAACCGGAATTTCTCAACGGTAAGAATGGTTTCATATGTCCACATATGAACACTGTACACTGGCCCCCAGAAACCTACCCTCCATACAGCGTCCCCAAATATGTTACAGGCCCTGAGGGAATATATTTTCCTCAGAGCCACCTGTGTGGAGCTAATGTAAAAAAATTGTTAATGCAATAATTAAAAACACTTTGTTTTTACCACAATAAACTTTATTAAAAAGTCGACATGTTTCGAGAACGATGTTCTCTTCATCAGGACATATAATGTACTAAAAAAATGATCGAACATAGAAAGACAGGCGTGGGTAGAAATGGAAGTAGTGGGGGAGGAGAGAGGTGGAAAGGGGAGGTGCTTAGAAGATCAACAAGGGAGAGGGGGGGGGGGGGGGGAGAGGTGGAAAGGGGGGTGCTTAGAAGAACAAAGACAAAAAATTACAATGGAAATATGTTTAAGATAGGGTTATTCACAAAATTAATTTGATTGTTAACAATTGTTAACAATCAAATTAATTCAAATTAACCCCATTCTAGACCTCGTATTGTTTTTTCTATTCACTTTTTTTAATTACAATTATTTTTTTAAATTTTTGATGTTAAAATTGCTATTTTTATTCCAATTATTATAATTTTTACATATAATGAATATGAATAGAATGTTACTGAGACGCACACAAATTTCGTATGTGTCCCAGTTTACATAAAAGTTAGAAGACAGTTTTTGATGTTTTTGCAATTATTACCTAATAAAAATAAATACTGATAAAAAAAACCTTCATTTTTATTGAGATTTTTGTACAATAAAATATTGCACATGTGTATAAAAATTACAATTGATAATATTGAGCTGAGTGCACTATTATTTCAAAAACGCAAAATTTTTTGAAAATTTGACCGATATATCGATATTATTTCCTCGATATATCGACGTCGAAATTGATATTTTAATAAATATCGATACATCGATATTTTTTTTTCACCTTCGACATCCCTAGTCGGGTACCTACTATTGAAACACAGTCGGAATACAGTAGGTAGGTATTGTCGGAGCACAGTAGGTAGGACGGCCGGCGTAGTCTAACGGTAAGGCTTTTGGGATCGAATCCCTGCGCGTTATTCACAATTAATACTTTAAAAATAATATTTAGTTTATTTGCGTTACGTTCCAGAGTGGAAGATACTCTCAGTATCGTCCTGGTGTAAGACCACCATTAAGAATTAAAACGTTATTTGAAATGGCTTTAGCCATGTTCGGTGACTAGATCTGAATAGCCAGATCCCCACCCTCCTCCTCCCCATCTCCTTCCCCTCCTCACTATCGTCAGCCACATAACATAACCCAATTGGGAATGCCATAATCTGACTCCAGATGGGAGCAGTTGGGACTCTTGTGCGGTATTCATATAAAAAGGTATAGTCGAAATACAGTAGGTAGGTATTATCGGAATGCAGTAGTTAGTAGGTAGGTATTGTCGGAATACAGTAGGTAGGTACTGTCGGAGCACAGTAGGTAGGTATTGTCAGAGCACAGTAGGTAGGTACTGTCGGAATTATTGTTACTCTGAGGTCGGAATATAGTAGTTAGGGACTGTCAGAGCACAGTAGGTAGGTATTATCGGAATATAGTACTTAGGTACTGTCAGAGCACAGTAGGTAGGTATTGTCGGACTACAGTAGGTAGGTACTGTCGTAGCACAGTACTTAGGTACTGTCGGAATATAGTAGTTAGGGACTGTCGGAGCACAGTAGGTAGGTACTGTAAGAGCACAGTAGGTAGGTATTATCGGAATATAGTACTTAGGTACTGTCAGAGCACAGTAGGTAGGTATTGTCGGACTACAGTAGGTAGGTACTGTCGGAGCACAGTAGGTAGGTATTATCGGAATATAGTCCTTAGGTACTGTCGGAACACAATAGGTAGGTATTGTCGGAGTACAGTAGTTAGTCACTGTCAGAGCACAGTAGGCAGGTATTATCGGAATATAGTCCTTAGGTACTGTCGGAGCACAGTAGGTAGGCATTATCGGAATATAGTCCTTAGGTACCTACTGTCGGAACACAGTAGGTAGGTATTGTCGGAATACAGTAGTTAGGCACTGTCGGAGCACAGTAGGTAGGTATTGTCAGAATTCATTAAGTAGAATTTCGATAGATTGCCGTAAAGCGTTTTATACTAGCATCATCCATGGAAGGCGGTAACTTTATTTAGTTATTTAGTGCGTGGGTACGAGAAATAGTTCAATTCCCAAATTAAATGGATGAAACATTTTTAAGCAGTAGTTTTATTTATTGGCACATGAGTAATTTGTTGATGACGATTTGTCCAAAACTCATTTCATCTTATTTCACATAATTAACCCGCCGAAATTCGTACGGCCCCAGAATCAATAAATGTTGTTTTAACTTATTAGCTGCATTAAATTCAGTTTTTTATTAAGTTCAAAATTACACAGAGAAGCAATTATAGATGCGCAACCGTTCGTGTTTTGTTTTTGTCATTATCAGAGATAGCGTCGTGTACGGATTTATAATTTGTATTATTTTCTTACTTTTCCACTTAATTACGGGAATCGCCTTTCATTTTATTAAAACGTGAGAGGGAGATTTATTATAATTATTTTATTTTTCCTGTGGAGGGTTGCAGATATCCGTTCACCGTTTGTCCAATTTTAGACTGTTGACATTAGAAGAGGGGCAGCATTATATTATGTTTAAGAACAAAAGCAAAACAATCAGCGCGTTGACATTTAACGTTTTCCAGTTTTTGGAATTCACTCACCACTCAATATAATACTTATGACAATGTTCCTGCAGTTCTTCCTAAATATGATAACTCGTTCCATAGAAAATGTATGAGGAAAAGAATTTTTTTCACAACATTTTTTTGTGAATTTTTTTAATAGCTATTCTGCTATTCAGGGCGAAGACAAATCTAACAAATGGGTCCAGCCGTTCTTAAGTTATAAATGGTGTCACTAAGTTTGTTCTATATTAAAGATTACCTAATTTAATGAAGACCATCAATAAAATCAAAACTTTACTTGAAATCGTGGTGACCAGATCTTATACCAAGATATTTCCCACCCTTCCTCTATCCCATATTCTTCTCTTTGCCACTCGATTTATCTTCCCCCATTCCTCGCTTACATAGTTTAGCAAACAAATTATATTTGGGAGGCGGAAATGGGTACCGCCGCCCCAGGAACCTTTATTGGATAACCAACACCTCTGCCATAAGTCACCCCAAGTGGTTCACTACGTTTGGTGATTTAGCAGGGGTGCCCGGGTTCATGGAGTGAGGTTTGTCTAGGTCTTTGATGCAGATGACCAGGACACACTGAACCCCAGATTCCCACACACCCCTTAAACCCTTTTTCTTCCCAGAACTCTCCTCTCCTTCCTTTCCTAAAAAAAAAACCCTCCACACAGTATCCCAAAAGATGAAATAGGCCCCAATGGAAATTATTTTCCTAAGGCCTCCTGTGTGGAGCTCATGTAAAAAAAAAAAATAAAAAAAAACTAAAAATAAAAAATAAAAAAATAAAAAAATAAAAAATAAAAAATATAAATATACAAACAAAAAATCTCGACATTTATAATGTAACAATTTCGATGTTTAAAACATACTTCAACATTGACATAAAATTTGTTTAATTATGATTATTAACAATATAAAAGATGGGCGTATAAAAGAGTAAATAAATAAATTACACAGGCTAATTAATAACCTTTAAAAGTTATTCCCATCAATGTAATCATCACCATTGAAGAAGAAGATAATGCTATAACTGTTAAATAAAAGGAAAATACTTAAAATGTAATAAAATATAGAATATTATAGTATAAGCTTTCCCTGACGAAGGAACGTTTGTTCCGAAACCGGTCGGATTTGCACATTATGTAAGTGGTTTATACAAAGTTGTATTGTTTCATTTTTCTATAGAATATTCATTTAGACATGAGAAAGGTCAATATTTTTACAGCGTTGCAGTGTCCATCATCTGGACAGATTGCGCTGTTGTTGCGCAGTGTTGCGCTACCTCCTTCTTTAGCCAACGTTTCGGAGAGCGTTGCAGTGTCCATCATCAGATCGGTATTTCTACCGGATCTGCCGGATCTGTCCAGATGATGGACACTGCAACGTTGGCTAAAGAAGGAGGTAGCGCAACACGAATTAACACCCCAAAAACAAATAACTAAAATAGTGAAGGAAATTTGAAATATGAGATTGGTAAAATTGACTTGAAAATAAGGGATCTCATATGCCGTTTTGGTAAGTCGTTCATTCCGGTAAGACAAGATCCTGGGTTCGAGTCCCAGTTGCCACCGTTATTAGGTATTTTCCTGTGTCTTGTTCTTTTTTATTTTTCATTTAGATTTTTAGTATTATCTTATTCTTTAATAACATAAAAAAGTACCTACTCACTTAAAAATAATTTTAAAAAATGAGTGTGTTATGTGAAACTAGAAAGTCGCTAGATGTCGCTTTCTTTTCTTTTGGATATTTTTTTTAAAGTGGTTTGAAGATTGGATAATGATTTCACAAAATAAAAAGGTTTTTTTTTTTAATTTCGTAGAATTCGAACCTCCGTTCGTTTGGTGTCTGTCTCTCTGGCCGCTGAGACTTGCCAGGCACCTTGCCACTGCACTTAAGCTGGAAGCTTAAGCTTGTTCTCTGAAGCGCGAATTTACCGCATTATATTAAAACCCAGTATTTGTGTAGAACTGAGTTGGGCGGCATAACCGTTTCATCCTAATTTCAGATCACTAACGGCGTTAAAGAAGTTTCACTTCAAAAACCGAGTGTCAGGACAGTTTACTGCACAAGTTATGATTTCTAAAACACCGCTGAACATATTATCATTCCTCCTAGAGACCACAGGAACAGCTAAGTAAAGTGCCCGCGATACCATCGCTGCTTGTTACATTATTTATTGTGTATAGAGTACCCAATATTATCATCGTAATGCAACTAAGTGTCTAAATCACTCAGTGGTTTGCCAAACACTAGATTACAGAATTGATAAGCGCAATCAATGGCTGCCATAACTTATAACAGATACTTATATTATTGTGTAATATTTTCGATTCTTTAAACCACTGGAGCGATTGTGGTCGAAAAAGGGACCACTTTTATTTTTCTGCGATTGATGGTGGTCCAAAATTGGACCACATTTTCCTACCATTCATGAAACATTTATTGTAATTATTTGAAACAGTTCCTTGGCCAGCCACTAATTTTAAGATGAAGCTATTGAAATGCTTTATCTATTATGACCATAGATGTCGCAAATTAGAACTTCGTAGACTATTTTAGAACGAGGTTAAAAATTATTTTTTAAATTATTTTTTTACCCCCGAATTTTTGACCACCCGTTTATGGTTAAAATTAAGTCATTATTCCATAGATATGCGCCTTTCATTGTAAGTATACCACAGACAATATACAGAAATCGAAAATATTCTATGTTGACTCGAATAAGTACCCCTCACGGCAGTTTCAAAATAATAAAAAAACAGGCAGGATTCGTGCAGTTATAAATTTTACATTTTATTTTTTTATTTATCCTATAAATATGAGATAAACTGTAAAATACAGGTTAATTCATTGGCTATATAACACTACAATACGTTTTATGTCTCCATATTAATATTAGCCACCTGGAGTATGCTTCTACTGTGTGGAATCCTCATTGTTCTACATTAATGACCTATTAATGCTCTATTAAATTATTCATAACTTCATTGATAGCCCATACTTACTAAAAAATATTCATTTCAGATGTCCATTAAGAGTTACTCGATCTCCCGACACCTTTTATATTGTCTTGATTACGTCTAAAAGGGATCGAAATGAAAATCTAGTCTCTTTCAACGGAAGCAATCTTCCGAACCGGCCCTACATTGATATGCTTGGTGTAACCCTAAGTGACCAGCTCAGGTATGGGGGCTCCATCGAAGCCAGAGTAAAGTTAGCCTCCCAAAAGCTGGGCGTACTGTATGACGATGTATGACAATGTGTCACATAATTATTAGATATCAGTTTTATTTGTGATGTAGGTAGGTATCGAGGAATGTCAGTGGTGGTGGAAGTCAAGTATCTATTGATATAAGGTAAAATTAGTATGGAATTCATCCTATAAAAAATGTAATGTGAATACCGCACAAGAGTTACAACTGTCCAGAGAAGAGAAGTGGAACAACAAAATGCTAATTAGGCTGTATATATACAGGGTCTTTCAATAAGTATGCTTGATTTTAAAATATAAATAAAACAAGTTGTGTGTGAGGTATTCACTCAATTTTTATTATTTGAAAGTATAATTTATGGCATTACGTGTGGAATATAACTTGCTTGGTGGCACGTACCTATTTGGGAGATCTAATTTTCGAAGACTTTGTCACATAAGTCTATCTGAATTTACTGGATGGCGTTTTTTATATTGACTTTGAGGGCGTCAATTGTTTGCGGTTTATTCGCACAGATCTGCAACTTAAGATAGTCCCAAAGGAAGAAGTCTAAAGGCGTTAAATCGCTCGATCTCGGTGTCCAGTTTACCTCCCCACTGCGCGAGATAACCGTGCCCTCAAAATGCTCGTGCAAAATGTCCAGAGTAATATTTGCTCTGTGGCACGTAGCGCCGTCCTGATGGAAACACATGTTGTTGGTATTTATATCATCAAGTTTATGCCACGAAAAGTTGCTTAACAATGATCTGTTAATGGTTATGGCAAGGCCAGTTTCGTTTTCGAAGAAGTACGGGTCGATGATATTCCGCCATACCAAAATCCGCGCCAAACAGTGACTTTCTCAGAATGTATTAGATGCTGGTGTATCTTTTGTAGATTGGTATCGCCCCGTATCTGACAATTTTGCTTGTTTTCATATTCATTCATCCAAAAATGGGCCTCACCACCAAAGATGATTTTTTTGCGAACTTTTAACGTCCATCGGACGGAGCAGTGATTTTGGTAATAAAATTTTATGATTTGCACACGTTGTTCAGTGCTGCAACCTTCCATGATAATTTGCCATATACTACTTCACAATTATTGATATTAAATTTGACAGATGTCACTTTAACAACGTCGGTGCTATAATCTTACTGCAAACCTCTACAAAATATTTCCAAAGTTGACAAGAATCGAGAGAAAAAATCTTTCACCGCCTCCTGGGTAGAAATACAGAAGCAATGGCCTGCTTGAATACGACCACAAGGGCCCAGTCACTAATCAAGCTAGTTACATTTAAAATTTCTCGTGACTTATGACTCCCGTTGAAATTGTATATTATTTTTACTATACACTTTTACACTCATGTCTTCTGTCATTATTTATCAAAAGCATCTACCATTGCCATATATAGAAGATATTCATATAATGGTACTATGCTCAATTGTTGTATTTTCAATGATAGCTATCATTCACGACCAACTATCATTTGGCACCAATTTAAATACTCATGATTCGTATTTAGGTAATAAAATACAAATCGTATTACAACCTCTAACCTTTGGCTTATAAGATACATCGTGTTTCTTCCTCGCCTATTCCCTTGAAGCGGAGATAAATCCAATATATCTATCTACCTTTCCCTAATAAATCGTTAAATTAGCGAAAATTCTGGAAACATCTTCCTGGAATTCCTCAGAAAATTTCCCATAAGATAAACAATCTCCATGTTTGTAACGCAATACTTGTACAATATTTCTTGTTTTACTTATTTTTTGCTTTACGTCTGGAAAATATTCAATAAAAACTATGATACTACCACTGAGAGGAATGTTGTAACTACTGTAACATTGAACTTGTCATTTATAAGAAACGGAGATATAAGCATCACACACGATACACACAACCATGTCTTTAGTTTGATTCTTGTAATATTTGAATATCATTGAGCTCTGGATTGACTTTGAAATTTCACATATTAGAGAACAACCCACCCTTGTTAAATCTTTAGAAATGTTAGATAAACCATTAAAAATGAATTATGATTTATGTATTTAAAAATATAATAATGTAATTCAACATATCACGAGGCAGTGTATACAATCTAGCAAAATCCTTCTTACTTTCAAATTTCGGCATTATTTTTCGAGACTCAATCTTCGGACTTTTTGTAAATTATTTCGTAAATATATGCTATGAAAGATTACAAAAAATGTGGTCTAAAGGATTCATGGTAACTTTTATATACATTAGAAATAACTCCTTAAATGAAAATTTTCAAAACTTTAAAGTGTATCCGAAGATTAAAGATAGCATCATAAATTTGAAAAAATTTAAACACGTCGTTTGAACCCTTCTGGCACCCTTTTATCGTTTTTAGAATTTAAAAATAACATTTTTTTAATGAACCACCTTAGTAATTTACACCAATATTTTTGCTCATGCAAAATAAATAAAAAAAATAGTACACTAATTCGTAACTGCCAAATTTGATCAAAACACTTGAAAACTTTTCAATGGTAGATGGCGTATTGCTAGTCTTTTTGTGATATCGTGAAAGTTTTCCACTCCCCGGAGCAAGTGGCACTTTGCACCTTCAATGTAGGGTAATTTTGTGAGACCTGAGAAAGGAAAGGAAGGGCGATTGAGACAATATGCACCAAATGGGGATAACATGGTCTATTTGGCTCCAAACGATTTGGAACATTTAGATCTTTTGTCATGTACTCACATAAAAATACTCCCCATGTGTAATGTCACATCAAACAATGCTTTTTAGTAAAACATTTCCAAAAATCAGATTTTATTTAATATCTGCGTTTTATTGCCAATGTTAATAAAAAACCAATTAGCTCGTCAAGCCTATTTTTTCAATTTGCGGAAGGACTAATACAGGTCTCATAAAAATCGTTGTGAAGCCTTGGAAATTTTTATTAATTATTTTTGCATGGAATGACAAAAAAGTGAGGTGAAAGTAACGTTTGTAAAACACGTGTCTAATAAAATATGAATGTGCTTTATTTTTATTTTGTTATAAGTAATTTAAGTTTTAGTAATTTTAGCTTTGGACGGTTACTTCGAGAGTGTTTTCTCTTGGGGTATGTTGAATTCAATGTTTTAAAGACCCAATCAATCATATCTGATTACGTTTAAAAGGGATCTAAATTAAAACCTAGTCTCCTTCAACGGAAGCAATCTTCCGAACAGGTCCTCCATTGCTTCGTGTAATATTATGGGGGCTCCATCGAAGCCAGAGTAAAGTTAGCCTCCCAAAAACTGGGCGTACTGTACAGGGCCCCCAGATACTTTAATAGTACACAACTGATAAACCTGTACAAATTACAAGTGCGTTGAATTTGGCGGCCACCTCTGGTCTGGAGCTCCTAAATACCTGAAAATACCCACGATTCTCTGCAAAAACGGGTGGTCCGTTTGATAGATTTTCCCGTCCTTGTTCTACCGGTATTACAATGGAAGATGCTCCGAGGAACTAGCGTCATTGATCCCTTCGGCACCGGTGCATAGTCGGGAAACACGCCAAACGCGTGCCCAACTTATATAAGAACGGGTCGCTTCTTCGACTCGTTCATGTGTTCAACAGCTCGGCCGTGGAAAGAGCAAAGACCCTCCACCGCATCTCATATGACATAGGCCCTGAGGGAAATTATTTTCCTTATGGCTTCCTGTGTGGAGTTAATGTAAAAAAATATATATTAGAAAAGTGTAAGGTGATCCATTTTTAAAACATTTTTATGTTTGCGTGCACAATTTTTATATTTAAAAAAATATGTGTTTATTTCAAATTATAAAATTTTATACCATATTTTATCACTTTGCAAAAACAGTTTATAATTTTCGGATACGTTCAGAAATTTTCCATTTATTTGGATTTTATTGTAAAGCGGAAATATTTTTACCCACTGACAAAATACGCCAGAATTTTGAAGGGTTAATACTAATATTAATAAAAAGTAAATTGAATGCGAAGCTCTTTCCAAATATTACTATGAAAAACGTGTTTTCTAATTTACGTAGACAAAGTGGGGAAAATGTGTCTACCCGAGTTGCGTAACGCCTAACAATCACAAATCTTCGATTAATTCAGTTCCCTGTTCCTAAGCAAGAAAAAACTTTATCGACGAAGAAACTACGTACTTTCTTATTAAGAAAACCGAAAATCAATGCTGGTTTACTACTGGGAAAGATTTATTGAGCGTGATTACATCAGTCCATATTCAAGTTACATTTTCCTACTTGGTATTGGAATAAAAGCGGCGTACATTGAACCTGAAAATGCTGAATCTTGAATGTATTAAAAAAGATAAATTTGAATGGAAATTCAAATACAACATCGTCATCAAATGACCAAACAGTTCCGTTTGATTATCTGAAATATTCCCGTCAAAGGTCGATTTAACGCTTTAGATTTTGAATATATTGAACAACTTTAAAAAAATCAGAGTGTGCAGTTCACACGCGGTAGAAGTGAAACCTTCAGAAAACTAAAGTAGATAAGAGTGGGGAGGTTACGAAGCACCGCACAAAGAGAAGACCGATTGGTGTTTCTTATTTTCTCGCAGGCTTAATCCTGTAGATATATGTGTTCGTCTCTTTTTAGTGTCGCTATTTTTCGTTTCATCGAGTTTCAAATCACAACGCTGCTAAAGATTTTTCACTTCTACAATTAGAAAAACTCAACTCTTGTTGTACTCGTTAACTAATCAAACTCGATTTCGACCTGTCAGTGGCTGAGTGGGTAACGCGTTTGGGTCCCACCCGGGCGTCGCGTGTTCGATACCTCGGCTGGCCAAGACCTCCATCACAACACAAGTAATATGTTTCGCTTACTGTGGTGGTAGTAGGAGATTTCAAACATTGTTGGGTTATTCGTAACCCCGGAATGTTAAAAAAAAAACGATTGTGCTTTAGACCACACGACTGAAGTGAAACTTCACTAACTTATATCTCTCTCTCAACTTCCGTTCGCCTCGCCCGACCGTTCGCCTCGCGCGATCACACTTTTCATAACGCTCTCGTCATGCATTCACCAGCTTACCCCTCAAGTCAAGCGTGCGTAAAGAAGTTTTACTTAAAAAACTAGCAGAAAGCCGAAATGAAAATACATATAATCGGCGTTTAACGGAAACCTTTGAAATATTAAAAAACAAACTGGCATAAATTGGCCATTTGATGACATTGTTAAATTTAAAATTCTGGGAAACAACCTCACCAAAGCCTTTGTATTTATTATTCGAGTATTTTTTCCTATTTGGTGTTGGAGCAGAAAAGTTATGTATTAAGATGTAGAATCGTGTTTTTCTCAGTCAAAGAGATGGATTAAGTCTTCGCGTTTCCAGGCTTGCGGTAAAGCTTCTTGTATTTCGTATTGCGCCTCTGTAACCTCTCAAAGGCCAGCTCGCTAAGTGAATTAGGGAACTTTTACAAGCTACAGACCGAATCCGTCTAGTAAATTATGTAGATTGGATTATTTCGTATGCACTTTGAAAGCTCCGCACTGACATCACAATAATCTAAATTTAAAAAAAAGTTTTCCCTCGTACAGGCCAGTCGTTTGAAAATATTTAGAGAAAATGTACAATTAATTTTAACGTTCTTTGATGTCAGATATTAAAGAAACATTTTCTTCTTCCGAGCTTTCTGGTGGAATTGAGTGAGATCTATATCTAGCTTTAGACATACATACACAGGCAGTTTTCTTTAAATGTCAGCCCATCTCGCCTCAGGAGTGCCTGGTGAAAGAGTGACAAATAAAACAATTTTAGAAAAAAGCCTTTTTAGAAAAAAACTTAACGCATCCATGATTCTCGGTTGCACCACAATATTTTGTATTATTTTTGTGTGTTTATAGTAGGTAAATTTTTTATTAATTGATATAACATAAGTTTCCGCTTCCCTTTAATTCATCGTTTCATCGATTTAGTTGAGATGAGTTTTTTATTTTCTCATTTAGCATTTAAAAGGATTATTATTTTTTTTTTAAAGAAAGACAATCATTACCGGGCCACGAATAACCTGACAATATTTGAAAATATCATACTACCACCACAGTAAGCGGAGAATGTTGTTTGTGTCGTAATGGAGGACTTAGCAGAGCCGAGGAATCTAACAAGCGACGCCCAGGTGGGACCCAAACGCGATGCCAACTCAGCCACCGACCGATCATTACATAAGGTTTTCGGAATTTTGTAGTACAAGCTGGTGAATCTACGTCCCGATTTCATTAAATCGCAAAATTGGAATATTTAAAATCAAATTTGAAAAATCGGTCACCAGGAGTATTATCAGCTGTCTTATAATATGGGTCAAAGGGGAGAACTGGCCAAAAAGTTTTTTTTAATCCTTTTAGGTTTTGGTTCTCAATGCGATGAAGATTCGTCAGTTTCTTGTTTTTTCTGCGAGTTTCCGGACATCGTGTACATTAATGACTAGAAATGCTCTGCAAGTTTCAGAGCGCCGTTTAAGAGGGAATTACCAGACCTAACAGAAATATGTCATTTTTAAATCGAATTCTAGAAGTATTGATTCTTTTCCACAAAAATGTATAAATTGATTTCGAAAGACTTCTTTTATCTAGTAAAGCTACGAGTCTGTCTTACATTGTGAAAAAATATGTTTATTTTTACTATAGTAGGCCGTTGGTAGTTAAATTTTCAAATAAAATTTTGTATTGTACAACATATATTTCAAATAATATAATCATGTAGTAAAATAAATCAATAAATCATCTAGGAACGTTACTAGCTACTTTTCAGAATTTTAATTTTAGTTCAAATAAAATTATTAAAAAAAATATCCGCGTACATGTTTTGTGACGAAAATACTTCAGTTTGTATATTTATTTGCGGTCTTACAAAGTAATGTATTTCAGATTTTTTTACATACTTGCTTAGACGTTTTCGAAAAAATATAAATACTTACGATCAAAAAGTAATAACCAGAAGTACATGATTTGAATAGTTTTACCATCACGCGTTTGAGCATTTTTAATTTTTATTTTTTTTTTTTTTGTATTCATATCACAAATTTCTACCGTAGGCAAATGTTGTATTTAAAAAAAAAATTATTTACCTATATAAGGTATGGTTACATTATACTTTTCGATGTCTGCTCACTAGGGTATACCTGTGTCGAGACATGCATAAATACGACTAACCGACAAAATACAACACTTCAAAAATAAAAATAAAAATCTACAAAGGCAAGTTACGACCCATAAGTTATGAACTATTCTATGCATTTAATAAAGACGAAAAATTAAACCCATTTGCGACCTTTGTGGATCTGAGCAAGGTATAAACACAAAAGTATTTATAATCTTCTTTATCCTACTAATATTATAAAGGCGAAAGTTTGTATGGATGTATGTTTGTTACTCTTTTACGCAAAAACTACAGAATGGATTTTAAAAATTCTTTCACTAATGAAAAGCTACATTATTTGCGAGATCTATAGGCTATATATATAGGTAAGCTCTGGAGTTATGAATAATCTCTGGCGTTATGAAATTATTTATCATACGTTTTCTGTCCCTATCAAAATCGATTTATTGCAAACGTCAGAAAAAACAAACCAATTGTCGCCTTGGAAACGATTTTTTTTTTAATTAGGCAATTCACCCTAAAAAGAGTGCTTTTTTTTTTTTTTTTTACAGTGAATACCGCACAAGAATCTCAACTGCTCCCGTCTGGAGCCAGTGAGACTATGGCATCCCCAATTGGGGTATGTTGTGAGGCTTAAGGTAGTGGGGAGGGGAAGGAGGTGGGGAAGAGGAAGGTTGGGAAGTACCTGGCTATTCAGATCTGGTCACTAAACACGGCTAAAGCCATTTTCAAGCAACGTTTCAATTCTGAATGGTGGTCTTACACCAGGGCGATACTGATAGTATCTTCCACTCTGGAACATGCCGCAAATATACTATATATTATTTTAAATGAATTAATCGTGAAATAACACAAATTAATCAAATAAAATTTATTTGCGCATGCCGGGTTCGAACCCGCGACCTCCGTATTGTGAGTCAAGAGTCTTACCCACTCGACTACGGAGGTCGTCGAGTGGCTTTGCTTTGCTGGCGTCGTACTTAATAATAATAATAATAATAATAATTGGCTAATTTATATAGCGCCGTTTTCGTGGAAAATCACCTCAAGGGCGCTGTAAAAATAACTATCTTTAAAAATGAAAGGGGAGGGGAAAAGGGTGGGGGGAGGGGGTTAGGGGTGGGAGAGGGGGGAGGGAAGGAAGGGGAAAGCGGAAGGATGGAGGAGGGTTTGGGGAGGGGTAGGGGTGGGGGCAGGGGGTTGATGGGGGGAGTGGTGTGGGGAGAGGGAAGGTGGAGGAGGCCGAGTGGGGTGGGAGAGGGGGTAGGGAAGTAAGGGGTAGGGGGTGAGGGGAGGGGTGGGTGGAGGGATAGGGGGAGGGGGTTGATGGGGGGAGTGGAGTGGAAAGAGGGAAGGGTGGAGGAGGCGGAGTGGGGTTGGAGAGGTGGGAGGGAAGGAAGGGGAAGGGGGAGGGGTGGAGGAAGGTGGGGAGAGGTGGAGTGGGAGGGGTATGGGGTGGGGGAGGGGTCGGTGGAGAAGGGGGGGGGGGGAGAGGGGGTTGATGGATGAGCGGAGAGGGGAGAGGGAAGGTGGAGGGGGGAGGAGTACGGGGAGGGATGGGTGGAGTGGGGAGGGGGAGGGGGGTTGATGGGGGGAGTGGAGTGGGGAGAGGGAAGGTGGAGGAGGTGGAGGAGGTGGAGTGGGAAACCCCTAATACTAATAGTATAATATAAAGCAAATCGCTCCCGCAGTCTGGATCAACGGATTTTCATGCGGTTTTCACCAATATATAGAGTGATTCATGAGGAAGGTTTAAGTATATAATTTGTCAAGGTTTTGTGTAAATTGGTTGAAATATATATATATATATATATATATATATATATATATATATTTTTATTTTTTAAATTTTTTTTATTTTTGTACATACAATAATGACATTACATTTTTCAGATACATTTTTTATATAACGTGATTCACCTTTTTTTAGAGCATGCTCGTGTAAAAAAGGTGGAGCAGCGTGTGTGAAAAACTATTTAACATATTTTTTTAGAATTATAATATATATTTTTATATGTTTTTATATATTTATATATATATATACATATATACATATATACATATATATATACATATATATATATATATATATAATACATATACATATTCAAAACAAGATACATGAAATAGAATAGAAAAAAAGAAAAACAGTATAAAAAAGAAGAAGAAGAGAAAGAGGAAGAGAGAAAAGAGAAAAGAATATAAAAGTAAATGGATTTCCAAAATCAATTGTCGAGAGACATTCTATTGTATTATTTAATTGAATTATTGTAATATGCTAATGATTTAGTGTTTTTATAGAACTTTTGAATTTTTTATAATTAATTTCCAATCTTAAGTTAAGGGGTAACTGGTTAAACCACTTGACTCCAATATATTTATAAAAATGTTGGGCTGTAGTGGTATTACAACGCGGTATAGTTATAGAGCCAAGAATACTTGGTCTTTTGCTGTTTGAAATAGATAATGAGTTATCATTGTTGAAACAATCTTTGTGGATTTGTAAAAGTGTAATTTTTTTTTAAATATTGTGTAGTGAAAGGACTTTAAATTCTTGAAATAATCTTATGGTGGGGAAGTCATATGGTTTTTTTAGAATTATTTTTATTAATAATTTTTGGATGATTTCTAAAGGCATGAGAGAAGTTTTGAATGCACCACCCCAACCAAGAATTCCATATTGTAATACAGATTGGATCAGTGAGAAATAGGTAGTTCTTAATAGTTTAAAATTTAAAATGTTTCGTATTCTAAGAAAAATGTACATTAATTTTCTTAATCTTTCTACTGTTGCATTGATTTGTATTTTCCACTTTAAATTGCTATCTATAATTACACCGAGGTATTTTATATTAGTTTTAACAGTGAGTACAGAGCAGTCAGGTTTACATAAATTTGTGTTTCTATTGCAATTGTATGAATGTATACTTATCTTTAAATTCTCAGGGAATGCATGTTTATTAATGGTGAACGGTATTACAAAGGTTTTTTCCGTATTAAGTGACAGCAAGTTTGAGTCGAACCATTTTTTTAGGATGTAATATATAAAGGGAGCGGGCTGGCAAATGGGCGGCGTGGATTAATTTGTATTGATATGAATGCAAATTAACAGATGGCGTTGGTTATATAGGTTGGGTAATGGCATTGTCAGTACATGGCGTTGTGTTTCATTAGCCACAGCAACGTGTGGCCGGGTCTGCTGTTTAATTATAAAATCTTATTTAACTATGTTGTAAAGAAAGTCTATCAATATTTTACTGTCAAAAATATTAATTTACAAAGTTTATTGGAGTGCTAATTAAATCAATGGTATTTAATGCGTCACTAACTTTAAGGGTAAATTACAATTATTGAGGCCGAAAATAAATCGCTGGTAAATGACGAAGTGATTTTTCAGTAACGCGCGCCGTGATGTTATTTCAGAAATTTTTTTAATAATAAAATTATCCTGCCGGGAACATCGTTCGAAACTTTAAAGAATGTTTTATAACAAAGTACTTTGAATTCCTAAATTAGATTTTTCTGTCACAGCGCTAATCCGTCGACGGTTTATTTTCTCATTAACTGTAGGTGGATCTTGTACATCACTTGCTAAGGTTGTTTATGTCCTAGAACGAAATGAGGCTTTTCAGTCGCTGACAAAAATTGTCCTAAGACAAAACCAATAAGTGGTTTTCTATTTTTTTGTAACGTTTTTCGTTCAAAATATTTGTGTTAACTGAGCGTACCTGAGTCCTGCTTTAATTTGACCGTTTTGCATTTTGTCTATGTGTAAATTTGTTTGATAACTATTCAGTAAAGATTATTTTTTCAAATGTCATATCGTAGTTTTTACTTGTTTTTTCTTAATCGCATTTTTTTTCAATAATATCGTACCTACCTGGCAGAAGAAAGTTTGAAAAAGGAATGGTCTTTGAGATAGTAACGTTTCTTTGCTAAAATTATATAACTCACTATTTTACCTATTTAGAAAATATGTACCTATTGTGGTTTAGGTAGTTATTTTTAAGCACCTACTCACAAATCTTATGGTTTCCAGGAAATTTTGGGTTTTGATTTATTAAATGATAGAAAATTATAAATATACTTTTTTGGATGCAAGGTCTTACTGTTCAGAGAATTTCACAAGTTCTGTCCTTATTCTACCTTTATATGGAAGATGTAGCGTCATTGATCCCTTCGGCACCAAGGGTAGTCAAAACCCGTTAAAATGTTAAACTCGGCTATTTCAAAACCCGGTGTGCATTTACTCGGATTACTTTAACCATTGATTCCTTACTTACTTTGACCAGTGTACCCGGGCATCCCCGCTAAGTTACCAAACGTAGCGGATTACTTGTGATGTGTGACAGGTGTTGGTTCAATGGGCGGCGATATTTACACCCGCCTTCAAAATTGCGAAATTGAGCAATAAGTAGATAAACCACAAAGTAAATGGTTTCTTCGAACATCTTTACGATAATTTACTAATTTTCATTAATAATGCGCTGTACACTACTCCATAATATTATATACCTACTGTATGCATAATCCGAACTTACTATAATCCGAAACTCTACTAATCCGAAACATCGGGTGACGAAATTTTAAAGAAATTTGAAAATGGAGAGAATTCTTCGAAGTTAGCGAGGGAAGATAACATTTATAAATCCATCATTTCCGATTTAAAAAGGTTAAAATAATTTAAAAAAATCGACTAAGTAGCATGTAAGATAAAGTCTTTGAAATCTTCTTTCTCATTTTCCGAATATTCAGCTGATTATTAATTAATTAACTAATTGATCGGATTATAGAGACTATGTTGTAATATCTATGTGAAAGCCGCAATGTAAGAAAGATTAATAACGCGAAAGCGAAAAGCGACTCGGCCCAAATTGCAATCCGCATTGGTTTAATGCAGAATGAATACGAAAACAGCTCTTTGAAATTACAAGAAACAGTCTCTTGTGTTTTGGAGCGAAAATTGTTTGCTGAAAAGATGGGGTTGTATAAAAATACCAGTTAAGGACTGTTTCTTTTTAGCGCTATTTTTCTCTGCATTTCTTTCATTTATTCATATCTCTATTCCTTTATTATAATTATCAATTTTCAATTTGGCAGGCGGGAATGGGTACCGCCGCCCCGGGAACCTTTATTGGATAACCAACACCTCTGCCATAGGTCACCCCAAGTGGTTTGCTACGTTTGGTGATTTAGCAGGGGTGCCTGGGTTCATGGGGTGAGGTTTGTCTAGGTCTTGGAGGAGGATGACCAGGACATACTGAACCCCAGATTCCTACCCACCCCTTAAACCCTTTTCCTTCCCAGAACTCTCCTCTCCTTCCTTTCCTTTAAAAAAACCCTCCACACAGCATTCTCAAAGATGACATAGACTCTGAGGGAAATAATTTCCCTCAGGGCCTCCTGTGTGGAGCTTATGTAAAAAAAAAAAAAATGACCTTATTTTGTCACTGAATGTTCGTCTAAGAACTACCAACATCATCTTCATTTTCTTAACGTAACATGTGCGTTAAGAAAATGAAGATAATGTTGGTAGTTCTTAGTCGAAGGATGATACTGTTAAAAAGTGACCGAATTGGATATAGACACCTTACATACTTCAGTTGGTAGAGCTGTTGCCATGTAAGCAGAAGGTCCTGGGTTCTAGTCCGAGAGGTGTCAACATATTTTTATGATTTTTCTGTCTCCAGATTTTCGATTGAGTTTCGCTAACATTTCTTCATTTAATTAAATATTACAATTTGAGGTTTGACTCACAAAGTTAAAAATAAAAATAAAAGAGAATAATAGATTATAATTTTTTCTGAACTAAGTTTTTTCTTCTTGCAAGTTTATTAAGAAATACGACAAGTTATTTATGAATATTTGCATCACTTTATTTATTCAACTAGTTATAATAATTATAATAATAATTGGATAATTTGTAGACCGCCGTTTTTGTTAGAAATCACCTCGAGGTGATATAGTTTATATACCTAAATAATTATTAATTATTAGGGATTGCTTATATAGCTAAAATTGGTAAAAAATGCGAAATATGCTGAGGTGTTAATAGCTTAGTTGATAAAGTCCCAGTCTCGTAAAGAATATAGGACCTGGATTGGGGTCTCATATGCGATAGTTTACTGTTTAGTTTATTTTCTTATTATTATATTCTGGTCTGTTTTTTTTTTTTTATTGAGAGTTGTTGAGATTATGTTCGTCAATAATTAGTTTAATATATCAAAACAACACGTATAGCTCAAGATGGAAAAAGCCAAGCGTGCTGAAAATAGTTATTTTGATTTGGAAATTTAAGTCAAAACAAGCAAGGCAAATATCATCACGTCTGAATTCACCTTTCTAGAGTGTCTGCTGTTTCAGATAGCAAATTGCTATCGTGGCTTATTTTTTGGGAATACCGTGTTGCGCTTTTGTCTTCTTTAGCCAATATTACGGACAACGTCAAAGTGACTATCATCAAGGTAGATTTAGAATATTGCACAAGAGTCCCAAATGCTGCTGAATGTCTGCTGGAGAGAGTAAGGATGGGAAGGATATGGGAAAGAGAAAGATTAGAAAGTATCTTGCTATTCACTTCTGGTGATGTTTGCTCTTTTATCAGGGCGAAACTGACGGTCTGATAATTTCTAGGACGTACGCAAATTTTAAAATGCTAGAACAAACCATTGGAGATTTTTTCTGCTTCAAGAAACAGATTTCTGGTTCAATTAATATCAATGTAAATGTACTTTATTTCAAGGTTCATCAAACATAACAACGCAAGCAGTCAACAAGCGATCTCAATCTCAAAATCAAATACGTTTACAATTACGTTATAGGGAGCGTAGTTATTTTCCGCTCCGTTGATAGCATTACCAGGCACGACGTGGTTAGCTAAGATTTATGCAAATTCAATAGATCTTCGAAACAGAATATTTTAAAAGAAATTGGTATAATATCTAATATGATAATTACGGTAAAAAGAGAGATATTTTTTATAGAAATGTGTTTAGGTGGGTGAATAATATAGTTACCACCAAATATCGTCCAAGCGGATAAAACTATCATCCAAATTGGGCAATATTGTCCAAATTGACCAAAGTTAGTGCAAGACGCAGAGAGTTAGAAGTTCAAAAATTTTAATTGCCGACAAAAATGGTGAAAATCAATTCATTGCAGTTTTCCAGTTCTCCATCGCTCGACTAGTATATTTACACGTATTCACAAATTAATTTCCACAAATATCCGCTAATGTCTACAAAAATATTTACAAATATCCACACGTATACGACGAAAATTTCAACAGGAAATGAGTTTTTATTTCTTTCTTTTACCATTTCTCATTGCACCTATAAGTGTTCTACATTTGTAATACAGTCTGCATTAAAATAAGTAGTGTAAATTCTTTCTTCTTCTTCTTCTTTGCACTGTCCCAACTCATTGCCTACGTAGGCTGTTTGGGTCGGCTCTTCTCGTTCTCAGGCTACGTCTTCTTCGGTTCTGGGTATTGCTTTCATCCAGGCCGTTTCTTTGTAATGTTTTGCAGCATTGAGTCTTCCTGGAATTCTTTGGCCTTCCTCTGGATGACTGTCATTGACATTGCCTGCTTCAATGTATGGTCTGATGGTTTCCGTATTACGTTCCAATACCATCTCAACTGTTGTTCCTCCACAAGTTCCTTCCACTCCTGTTACTTTTTCGTTATTTCTCTTATTCAGGCTTCCTCAACCGGGCGCAGCTCTTATTTTTCTTTTTATTTATTAACACTTTTATCTGTATTTATTTTCTCTATAGATTTCAGAAGAATTATTCTACGGGCTGCCAGATTTATTATTCTTTTGTTTTATGTTAATGTAAGTACTTGCATACTGCTTTCTAATCCCATATGCATGGACGTTGGAAGGTCTAGAATCGTTCAAATAAATGTAGCTTCGTTCAATAAAATAGATTGAAGGTGTGCGGTAAAGGAGGAAACCATATGTTTCCTTATAACGCCGTTGGGAAAGTGGTGGGGTCCCTTCCAATTTTGTTCCTCCAGCTTACTGTTTATGTACGTGACACCTGAACTTTTGTGAACATTTAATTGTGAACTTTTGTGAATTTTTAATCCTATCTTTTAGTGATACTCCTGCTGACCATCTAAGCATTCGAATTTCTGCTATTTTGAGTTGCCTAGAGTAGGAGTTGTACATAGTCCAGCATTCGGAGCCATTCATTATCGCAGATCTAACAATAGTCTGGTATATCTTTCCTTTAAGTTTTATAGGCATTTTTGGGATAAAAATTTCATCCATCCCATACCTATTCTATGGTCGACACCCGCTTTACATCCCCCGTCTCTGTGAATGAGTGAGCCCAGATACTTACGTGACTCACAGTTGGTTAATGTTACTCCATCCAATTGCATCGAAGAAGTTACAGCATGTGTATCTTTAAGTAAAAATATTCAGTCTTTCTCCTGCTAATTTTTAGGCCATTATCCACTAGGATCTTTCTCCACCTTTCCAGGCTATTCTATAAGTCACAATGATTATTTGCTGTCAGCACTATATCATACGAAAATAGCATAGTCTTGAGAATATTGTACATTTCTTGAATCGTTAGAAAATTCATGAACATTATGAATAGCATTGGGCTGAGGACCGATCCTTGGTGTACCCCCACATTAATTGGAAATTTTGGTGATGTCCCTTATGTGCAACCAACTTATGTTTCTACGTTATTATACATATCTTGTATGAAGAGTACATGTCCTTATGGTACGATATGAGATATGATGTGTAATTAATTAAATTAAATTGTAAAAAAAGGGTTGTTCACATTTTTTTCTGATATTATACGTGGCGTTATATTAACACATTCTCTTCACAACGACTTTTTCCAAAATTCTGTTGTATTTTTTCCCAAATAAAAATATGAAGCAGATTTGTTTCAACAATTGAGGCCTCAGTGGTCCAGGGTTTGTATCGGCTCTCGACTAGCTTTACGAAGGTCGTGGGTTCAAATCTCAATTTTATATCATTGTTTTGTTTTATTTCACAATTTAATCATTTAGAATAATACAAGTTACGAGTATGTGCACAGAACGTCCCAGAGTATCTTTCAGTATCCCCCTCGTAAACGACCACAGTTCAGAATTGAAACGTTTCTTAAATTGGCTTCAGTCGTGTTTTGTTACCAGATCTGAATAGGCAGAAAATTCCCCCAACTTCCTATTCGCCATGGCCTTCCCCTCCCCATACCTTCAGCCTTACAACATGCCCAAATTTGAGACGCTATGGTCTCTCTGGAACCAGGCGGTTGGGAGCAGTTGATCCTTGTGCGATATTCACAATAAATAATTCTTTTAAAACCCAAACAAACTTGTTTATTTATTTATGGTTTCAAATTGAAACTTGCCGAATTACCTCTTGAAGTTAATGCATTAACACCTCACATAATTTAATCGACACCTTATATATTTCGACTTGTATCAACCTATCAACAGTTTTATGCAGAAACCGGCATATAATTATATTTTGATGTACTTCATCTTGGCAAGTCAAGTTTTTTTAATTAAAATAATATTTTTCTAACGAGAATTCGTCTCCAATGTTTTTTACCGAAAATTTGTAACACTCCGACAATCCCCAATGTCAAATACGAAAAGAGACCCTTTGTTTATCACATTACCAACAAATGTTGCGGTTTCTCTTTCAGCTTGTCCATATGAACTAACGTCAACGCCGCGCGCAGCCGTCGCGTCGTAGGCATTTATCAACTGTTGAATATAACCGTTGGAAATAACCCCGACGTTCACGCAAGCACTAACCTTAATAATAAATAACGGGCTTTTTTTTTTTTTTTACAGTGAATACCGCACAAGAATCTCAACTGCTCCCGTCTGGAGCCAGTGAGACTATGGCATCCCCAATTGGGGTATGTTGTGAGACGGTAGTGGGGAGGGGAAGGAGGTGGGGAAGAGGAAGGTTGGGAAGTACCTGGCTATTCAGATCTGGTTACCAAACACGGCTAAAGCCATTTTCAAGCAACGTTTCAATTCTGAATGGTGGTCTTACACCAGGGCGATACTAAGAGTATCTTCCACTCTGGAACATGCCGCAAATATACTATATATTATTTTAAATGAATTAATGGTGAAATAACACAAATTAATCAAATAAAATTTATTTGCGCATGCCGGGTTCGAACCCGCGACCTCCGGATTGTGAGGCAAGAGTCTTACCCACTGGACTACGGAGGACGTATACTTAATAAGATTGGTGAATCACAACAGCCATAGGGAAATCCAAGAGTTCGGATGTTGGGACATTCAAAATGTTATAACAAAAAGTGTATAATAACAGCTTTTTTTTACATGTCACCGACAAAACCGTTTGATGCTACACAATGGTTTGGGAATATAATATTTCATTCATTTATTGAGCCCCTCTATTCTAACCGTGACGACCCACGTTTATAAGAACCGTGAGCGCAAAAATGCAATAAAAAATAAATAAGCATATTTAATAATTTAATGCCTCTTTTTCCTTTAGTTCCTTATCGCTTTAATGGCGCAGCTCTTTCTTACACATAATAAAAGTGAGACAAAAGATGAGACACGCAAAATTGTGTGACCATATATATATTTATGTATCCCGTCGCCATAGCTGAGCCGTAAGAAGATGTACGAGTATCTGTTTCCTTCAATGCTTCTTTCCTGGCTCAGCTATGGCGACGTGAATTGCGTTTCATTTTATTTTTACATGTGAGGGAGATGTATGATAATGATTGTTTGTTTCCTTTGGGGGAGGGGGGGGGGGGAGGGGTGCAGACATACGTTCACCGTTTGTCTCATTTTCGATTGTTGTTATTTAGTGTGTAAGAAAGAGCAGCATTATATGTTTAAGAAAAACATTAACATTTTATTCACTCACACTTCAATATCATCCTTGTAATAAATGATATAATACTTTATTTTATTAAATACGCAGTAGTTAATCTCTTCAAACTAAATTTCCATGGTCATTTTCATATTCTCAATCGATACTAAGAAAATCTTCAACATATTATCCCCTTAAAATAAACCACCGAAGGACATTTTAAGTTATATAGTATGTTAATATTGCTGAAAACGTACATCGTTGAAAAAATCCACCCAAAGTACACCATTACATAAAATTCATCGAACTTTTGGTCTGGATAAAAAACAAAAGGTACGGAAATTTTCGGAACTTAACCCATCAGACTAATTTGTTCGCTTTTCGGAACAACTCACACAGGTATCATAGAAATCGTTGTCTCCTTTACTCTCATAGTGAGAAACATAATCTAAACGACCATGGAAAGGGAAACCACCACTCTATCTATACATTCAAATATTAAGGTTAACCACAAAAGAATAAAAGGTATACCTTTATGAAATCAAAATATGTGATTTAAAAAAAATATATTTTTACACGAAACTACAAAAAAGTGAAGTGATGATAGCTTTACATATAACAGATTTGTCTAATAAAATATGTGTGTTTTTTATTTTTTCGTTAACAGTAATTTTAGTTAGAAAAATCGTAAAGTGAGCCATTTTTAAAACTTTTTAAAGTTTGCATTAAAAAAATTGTGTTTAAAACATTACATTATTTTAAATGATTATTTGAATTTTATTGCTAAGTGGAAATTTTTGACCTTCTAACATAATACAGTCTGAGGAATTAATAACAGTTTATCAAATAAAACACAATAACGTTGTTTATAAATTTAAATATTACTTGTGTCTTTATTTTTGTTTTTCGTTCAACCTATTCAGTTTCAGTTTTTTTTCAGTTTCGGTGTCGGCAACCCTGGCGATTTTTTTTTCATTTATGTACATAGTTTTCTTTTATTCACCTCTCTAGACAAAGTCTGTTCCAAAAAAAAAAAAAAATTTTTGACTGACACTGCATAATTTTGTACTCATTCTGTGTAATATGTATTTAATGAAATATTATTATCGAAGAAGAAGATAACAATAATAATCAATATGAAAGAGAACAAGACACAAAAAAATAGAAAAAGGCAATGGTCGGAAGTGTCGGAACTGGGACTAAATTAGGATATATTTATCTGAGACATTATCCAGGTTACGAACCAATTCTTAGAATGATTGTTTCCAATAAAAAGGGTAGTTGCCCGTTATATTGAAAAATAATTAGTTGAAGATAATATTGTTAATACTAAAATTTGAAATATGAGATTGACAGAAGGTGGCAATAGCGAAATTGGTTAACGCGCACGTCCCGGTTAGACGAGAGGTCTGGGTTCGTGTCCCAGTTGCAATCATTATCTTCTTCTGTTATTCTGTATCTTGTTCTCTTTCATATTTTCGTTTAGATTATTATTGTTATTTTCTTCTTCAATGATTTATTACATTGATGGAAATAACTTTCAAAAGTTATAAAAAGAAAGTGTTTCTTATAAAAAATTAAGCATTATTAATTCAACTTATATCCAATCCTGTTTTTATTATTTGTTAATGATGTGTTATAAATTTTCAATGATGTTCAAGTATTAATGTTTGCAGACGACCTGAAATTATTCAAAGCAATCAGAAACATTAATGATTGGCATATATTGTCAAATAACTTGTTGAGATTTATTATATGGTGTCATGATAACCGCTTGCAACTTAACACAAGCAAATGTCAAATTATGAGGTTTTATCGAATAAAGAATCCAATATTTTTCGATTATTCCATTAACAATATGTCGTTAATATCTGTCTCGGAAATTAATGATCTTACGTATTTGGTTTGACACGAAACTCAAGCATGTAGAAATAATAACCAATAAAGTTATGCTGGATGGTGTTTAAATCTATCAATGAAATGGCTCCTCCCTGTATCTCTGAACTATGCATTCCGGAAAATATTGGTCTTAGGCAGTCAAATCTTAGATCAGCGACATCTTCTGCAATTGGAAGGTTGAAAGAACCTAAGCAAAATCCGAACACTAAGTTTGGTGATCGTGCATTCGCAGTATCCGGCCCCGAAGCTTGGAATAGACTTCCTATGGAATTGAGATGCATAATATCCTCCACACAGCATCCCAGATGACATAGGCCCTGAGGGAAATTATTTTCCTCAGGGCCTCCTGTGTGGAGTTAATGTAAAAATTCCATAAATTCATCATTCTATTTAAACTTTGCAATTTTTAATAGTTTTTTTTCCCTCTTTTCTCTTTGTTTATAGTTAACTCAATCTGTTTAATGTAATCTGTTAATTGTGATACCTCAATCTGTTTACTGGTGAGCGATGAATCACCTTAATGCAGTAAAGATTGACTATTTAATTTATTAATTTATTTAAAATATCTATACCTTCCCGTAAATCCAGTTAACCTTCATTATACTTTTTGCACCCGTATTCTCGAATTGTAATATTATGTAAAAACTTCCTACTTCTTCTGGCGCTAATCTTAATTGTAAATATGTGTGTTAATAAGTCACCAGTCTTAGGTTAGAATCATAAGTCACTAATCTTAGTCATAAGTCACTAGCTTTAAGTCTTAGATGTAAGTCACTAGTTATAATTGTTAATCTTAGTTGTAAGCCAGTAATATAAGTAGCTATAAGTCTTAGATGTAAGTCACTAGTTGTAATTGTAAATCTTAGTTTTAAGCCAGTGATATTAATTCTTTTATATATATTTGTACAGCGCCCTTGAGGTGATTTTCCACGAAAACGGCGCTATATAAATTAGCCAATTATTATTATTATTATTATTAAAGCTTTGAAGATGTTGGGATTTATTTTAAGGGTATCTAGTGATTTCAGTAATTTCAATACTGTAAAAACATTATATATGTCACTAGTAAGGAGTCATATAGAATACAATTCCACGGACTGGTCCACAAATTATGAGGTTCATTCACTTACGATTGAAAGAATCCATAATAATTTTTTAAGGTATGTAAATTTTAAAATGGGAATTCCTAGTGAATGCCTAAATTACGATTACCTACTTTGTTCATTAAATTTAATAAAATTATCTGATAGTAGAATCATTTCCGATTTAACCTGTTTGTATAAAATCATTAATACAATGAATGACACTTCATAATATAATCTCTTCATATTCCAGGCAGGTCAGTTACAGGACAGTACCTACACCATATTATTGTAACAATTCTACATCAATATCCCAATATTACACTCCTATACGACGGATTCAAAAGCTTGGAAACAAATACTCCTGTACTATACGTTTGTACATATGCTGTATAAAATAGGGAGCTGGCCACAATGACACGCCAATGGAGTTTGGTACGCCAATAGAATTCGGTACGCCGATGGAATTTGGTACGCCAGTGGAATTTGGTATGCCACTGGTCTTTTGAATGAATTTACTACTTTGACAAAAAATACTTCTAGGTATAATGGCTAAAACTGGTTTGAGTCCTGGGTTAAAATATATATTTTTCACTTTGGAGACTGTGGGAGACTGGGGCTTTTAGGATTTCAGGTTACTGGGATACTGGGAGAGGTAAACTGAATCTAAGACAGATTAAAACACTGGAAAAGAGGTTTGAACTTGGAGACTTTGGTTTCTTGAGTATTGTTTCTTCTTGGCTGAACTGACTTCCTACCGGTTTGCCTTCTATTTTTATAGGGCAAACTCGGGTCAGACTTTTGAGGGACAGAACCTCCTTAATTTTTCTAAGGTGCTTATTTTAGGTAATTTCCCTGGTCGCTACCATTGGAAGTCAGCTGTGTTAAAATTATGTGTGATAGTTCTTACCAAGACAATACCAACTCCGGAAACCAAAACCCCATATCATTTTTATTGTGTTAACAAGAAAAGGTACAAGTTTACATATGTGATATAAGGTACAATTTTAAACAGTAAATATTTTCCTTGAAGTGCAATAATTACTGATAGACATCAGTTTTTGAGTTGTTATTGTAGCATATACTAATTTTTAGGTGATTATATTTATTTCTTAATCCAAATTATTTCCAATTTCTCGAAATTGAGCTCCAAGTTTTTCGGAAGATGAATTCGCTGTCGTAAATATTTACGATTCAGGTAGTTCCTTTGTTCAGCATTGACCAATAGTGGCTCGGCTGGTCGCATGGTGGGGGTGATGTAAATAGTCAGCCATTTCCTTGACGTTGATCACTGCTGTCTGGAGTCCCTGGTGGTAGCATTACGTGGCTATTCAGATGTTTTTTTTCCAGTCCAATGAGGCTGCTGCATGTATTTACTATCAATTTCGTTTATGTTTTCAATTGATTAGTTAATTAATAGATGTGATAGCGTTGTAGACATCATTTTTAAGGTGCACCAAATGCACATTGTTCCGCTAGCCCATAGCAGCTCTCAGATTGTCTAGGGCGGTACGTGCTGGCGGCATGGTACTATGTGGGAGCGTAAATTCCATTCTTGAATTTCCAGGGTTGTCATATGCTTTTGCGCACTCGTTTGATGCACACGGATTTCTATGACACGTTCGATACAATCCGATGTTGTTGATATATTTAATACATCAATTTTAATATACAAGCGTACCCTATTGAAGTTTTTTTCATCAAGTAGGGGAATGTTTTGATGAAACTGTTTGAATTGACTAGCATATTGGTGGTGTTTTGTCGGCTGGAGGAGAGAAGCTATTTTGTATTTTTTTTTTAAAATATTTTGTGCCTGCATACTGTGTGGATCAAATTCAATAGTATTTTAGCTTTATATTTGTTTATGTGCAAGTGTTTTAAACAGTCATTTCCTGCACTATTTACTAGTATAATTTCGTAAATATTGTTACATATATGTATGTAAAAGCCTAAATAAATAAATATATAAATTAAGCATTAAATTAAGAGTAACAAAAATAGAAATATATTAATAAAATACCGCGGTGATTTGTTGAACTATATTTGACTAATTACTGAGAGATATTATCAATATCGAATCCAACCGTTGACGCATATTTTGGCCAAAAGCGTTAGGCGTTGAGAGTACGCAGCTGTTACTTTAAACGACTAGTAATATTTTGATACAGTTGATACTAATACAAACATTAATTTAACATTCACTGTCTGGTGGGTAAAGTTCTTAGTCCTAACAGAAGAATGCAGCGCTTGGTTTCCCATTGTGCGGGTCGACAATAATTAATTTGCGGAAACAATGCGGTCTGCCTCCCTAACACAAGTGAATTAACCCTTTATTTAAACGAGCCTTAAAACGGATTACTTGATTTTTTGGCTGCAATTTACAAGGCTTTGTTTCACATCACGAAGGTTTATCCCGGTTGACAACGCACTGAAATTTATGAATATTTTAGGTAACTACTGTCGCGGTACTAAGCCGACAATGTATAGAGGCTTTATTTTATATTTTATTTTTTATTAACATTTTGAACTGATTGATATTAGTTTCTTAACGGGTTCTTTTAACATTTACTTTAAAAAAATTAAGACAGGTACATAAAATATACGTATTTTTACAATATATATACATGCGTATATTTTAACATTTTTGAAAATTTTTTGTAAGAAGTAAAGAATAAAGAAAATTATAGAAAAGAAAAAAAAATAATAACGGAAAAACATTAAAACGAAAAGAAATAAACAGAGATTAGTACAATTTTTTTTTTCAAGTAACCTTTTTTTAGCATACATTTTCATCTGAATTGGGTAACATATTGTAAATTATTGGAACAAAGTATTCTAGAGTTCTTTGATAGAATTTATTTGGGAATCTGGGGTATCAGGTTATGTAAGGAATCTCTTTAGTTATACATATGTATATGACGATAAAGATTATAATATCATTTATATTTTTCAGTATAAGAAGTGTTTTTTGCACTGAAGGCTGTAGCCAAGAACAACTCCGTGGAACTGCGTAGGTACTGCGTATAAGTCACACAGATTTTCGCTACTCCCTTGTCAGGTATTTAACCCCTATTATTCAACTTTGAGGCTTCACTGGGTGGTTGGCTAAGGGATGCGGATGCTAGGTGTGGTTTATATCAGGCTGAATGCGAATTACATTTTTTATTTGTACTTGCCAAATGATTTGAGACTTAATTGTTCATCGTGTGTTCTCTATCTGTTTATACAGGGGCTCACAGGGTTTTTGACATGGTGCAATGCTGCCTCATGAGCTTCTTGAACGAGTTTTATTTTGCTTTAAATTTATTTACCTTATATTACCAACCTAATTTGTTGTATTATGTTTTTTTCCTCTTAAGCACTTGCATACTGCTTTCTAAGAACGTATGCAGGGGACACTGGAGGTCTAAATTTATTCAAAATAAAGAAATGTGGCTTCGTTTAGGAAAAAAATAGAATCTTGGGAGAACCCTGAAGGAGTAACCATCTGTTACTTATACCAGCGCGGGTAAGTGGTGGATAACCTCCAATATATCCATTTATTTTTATTTATTGCTTCTTCACAATTTATATACATATATTTTTAGCATGTAATTATTAACCCCCCTAGGGTTCGTCTGTATCGGGGTTAATAATTTCACAATTTAATAAAAATAACACACGCAAATATCGGTCATGCAAAACAGTTAAGTAAAAGCAAAATAATAAATTTTAAAAATAAAATGATAAACAGAGAAAATAATAAGTGATAAAAATATATGAATTAATAACAAAGTGTTGAGAGATCAGACAAAATGTTCTCATTCATTATATCATTAGTTCATACCATTTTCAACAATAGGTAAAATTAAAAAAATATATGTCCTTAGGTTTGAACAATATATGTTTTTATTTAAGACAATATCTAGACTTGTTCCACGCCGAAACGAAAATTTCATTAAATTACTTCGATGGAAAAACACCCCAAAATATGCTCCGAAAATTATTATAAACAGGTTCATTGCACTTATTTTAGAAGTTATGTATATGAAAAAAATCACAGTGCTTCTATAAATGCTATTTTAGACGATCTTCACGAGATTTTTGCTCTATTTTAAACGAGTCGTGTTTTATTAAACATTTTCACAGTTTTCTCTTCAATTTTATCGTTTTAAATCTAGGCACGCTCTCCCAAAATTCGTAATTATATATCTTTCCATCTTCTTCCTTTTGAGCGGAGATACGGCGCCTTAAGTATAACCCTTCCTCTGCTAGATCTTCCATTAGTGGTTGCTCCATGGTCTTGAGGCGTTAGGTGTTCAAATCCCGACGTGCGCAACTAAAATTAATTTGTGTTAGTTTTGATGTATTCAAAATAGTATATATTATACCTGCGGCATGTTCCAGAGTGGAAAGATACTTTCAGTACCACCCTGGAGTAAGACCACCATTCAGAATCGAATCATTGTCTGAATTGGCTTTAGCCGTCTTTGTTGACCTGATATGAATAGCCAAGCACATCCTCACCTTCTATCTCCTTACATATTCCTTAGCTAATAACAAAAATATTTTTGGCCGTGAAAATCTAAAATCGTATCTATTATTTGTTTGATTATTTAGATTTTATTTTTGTTTTTATTGCTGTTTTTATTAAGTACTTTTTAAAATTTATTTAATATAAAGAGTAAGAGAAAATGATAAAAAAATTATATGAGTTACATCGTAAATGCACCTCAAAGTTGTAATTTGCTCCGTTATATATCGGAGTATATAGTATATCGTACTACGAAGAACATGAAAAATTCATTTTCAGCCAGCTCAGATATTTCCGTTTAAAGTAATGTGGCTTTAAGGGTGGTAGCTGAGTGGGCAAAAACGACCGGCTTCATAAATTTAATTCATTTTACCCCTGTCAGCTAAGACCTACATCAATTCGACAAGCAACATTTACCGCTTATTTTGTGTTGATGTAACTAGAAAGTATTCAAATACGAGTAGTATAAGGTTGTTCGTAACCTGAGATTATTTGTTTCAAATTAAAAGGTATCCATCCATTTTTTTCCAACGATGAGACAAGTTGCTTTGTTAATTGTCCCACATGTATTAATTTTTAAAAATGTAAGTGTACATAAATTATTTTGATAAATTCACCGTTTAATCCCACATGTATTAATTAAAAAAAAATGTAAGTGTACATAAATTATTTTGATAAATTCACCGTTTAAGAGCGTTTAACCAGCCAGCGGCCGAAAATCCACATTTCGTCGAAAGTTGTTCTTACGATCGTTACCGAGCGGTTACAATGAGAAAGATTAATTATTCTCCGTACCAGCTTTTTAAAATTATAACTCAATATCGATTTTATTTCTTTCCAAATTTGCTTTAATTTATATCTACATCTAAAAATGCTGAAAGGCGTGATGATAAAACAATTAAAATAATGTACCTTTTGTAATTATTTTTTTATTATTAAGTATTTATCATTTTTAAATAATGTGTAAGATAAATAAGAATGTTAAAAAAATCTGAAATATATTAGTTTGTAAGTGCGCAAATAAATACACAAACGGACCAATTTTCGTCAAGAAACACATGTACGTACATATTTTTTAATGATTTTATATAAACTAAAATGTTGTTAATTTATCAAGGATACCAACATAACAGTGGCCGCGGATTTTCGCTGTGTCGGTCGCGAAGTGGATTTTGGTTTTATGCAATTGAAAATAAAAATGCAATATTTTCCGCCGCCCCAAAGCCAAAAAGTTTCCTTTTATAGTAATTAAGGCGAATCTAAAGTTTTTTTCTAAAAATTATTCGTAATAAGCGTGGCCAGTCCGAACCGATATTTACCATATTTTTTTGTGGAAAAGAGTCAATACGTCTAAAATCTGATTTAAAAATGACATATTTCTGGTTTTCTCTGGTAATACCCTCTTAAAAGCTCAGTCCTGTAATGTGTCAGCAGAACGAGGGTAGGAAAGGATATACTTTAGGGTGTGTCAATTATTTCAACTTTTGATTTCAGAAACGCCCGGGGTCTCAAAAGTTGCGTCTTATAAAGAAAATGAGAACTGCATTTAAATTTATTTAAAAAAAATGGTTATTAGCCCGATAAAATGCATTGAAAATCAGAAAAAAACCTAAAACTTAAAAAAAAATTATTTTTATTATTATTATTTTTTTATTAATTTCACATTTTAACGTTAGTTTGGTATTAAAAAATGCGAATAGCTGACAAAAAAAAAAAAAAAATCATGTTTATGAATACAAGTAGGTAAGTCAAGAAGAATTCTGATTTTATACAGAAAAAGTGTTCTTTTCCCCCTTTAAATTTTTAACAAACACATCACATTTGTTTCAAAAAAAATTTTTTTTACGTTCTTTGTACTGCAGTTATGGAATAATAATTAAGTTTGGTACAAAATATAAAATATGTACTCATTGTTTTATTTTTTATCCAAATCACGAAATCTCTTTTTTTTTTCAAAACTTCCGGCCATTTTAGCGGGCTAAGAGTGAACAATAATTTCATTTATTTTTACTTTTTCGAATAGCCACAGATTATACGAAACTTTGTTAACCCCGGGCGTTTAAAAATAAAGCCATTTTTTCTCTCTATGGAGAGCGACACAAGCTAAATTGTACTTGCCTTCAGCCTTCAGGATCTGGTTTGAGACTAGCACCTTACTAGATTCAAAGTAACTTTGATTGACACGGGTATAAAAGTTAAGAGCTCATTCACTTTCATTTTAAGGGAAGGGGTCGGAGAGCCCTGATCTTTATGAATGAAACTAGTGTAAGTATCCACTTGAAGAGAGATTGAAATTGATGATAGTAATGTAAAATACTTTACGTAAATTGATACGGTAATGCGCGTTTTCATCCCCGACAAAATATCCTACAGGCAAAACATCCTCTAACAAAATATCTACTAAAACTTAACCTAACCAAAATTTACGGGTTTTCTGTAATATTTTTGTCCCATTTTAATATTTTTTAACAATAATTTATTGTCCTTATAGGATGTCAAAATGTAAAAATGTCTAAATTAGTTTTTTCCATTTTTTATTAGGTTAGGTTAAGTTTTAGTAGATATTTTGGTGGAGGATATTTTGTCGGGGATATTTTGTCGCGGGATGAATAGTCGCGGAACCAATTAATATATATTTTAGTACCTGTATTAAATAAAAGTATTTTTTATGGTAGTTCATGCGAAGAAATTCTTGTTAACCGTATTTATTATGCAAACCAAGATTTATTCGAAAATATAAAACTTTACTTTTGTGTAAAGGGCATCGATTTTTAACTTTTTATTCAGAAATTATTAAAATCATTGGAATTAAAATTTTAAGAAATTGATCAAAACTGTAACAGACGTCTCTTGATGCACTTGCCAGATCTTGTTTACTTGAAAAATTGCAGCTGGTCGCCGCACGTGTTCCTTTAAAATATTATTGCCGATTACCTATTCAGAGAAGAGTAAACAACATTTAAAAGTCGATTCTTGCGAAATGTTACATAAAAGACTGCACGTGTTATTCAAAAACCAAGCACTTAGCAACCAAAACGTCTTGCATTATTATTGATGACAAATTCTGCATTTTAAGACAAAAACAACAGGTGTACCCGGAGTAATGAGGTCGACTCATGCAAAAAAACACTAAAAACAAAACAAAACGCTCTTAGAAAACTAATATTAATACCGGTCACCTGCAGAAATGAAAAATATCTTTACGTTTTTCTTCAAAACAGATGTGCGCAGAATTTAGTATAAAAACCGCCTGAAAATAAATATTTCGTCATTACCCAAAAGATCTCTGAGTTGTCATTTATAAACTCCCGAAACCGATTGGAGTCCAGCGCCCTATTGTTTATAGTATTTGTATGGAACAAATAAGTGGTCTCATACAAAAACATTTTCATTATAACCCCAGTAACCCATTAAATGTAAATAGATCGTTTGTTAGTGGTTTCACCAATGTTTTATATAGTGATTTTGGAAGGCGTGAGGTGTCACATGCAACAATTATTATCCAGTAGAACTAAATTTAAAAAAAAAATATTATTTTATTAAATATCAAAAATATATATTTTAAAATTTTTGAAGAAAAGTAGAGCTCCATTTCATGAAAAATCACCTCAAGGGCGCTTTTCATTTCTGAAATTCTCATGAATTAATTTTCAGAAATGATCCTCTCGTTATCGCCAAAGTGCAAGATCTTCCTTCCAAATTGAAATTTCGCTAGATCAGAAGTTCCCAATCTGAGGGTGTTGCAGTTACCGTTTTCCAATCAAATCGAAAATGTTTTTAATGATTCACTATTATTACATTTGTAAAAGCCTGCTTGCACAGGACCATAATTTTTGGGATATCTGGAGTCATTGGTTTCGCCCAACAATGACTCAATAACAGGTAATATCAAAAATAATGTTTGGTAATTTTATTTTTATAAATTGATGGACTTTCAACACCCATGGTGCCAATAATGAGGGATATAGAAGCAAAGGCTGCAATCTTGCAAAATACGATAAAATAACCCACGTTTGCAAAAATATAGAGCTGCTCATTCTGCACATATCAAATACATTTTTGGGTGGAAAATCTGCAATAAGTATTTAATTAAAAAATATACTAAAAAATCACGTTAAAAGGCAAAGGCAGCAATCTTTTTACAGAATATTTTTTTCCCTTACAAAAAGTTACGTGACAAAACGGCTGTCCCATACATATAAACTGTTAGTTGTGTTATTTTGGCTTCCGCTGGTGTCTAAAAAAGACAATGTATTTCTTGTAATTAATGTTGAAGAATTACATATCCGTTGTAGTCAATAATAGTCAGAAGACAATATGAAGTAATGGTGTGTATCAAAATTCGCAACTCAATCTTCGCAGGGGAATATAGCTATATGTCAAAAAAATATTTAACTACTCTATGCATTCATGAAAATATTGTAGCACTTATTTCCTGAATTATGCAATCGATTCATGACGGAATTTAATTTCGAGTTAGTTCTCATATTGTTACAATGGAAATGTACCTTGTTAGGAACAATTCGACTTGGTACACGAAAGTCAATCAACCAAAGTAATTCAGGGGAGTCCAACTAATTGCTTGTGATGGTATTGTCTGAAGAATATTCTTAGGTAAAGGAACGAATTTATAGATGGCCCTTACAGGCTGAAATCGATGATGGTTACCGATAAATTAAGTGGTAATAAGCTTAATATTTGTTTGATTATATTATTAAGGGAACGAAGGCGAGAGAGAAATCTTAACGATTCGCACATCGTAAGAGGAATGAAACACAGAAATTGTAACTTGACAGATTCCTCCGCCTTAACCATTTTGGAATAAACTTTCTTCTTCCACTTATCCAACTTCAAGTAACTTTTCAGCCTGACAACATAAACTCAATTGCATCTCTTAATCTCACCGGTTCCACGAATTTAGGGCTCTTGTGCGGTATTCTTAATAAAACAAACCCTTCAGCTCAGATAACATTAAAATTTATAATTTATTCAATTCTCAGACATTATTATTATTTGATATTACGTATCGATATGTTTGTTTACCTACATTGTTTTATTTACCTCCCATGTAATAATAATAACAAGTTTCCAACCGAACCTTTCACTAAAATATCAAAGAAATATCCATAATATTTGATGTACGAGGAGCGGGTGAAAAGTAATCGGCCTTGGGGGCCATTCATTTAATACGTAAGACGATTTAGGGGGGGGGGGGGGGGGGGGACGAGCATGTCTTATTTTTTCTAACAAGGGGGTGGGAGGGAGTCTCGATAGTTCTTACGTAAGATCACAAAAATGCGCAAAGTTAAAATTATACTTTGAAAAAGCGCGGGCAACCGCGCGTTTGCCGAGGTTCGCTCGGATGCGTATAGGTAAACAATTTCCATTTACATGGCAACGGACCCGCGCAAACAAACATTAAAACAAACCACACGTGTATTCATTTTTTCCTTGAGATTCTTACGTAATAAATATTAAACAGGGGGGGAGGGGGTCGGCATATTCTTTTTTTTTTCTTATAATAGGGCGGAAGGGGGTCGAAAACTAGCAAAATTCGTCTTACGTAATAAATTAATGGCCCCTTAGTAAGAAAACATGACTTTTTCGGACAAAACTTAATATATTTTTTTTAGCAATTTCCCCTTTTAACCCTACGCACTGCGTCCAAATTTTGTTCGATTTTTAGAAATAAGCAACATATATTATACATAACTTGTATGTTTTTCACAATCAACCAAAACGTAAAAGACCTCGTTTTATAAGATATAACAAAAAAATTACATACTTATTTCATTGCTGATTTCTGAGCAGGATAAACATAAAATTATAGAATTATCAGGAAAATATATTTTTTTGCATTTTGCGTACACTTTGTGTTACGTAATTGGTCGCGCGGATTACAGGTGTAGCCAATGGTCTTTGCGGAGCTCCTGTAACACAACCAATGCGTGCCTGACATCAGTGCTGAGCTGAATGCGTCCGTGAGTTATCCAACTTAAAGTACACGGAAGATAAAAAATTATTCGCGCCACTCATTTTTGAGGAATCTTTAATTTTACATGAGTGGATTACATATCCACACGACCACTCCAGGGTTAAGTTGAAAAAAAAAATAAAAACCCTTAAAAAAGTCACCAGAGACCAACGTTTCATTTATATTTTTATCATTGGTTCAGGTTATATAAATACGTCCTTAGCATCATGTATATGTGTTCTTTTAATCTTATTTTTCCCCATTCATTTTACATGAGAAATAAGCATTCATTTAAAAAATTACATACGAATAAAACATAGTATTTATGAAATATTAGATTTTGTTTTTTTTTCTAAAATAATATTTGTTCCCTCACAACACCTTATTATTATAACATTTTGCAAAATTTTCGGAAACCCCGATTTTCTTTTCCCTTTACCTAACCAAGGAAACTTTCTCAGAAGCATACACATTATTTTGTATATTAATATGTTGTTTTTAGGGCTTTTACTGGGTAAAGTATCTCATTACAGATATTTCAAAACATTCAGAAAACACATTGGATATTTGAAGAACAACACCTACATGAATTGTTAGTTTTTGGGTTGTGGGGGGTGAGTTGTTATGTTTATACTGTCATTAGAGTTTATAAACTCCTGCAATTATTTCTTTTTGTATCCGTACAACCTACTAAAACCTTTAATGTTAGAATTAGGGAACATCTAAGATTTCTAAATTGCAATAGTGACTTTGACGTCATTGATTTTATTTATTGAAAAATAATTAAACTTTTGATGTAAGCAACGGGTTAAAAATACTTCGTGGAGGTTGTAAGGAAACGCAAATTAATAATTTTGAAAATTAGAAATAAGAAAAAATGTTCAGCAAAAATGAAGTACTAAACATTTAAGTATTTTCCTACTAAACCGGCCTTTTTTCATTAGTAGGCCCTGAAGTAAATAATTTCCCTCAGGGCCTGTGTCATCTTTGAGCATGATGTATGAAGAGTCTTTTTAGGAACAGAAGGAGAGGAAGTTCTGGAAGGAAAGATGTATAAGGTGTGGGTAGGAATCTGGGGTTATACGAAAAATGAATATGAAATTACTCAAGTAAATTTATTTTACTGATTTGTGTAATTTTATAATGTATTAATTTAAAAAAAGGTACAGTAAGTTTATTTGCAGCACGTTTCAGAGCGTTCGATACGTAAAATACCGCAATAATAAGAATTGTTTTAACCGTATTTGATGACCAGGCCCCCTCATGGTCGATCGATATAGGTTTTATCGAAAATGTCGGTAACTTGAAATCGCTCCCGAGCACGACTGCAGGACGCTAACGAAGAAAAAACACGTCAAATAAATTAGGAACCCTTAGTCGATGTGAACTATTGTTTGTTCGTTAGTGGTCTGCAGTCGTGCTCGGGAGCGATGTCAAGTTACCGACATTTTCGATAAAACCTATATCGACCGACCATGCTAGGACCCCAGGACCCCTAGACGGTCGATCGATAAGGATCGTATCGATAACTTTCAGTAACTTCTAGTTCCCTGGTATTACTGCAGATCGCCAACAAATAAATAACAGTTTACAATCACTAAGTGTTCTTAATATATTAGACGTCAAATGTTGTTTTATCCTTATCGATCGTCAGTGCTAGGGGTCCAGATATAATCAGCCAGGTCCTTCTACACCAACCTCTTATCCATTTCGTTCCTTTCCCCGCTATCTTCAGCCTTCAAATCATCATTTCTAAAATGCTAGCACAACTTTATGTATTCCCGAAAAAACTTTTTTCGTATTGTGTAAAACATAAAACAGGAAAGTTTATTTTTCAATCTTAAACAAATTTACCTTTGTTTTACGTCCATTTGCTACAAAGAAACCATACTATTATTCCACCTCTAAAGTGAGAATGTCGCATGTTGTGTGTATCTACTCTTTCAACATGACTTCTGCCTTTACAAAGAGACGCCGGAGCTTTTACGATCAGTCTACACAATCAGTCCATTCCTTTATATAGTGTGTAGTTGTTCGATTGACCAGAGAATGTGTCACAGACAGCTATAGTAGGCGGCCAACCGTCCCGCATTCTGCGGGACCGTCCCGCGTTGACGGTTGTAGTCCCGCATTGCAATATTTAATAAAATAGTCCCTCAAATCGTCTAAAGCGTCCCGCATGTCCCGCATTCCAATATTTTTTTATATTGCCTACCGCAGACAAATACACTTCCCCCTTTTTAGTATATTTTAACCATTTCGGTTCATCTGTGGTTAAGTTGGTGACAAAATTTATCCCTATAAAAAGCCCGAAGATATCGATCTAGAAATTGGTTTATTTATGTCAGTCAAGGTCAACGAGCGCCAGTGTAGTAGTGATGGGGTGGTTTTTTTACAAATTAGTGCACGCCGTGACACGTAATTAATAAGCCGTATTTATCATTCAAACCAAATTAAATATTTTTTTACCATGCCGCCGACCGCGAATAAACGGAGTTGTAAGTTCACTGAAGACTTGCAAAAAGAATTTCCTTTCTTGCAAAAGTGTTTAACATCTTCAGAAGTATGTTGGAACAAATGTAATGGAACATTTTCTGTTGCTCACGGTGGCAGATATGATATAAAAAGGCATTTGACATCAGGCAAGTACAAGAAAGCACTGACCGCCGCAAGTACGTCGTCGCCAATGATTTCTTACTTCCGTCAAGAAAAATACGGTGACAAAGAATCAGAGCTGGCAAAAGCTGAAGGTTTGTGGGTTTTCCATACGGTATGTCACAATCAAAGTTTTCGATCGATGGAATGCACTTCCAAATTAATTCAAAAAGTTTTTGATAAGAAGTTTTGCTGCTTTTATATTTTTTTTGCACCTAGAATTCGGACCGATTGAAATGGGCACGGAATTTTTCATTACTTATTCTATGACAATACCGGGAAATCCCCTTTCTTTAAATAAATGTACACAATAATGTCATCTTGATCACTGAAGCGACTGAAAACACCAACTGTAGTGAATTACAAGAATTCCCCAAATTCTATTTTGCACTTGGAATATTCAGTGAGAATATTGAGAGAGGTCCGTGGGAGATGCTTCGATGATTCTAAAAAGGAAAACCATTTTCTTGTTCTGATTGAAGTTTTGATTCATCGCATACGTATTTAATTTTTTTCAGTTGAATTGGATTGGATTGCAGTTGGACATCTGCTGACATATTTCGAAGGAATACATTTTCTTATTTTGTGTTTCGAATGTAAAATTCCAGTTCGATTCATCTAATGACATATTTTGAAAGAAAACATTATTTTATTCGAAGAGCATTGGAGGACCCACCACATACCTGCCCTGGTATAGATAACAGATGGTTACCCCTTCAAGGCTCTTGCAAGGACTCTAATTTTTTGTATAAAAATGGCTCTACATTTAATAAATGATACTAGACCTCCATTGCCCTCGCATACGTTGTTAGGTAGCAGTATGCAAGTGCTTCTATGTACAGTTGTTAGTAATTATTAAGAAAATCTTACCTGGACCTCTTTTAGGTAAGGGGATGAAATAACAATAAAGAAAACAATATGTAGGCAGTATGCCTACACTTACATATTTATGTACATAAAGCACTTAGCAAATTTCAAACAATGAAATAGCAATCATGGTAGACAGTAGATCCACAGACGGAGGTGCTACAGCGCGGATCACCCGGAAGTCCTGCTGAAAGTTAGTCGGTGATCAGGCAGGCCGGATACGAGGTCCAGATACCGCGCCCCTAAGCCGACATCCCGGTGGTGCCTCGTCGATCAGTAAGTGGGAGATGGGGGCGTATCGCCCGAAGACCCTGAGGAAGTGAGCGTCGGGTTGTCGGAGGTAGGGCGGAGAGGTCCCCTAGCTCTCACGGACCTCCCTCTGACCGCCAACCTTCCCCAGGGGTGGCGCGGGCGATCCGAGAGGCAGCACTCCGGGAGCGCTTCACAAGCTCACGTAGCGGAGACGAGGGCATACCCCCCCTAATATGGGGAAATGGGACATAACATTACGGAGTTCACTTCTGTCTCCGGGACACTAGCTCAGCATTACATGAATCTAGAATTGTTAAAAGAATTTAGAGGTAAAAATGCTCCACTGAAGTAAGAGCACAATAAAGTAGTTGGTATCCGGAAGCTCAATCCGAAACTAGCCTCTGTAGTAACCTAGGAAAACGTACCACCTCAGTTGCAGTCAGAACCTAAAAGTGGTTTTTCTTGGGAGGCTACATTAGAAAAAATAAAAATAAAGAAAAAGTAAAATTCAAGTTCAAGTTTAAGTAACGGATGAAAGATAGAGAGTAGACGATATGTTCAATATCTTCAGGATGGCGGCCATCTACAGGTACATAATAATAATTTGGGGGGAAAAGATCAAAGTTTGCATAGCAATATGGTTGCAACAACAACAGGAAAGCGGTTTTTCGCAGTTGCATATTCCAGGAAAGGCTGTTGTTCAGATCGAACTAGAGTGGTATGATAGCTAATAATCCCTGCGACAAAATGGTTTCCTGTTGACATTATAGAAATAAAATGAGTAAGGAAAGTATCACGAGTAGATAGATGGTTAATAAAGTAATATGGAGCAGTAAGAACATAAAAGTAGCAGGATATAAATGTGATGAACTGTAGAAAATATAGCAAGTGAAAATAAAAATAAAAAGAAGCATAATGAATGAACAAGTTAGCTGTTTTCCAAAGAATAATAAAAAATAAAAAAAAGGTTGCAATCAAAATTTGGGAACGGCTTCCAGCCCGAAAATTTTCTACAGCCGCTGTAATAATCCAATATATAAATTAAATGCTTTCCAATAGAGAGGTTGCACTCAGAACATAGTAATGGTTTCCTGCACCCGAATTCGAAGAGCAGTTATAAAATATTAGTTCCAGACTTTGTATGTGCTGCTACACTCAAAGGGAAACCATTTTCATGTTCTGAATGTAGTTTTAATTCGCCGCATACAGATTTAATTTAAACCAGTTTTGTGTTCAGAATGTAAACATTTCTATTACGTATTATTTTATGTTTTCTTCCAGAACATTTTAGTTTAAGATATGTACAGAACACGCGTTTACTTTGCGTGACATATGTAATGCTCGTGCATGTGATAAAGATTAATGTTTTGTTATTTATTTCTTAATTTTTTGTAATTGAAGTTATTTTTTTTTGTTCATTCCAAAAGTGCAGTTAAGAAATGCAAATTAAGTTCCTATATTTGTTATTTAAATATTATAGTTTAACAAATGTTATATATTAAAAATAAATATTTGATTTGATTTTAAATGATTGATTTATTATATATTAGTAACGATATAGTTAAATATGCAATAATTTATGTACTTTTCGGCTATTTATAAAATGAGAGCAGAATGCTCTGTACGAGAGTGTTTGTGTGAGATTTAAAGGCAAAAATGCTCGCGGGTGAAACCAGTTTTGTGTTCAGAACATAAAACTCCACTTGTAGATTCATCTGCAAACACATGTCGAAGGAAAATATTCTCTTATTCGAAGTGCATTTATAAAATTCTAGTAACAGACTATGTACGTGCTGCCAGAATCTAAGAAAATCCGTTTTCATGTTCTGAGTGTAGTTTTAATTCGCCGCGAACCGATTTAATTTAAACCAGTTTTGTGTTCAGAATATAACGATAAATTAAATAACAAGTTGCAGATTTATAGTTTACCGAGTGACACTTTGCTTTGTGTAACTATTATTTGGGGACTCTTACGCAGAATCAATCTTAAGTTAAAACCTGTTTTGAGTTCTAAACACCGTGTAAACATTCGAGATGCGAAATCCTATCTCCCCCCCCCCCGCATTGATATTCTATAAATAAAGTTGACCGCATTAGCTATATACCACTGGCAACATTCCTTGAATGCGGAACAAAAGTCGTTTCGCTTTTTTCCTGAAAGGAAACTATTTATTTATAAGTGTTCTTTATTTCGAAAGCTGTTTTCTGACGGTTCAAATCAATCCACAAAAAAATACACGCATACCAATACTACTAAATCTTGTCGCCTAAAGTTCCATTGAAACCATATTTTCCATTAATTTTTAATTTTTTTATTATATTAGACTAGCTGGTAGCCGGCATGCGTTGCAATGCCAATCAAATAAATTCATTGATTCTTCTTACATGTCCTTTCCCGTGCATCCCCGTTCACCACCCGATTCCCCCCCCCCCCTCCTGCCTTTCCTTCTTGCCGCTAAAATATATGAAATACACACATTTTCGTTTATACAAATTTCATAATGCCTTTTATATATAGCCTATAACCTTCGCGGGTGTCACCTAATCGAGAAGCTGACCGACCTGAAGATAACATCGAACGAGCCACGCATGCTGTGCTGCACCTAATCTGACAATGTACGAGTAACAAACAAACCAATAAACTTTATCAGCTACAATGGACCCCGGCCGTCTGCTCCTATAAAAGAGACCAACGATTGGGACGAAGGCTTATCTTCAACTTATCATTAAAGGGACTACACGTCCCTTGTTGCTATTTTCTCCAAATTGAAACTGTAATCACTCACTGTACTGTTTATTAATTTTAAATAAATAAATTAAGTTCATCGAATATTCATTCAACGTGTCTAGTATTTAAAGAAAACCACCAAAAGTTAACTCGGGCGTGCGCACAACGTATCACCAAAGTTTGAACGGTTTGGCAGCGCATAAAATACGAACAAACAAACAAACGAATATTGATTTTTGAGTATAAGAAGATCTGAAAGTAATCCTGAATGAATAGCTGAAAGTGACCCATTTGACAATAAAAATCAATATTAGAAAAATACACAAGATGTATATTTGTACAAATTTTAAACAATCTGGTTTATGTATGTTTACGTATTTACAATAATAAGTCTACAAGTTAGCCGAACTAACTGGGAGAAACCAAGATTGAATCTGTCTGCGACGGCGGTGTCGACCTACGAGATAGCAGAGGCGACACCGGCACCTCTGCCAGTCAAGTGGATAAGTACTTCTCTGCTGACATCTCGCGCAGTAGTTGGAAAGCTTTTACGATACATCACAAAATCTATCGCCCGAATCACGGTAGTCGAAAAATAGATTATAATATAATGCAATGATTGTAATATACTCGTATATTAGTGAGTAAATCGAATGATTAAATTATATATTTTAGGGAAAAGCGAAATAAAAATAATATTAAAAGAAATATATGAATATACAAATTGCAAAATTATAACGCAGGTTGATAGAAAACCCGATCTCCGAGAAATTCGAACAAAAGGTATTTTTTTAAAGTTGTTGATTACTCTGTCACCCTTACTACCCCGAATTTTTTTTTACAGTGAATACCACACAAGAATCTCAACTGCTCCCGTCTGGAGCCAGTGAGACTATGGCATCCCCAAATGGGGTATGTTGTGAGGTTGAAGGTAGTGGGGAGGGGAAGGAGGTGGGGAGAGGAAGGTTGGGAAGTACCTGGCTATTCAGATCTGGTCACCAAAAACGGCTAAAGCCATTTTCAAGCAACGTTTCAAATCTGAATGGTGGACCAGGGCGATACTGATAGTATCTTCCACTCTGGAACATGCCGCAAATATACTATATATTATTTTTAAATGAATTAATTGTGAAATAACACAAATTAATCAAATAAAATATATTTGCGCATGCCGGGTTCAAACCCGCGACCTCCGGATTGTGAGTCAAGAGTCTTACCCACTGGACTACGGAGGCTGAATACTCGGCATGAGAAACAACTGCACCACATGCTACATTGATGGCGTTCAAACCTAACACCTATAAGAAGTAACTAATCAAAAACATCAAAATATATAGACAGAAGTAGTCGGCTTCTAGATATATCATATTTAAAAAAATATTTGCGGTAGTGTCAAAATCCAAAGAGGAAATTGGGGAAAACGTTTACATGGACAAAAAACAAAATGTTTATTTATTTATTTAATACAAACGGCATAAATATGCCATAAACATTAATTACATGTCACAAATTCATATTCAAAATATTAGTAATGGTAAAACAGTGTAAACAGTCAATAATTGTGACGATACATTGGGAAGAAGTGACACCAGAGATACATTTACATGCAAAAATCTATAATACAAATAAAATTAATAGTGATTAAAAAAATATGATAGCATCGCCTTCTTGTACCTATGTTTCGTGCAGTTAAATAGATCTATCACATCTGCATATCTATTAGTAACTTCATGCAACCTAGGTAAAAGTGAGTGTTTCGTATACTCAGTCCGATTATTGTTACATTTAAAAAGGATTTTAGAACGAGTGGTTCTCGTGGGAATATGAAATTCAATGAGCTTAGTTAGATCAGGACCGTGTATTCTACCATTTACAATTTTGAACATTAATATTCAGTCGGATATAATTCTTCGATCTGAGAGTCTTAGTAAATTTAATTCTTTCATCAAGTAATTATAATTTATGTTTTCAATGGGAATACCTAGGTTAAAATTAATGTTTCATATGAATTTGTGTTGAATTTTTTCGATTGAATCTGAATGTATTTTAAAATGGGGGGACCAGATCGAGGAGTTATATTCGACTTTACTACGTACTAAGGATGTATACAACATTTTTAAAGTTGAAACATTCTTGAAACTTATGGAATTTCTAAGAACAACGCCAAGCCATGTTGCACGGTTTCCTCAATCATGGTTCCTATCCAGAAGAATACCTACGTGTTTATGTTCGAATTGTCAGATTTGAACACAGTATAGACTTTGTAGATAATTTTGCACAAAAAACCATACACTATTTCAGTGGCGTTGGTGACTAAAATGTTGCTGAGTTTATGGATGTTTTGCCAAAAAAAAACTTATGTATACCATAAGACACTGTATGGGTTTTATAAATACGCTTTCGGTCTCATGCACACGCCAACAAACACGTCTACCAGCTTATATCTTCATTACGTATTCTACTAAATTTCTACCTTATTGTTAAAATTTTTGGATATCGTTAACAGCCGATTCGGTAAATCGTCGCATTATCACAACCAAACGCTTGAATTTCCACGGTAATTATCATAAATATGTCTCACCCCTAGCATGTTCCTTCCGTGAATTGGCAATACCCCTCCCCCTCCCACCATCCCCATCTGACGTTGTCATTTAGCGAAGGGTTGATTATTAATTGACAAGCCTTGTACCACTCACAAAGACATGATTTATTGCGAAGCTGAATTTGATATTAATTCAGGGATTAATCCGTGGATTCCATTATAATGTACGTCTGAACAATATTGATAATTGACGATGCTGAATCATCTTATTCTCTTCATTATTGTTTGATCGCACAATAAAAAATATTTACGAAATTTTAAATACAGAAGAGAATTCCGTAAAACAAATTAATATTGGAAATAGGTGAATTGTCTATGAAATGTGTTTGTGTTTGTGACCGCCCAGAGAAACTCAGTCTTAGATGGGTTCAGCTTCAATTTGTTTGAAGACATCCAACGGGTTATTGCTTCTAGGCATTCAGCTATGCGGATTTTGAGACTGTTGATTTCGTTTGGAGAGCAGTAAAAATAAACTTGCTGATCGTAAGCGTAGCAGTGGGACAAGAGACCAAATGACTTGATTATTTTGGCGACATCATTTGTAAAAAGGATGAAAAGAAGTGGACCTAAAACGGATCCTTGGGGTACCCTTAAGAAAGTGTTGTGAAGTTAGAGAGTTTATTTGTTAAACATTTTGTATTCGCAGATGATACGGCATTAGTTATATCACAAAAAGATCTTAAAATTGCAATTGAACTCATGCAAATTGACTTTAATCAACTTTGTAAATGGTCACATGTTGCAGGACTATTAATAAATGCTAAAAAAACCAAAGTAATGCATATAAGATCACCTTATGCCAAATTTCTATTTAACCTAATATTATTTCTCACGATTTTAATTGCATCCATAAAAATATTCCAACTAATTGTAAATGTGAAAGCTTAGAATTAGTAATGGAATACGTGTATCTTGGCGTTACAGTAGATTGTTTTTTTTAATGGGACAAACATATTAAAAAACCTGTTAAAGACTCAGATCAATTGCTGGCAGAATGTACACATTAAAATTTTTTCTTTCAATTGAAACACTTAAAATAATTTATATGTCACTGGCAGAATCTATTATAAGATATGGATTAACAATATGGGGAAAAACTACTATAACCAATCTGAATTAAGTCCAAGATGTACAAAACGCAATTGTAAAATTATTAGTCATCCCTTATATTTTCAAACAGAGACATGATACACCGTTGCTGTTTCAGAGTGCCAAAATTTTACCTGTTAAGGCAATACTATGGCACAAAATTATAATTCAGCATATATTTACCCCGCAGCATAAAGAGAAATTAGAAGATAAATACAGCACTAGATTCACGTGCAACGACGGGTTAATAGTTCCGAAATTTAAATTATACCGAAGATATTTAATTTATTAGCTGATACTGTAAAGCAATGTAATAGAGAACTCCAGTCCAATTTTTTTATTTTTTTTAATGAATAAAGACCTTCAAACTTAAATAACTGCATTTTTATTTTTATTTTTATAGTTAGTTTTAATAGTTAAAATAATTGTCAAAGTTTTAATTTTTAAAGACTCCCAGAAACGCACCGTATCTATGGTGGTCTTCACCCACCGTTAGTTTTTTACTTTTTAAGTTGTCATTTTGAATCAGTGATGTCATGTCGAGGAAAATTTCCCTAGATCTAGGGGAGAAAAATATTTTTTAGGGATAAGGGAAATCAGGACAAAATCTAGGGAAATTTCGAACTCTGGCAAAAATTTTATTACATATGACAATATTTCTGGTATTATTTATATATATATATACGTATATATATTTTTTGGAATTCCTATGAATCTTAATTATTGTTCATGTACTTACATGCAATGTTATTTTTAACACTGACAACTCAAAATGATATTATGGAACGTACCCATACTACGTGACACGTTCGGGGGGGGGGGGGGGGTCTTCAAAATACCACGCTTGGTACAAATGAGCGGTGGGTTGCTTATGATTTTTATTTTGCAAAGTGTTTTTTTTTAATTTGGAATTCAGTTTCTAATTCAGTGGTGAGTGTATTCGTACTTTTAAATTATTACTTCACGTAGCAAAAAGTGTTTTATTTGGAAAATCACGGTATTATTAGTATATTTACCAAGTTCCGATATCTTTCCAATTAATTATCATATTAATTAACATATAACAGGATTAGTGTTACACAATCGGGTGGCTACGTAGGTAATTGCGTAAATGTGAAATTCTAGGGAAATTTCACTTCGAAATCTAGGGAAATAATTTTTTTGGGCAGAACATCCCTGTTTGAATGAAGAATCATGGCCAGCGTTGCCAGAAGGTTACTTTTGTAACCTTTTAGGTGATTTTTTACTCTGAAAGGTTTCTTTCAGGTTACACTACTCAAAAGGTTACTTTTAGGTGATTTTTCAGAACCAACGTCAAACGGAATGCTCTTTTGTTTTTTTTTTCGTGTTGGCTAACGGCTTGCTAAATCATGGACTATACACTTATTGCAAAACTTCACTTCTTTCTCTTTCACACTATTGTGAAAGAGGAACACGTTTCGCTCAATATTAGAATTCGGATCAGTCATATGGAATCCCCAATACAAAGTAAATATTGAAAGGTTAGAAAGAATTCAAAAAAAGATATTGAAACACCTAGACTTTAAATCCTTTCGAACATCAGAAAACCTAAAAGACTCATTAACATTCCATAATTTATCAACTTTAGAAGAAAGAAGAAATATATCCGACCAAAAATTTTTATTCAAAATCATTAACAACGTTGTTGACAACAACTGTCTTCTAGAAAACATTAATTTCCACTGTCCAATAAGAAACACAAGATCAAACCAACTATTCCACATCCCACACTCAAAAACAAATTACACACAACATTCATTTCTCTGAAGGACGTGCACAAAATTCAATGATATCTTTTACGACTCTGATATTTTTCATTTGTCCTCAGGCCAATTTATTAAATCAGTAATAGAAAAAATTTAAACAAATTGTTAATTACGAACTCTTCACCCCTGCTGCATGTTATTATTTTTTTTTTCATTCTCATTATGTTTGTTTTCCTTCTTTTTATTATAATAATAATATTTGGATTATTTATATATCCTATAATATGCTTTATAATTTGTATGTTTTTTTTTCATTTCTGTTGTATATATATATTTTTTTTTTTTCTACCACTTTGTTTTCTTTAATGTTTTAATCTATGTTTTTATATATATATTATAAATTTTACCGGAAACTTCGCTGGTTAATGCAACCATGTAATATGTTACTTTATTATTAAAATATGTATTACTGTTTGTTACCTCAATAAACTAAACTAAAAAAAAAATGTGTAAATTACAAATTAACCATAGCTTCTCGCTCACTCGACAAATCTGATTGATCGCTCAATCTGATTTGTCAATATTTTGCATTTTGAGTACCCGCTATTTACGCCGGCAAGGTTATGCAGGTAGAAAAAATATCAGATTTTTCATACCGGTATATACAAAACAAAAAACTCGCTCTACTCAAAAATAATCCAAATGGCTTATGTCCCACTTTAATACTGAGCTCCTCATGATGATTGGTTTATTTATATCCTCATGTATTCTATCAACTTTTTACCATTCCACTGGAAAAAATACGAAAGGTTATTTTTCACACAAAAGGTTACTTTTTTTATATATTTTAGGTGACTTTTTACAAGACACGGCTGGCAACACTGATCATGGCGGTCATGGCAGAATGCTTTGTAATGACTTTTAGGTGTGAGGTGTGTTTTTTATTCAAGATTAACTGCTTTTAATATAGAAAAACATTGGTAAAATGTCCACATTTCACCGCTACTGTTATTGTATTTAATCAAAGTGCAATATAAAAACAATAAATCATCTCTTTCATTGCAAATACATGTGACATCGTGTTTTGTGTCAGGCGTTACTTTGTAGGTACATTGTTTTATGTATAATACATACAGAAACACTGGTATTTATAATACACTGATCATGACGAGTGTGTAACAACTTGTATAAAAAGCCCTATACTAAAAACAATTTGAAAATACATAAGCAAATGACAAAATATGACACGACTTTAACCTCAAATAGACAAAATTTATTGCAGATTGTCCGCAAATTTTAAATTTGTGGACAATCCCTTTTCGTAAATTGTTGAGGGCCTAAATTATGTTTCAATAAACACAATAACTATTATTTATCTAAATCTCTATAAACAGTATGAAAATAAACCAAAAACACGAAATGTTGAATTGCATAGGTACGTGTGCACTTCAAGTCATTTCAAATGTCAATACAATACAATACACACTATCACCAGGTGACAGGCTAAGAGTGACGTCACAGTTAACCATTTCAGTAATGCCAACTTAACGCTGTGTTTTGAGAAGAGGTTTAAAAATGCACTTTTTAATATTTTTTTTAAAACTCGGCGTTTAATATTATGAAATAAAACTTATATATTCAGAATCAGCGTTTCTTGGTCTATATGAACATATTTTTTTAAAGCCATAATATTTTTCACTGGAGTTCCTTATTCTAAGAATAAGGTTAAATATATGGTGAAAAATTGGCTATCGGAAAAAAAATATTTATATTGATATTGATATGTATGAAAAAAATATTGAATCTGTAGACATAAGATGTAAATTTTGAACTTAAAAAATGTATATGATACTAAAATATAAGCACCTGTTGACAAGCCAATTCAATTGGCTTTGCAGGACTTGTTTGTTGATTATATTATGTACGAGCTTTTTCCCGCGGCTTCGCTCGCATGGTTTAAGGGGGGGTTCCCACTCCGCCTCCTCCACCTCCCCCCCTCCTCTCACCGCCCCCCCCCCTCACCTCCCCCCCACATCCGTCTCTCCCTCCCTCCCGCTTTCCATATATTCAATCCCAGTACATTCAGTTTTTATACAGCCCGCGTGCCACCTTTTCCAATTTTTATTCAAATTTACATTTTTCATGTATATTAAATTTGCTACCTAACATAGGTTCCTATTTAAAATATCTAAAATTCTTGAATCGATTCAAACTATTAGGGGAGTACCGACTTTAAATAAATTTATCAACTTAAAGATTTTCAAAAATAGAATCCTGATTTAACAATCATTGTTTTGCAAAATATCATTCTCAAACACGCAAACTGTCAAACGTGCGATAGTCGTTAGGTTTTCTGAAATTTTCTTTTCTTAATTTTTCTCTCCGTTAGAACCATCCTCGTACTTCAAGGAATATTCTAAAAAAAGAATTAGCGAAATCGGTCGAGCTGATCTCGAGATTTGCGCTTAGCAACACATTTAGCGATTCATTTTTATATACATATAAGATTATCTATTCTTTCAATAAAAAAATAAAAAAATATAAAAAAATAAAAATAAAAAAACTCCAAATAATGTCAGTACAGTAATAACACCCTATAAATAATACAATCTAGTTGTTTTTATTTACTGATAATATGTTACTGACAACACTTATGCGCATATGCGTGTATGTGTGTATGAACATAATTGTGTATATGCATGTATATATATGTAAATGTATATGTGTCTAAGTTTATGTATATATATATATATGTACCCGCCTCGGAACAGACTTAGTCTAGTGAGGCGGGCTACTAACTTGTGTGTATATGATTAGTATTACAATAAACGACCGGGTTGCCGGCATTAAAAAAAAAAAAAAAAAACTTACTGATTGTTCCGCCAGCTAAATTTAACAACACGTTCTAACAACTCTTTGTCTATTTTTGTAGTAAACAAAATAAACATAGTTTCGGGCGTCACTGTAACCGTCAAATATTTTTTTCTCTCATCCCTTTGATAAATTTGTAACCAAATCTACATGATACACCAAGTAAGAACCTTTTTCTCGAGGGTGAAGCATTTTAAACTGAAAAAAAGGTTTTATTTATGGAAAACCTAGAAAGTGTTTCATTCTTTGAGCATCACATATCCTTTATTGATGTCCTGCGACCCCGGGAACAAGATATTCCGTTCTCATAATACAGCAGTTCTTTGAGATAACTCCCCCCTATATTTCTATATTCTATTACAATAAAGTGAAAAGGGTACACTTATTCAAAATCCGGATCAAAAGATCACGTATTTACATGAAACTACAGAACATTTTTTTTAGAAAAGAATAAGATTTTTTTATATCAACCAATTTGTGTTAACAGCGCGTCTCGCCGGGGAAACATTTGTCTTGTTAGTTATTGTAGCACACAATAATTAAATATGTGTTCTTGACACTTCTAATAACTTTTTGTGCCTAATTAATTGATTATGCCCAACTGACCAGCCCCTCTCCAAAACAATTTTTTCTTTCCTTTCCTTTAGTTTATGGTTGTTTTGTTTACCGAAAAACGAAATGTTTATTTATAGACGCGTATTTCCTAGATCTGTTCCCTAAATATAACAGTCTTGAAAAAATTAGACTAACTAACTATCACGCTGTTTCGCAGGGATAGGCAGAGCGGACGTACCGCCAAACAATTCGGTCTTGTACACAGTTTTTTCCTCACTCACATTCATACTTGGTCTCGTACATTCTCTTCTATTATTCTGACTTTTGACACGGCCCGACTCAAGTATCTGAAAAATTAGACAAATCTCTTAAATAACGTTAATCAAAATTTCAATACATAAAATCAAAAAATTGGACGAAAAACAAGATAAGTTGAAGTTAACAACTACATTTGACATTGTTTGAAATATGCTAAATGTTGTTAGTGACAAAATCTATACATATATATCAAAATGTGCTTATATGAGTATGTATATGAGGTTTTGTTTATTTGTTTTTGGGGTGTTATGGCGTGTTGCGTTACCTCCTCCTTTAGCCAACGTTTCGGACAGCGTTACAGTATCCATTATCACATCTGCCCTGATCTGGCTAAAGGAGGAGGTAGCGCAACACGGCATAACACCCCAAAAACAAATAACAAAAATAATTTTGGCCGTGAAAATCTAAAATCATGTATGTGTATGAGGTGTCTATGCGTTGCTAAACCGTTCATCCGATTGAGATGAAACTTTAGGGATTTGATGTGCACTTGCCCGCGATGGTTTTAGCATATAATTGTGAGTTCTGGCATCATGAAATTATGTGTTGCTAACTATTCATCCGATTGCTATGAAACTTAGGGGATTTGTGTGTGCATGCCCGAGATGGTTTCTATATATCCTGGTGAGCTCTGGCATTATAAAATTTGTATACAAAATTGCAACTGGTGGCACGCGAGCTGTTTGAAAGCAGAAGCAGAATTTACTTAAGAGGGGAGGGGAACTCGGGAGGGAGGTTCGCGGGACGGGGGAAGCGGGAGAAGGGAGTGCAGAGAGTGAATGCGAAGAAGGTGGTGTGGGCACGAGTGAGGGGAAGGGGACGCAGGAGAAAAAAGGAAACGGAACGGGATAAATGGGAAAGGACACGCAGGGAGAAACAATTTCTTTATTAAGTAGCATAGCAACGCATGCCGGGAACTCGCTAGTGATACATAAAAACTGAATAAATAAGATGCTCAAAAACGATTTTCTTATTGATATTATTCTTAACGCATTAAATTTACATGCTTTATTGAAGAATAAAGCAAAATTCTAATCCAAAAAATTCATAACAAGGAGGTGTTTCATTGAAATAAAATTTTATAATATTATTATTGAATACTTGTTTATTTTTTTCATAATCATAACACTAAAATAATGAACCATGAAGTTTACGCAAGTAGTAACGTTATAGGTTATTTAATATGTAAAAAAATACATATACGTACACTAAATATAAATATCTTCGTTGAAGAAGAAGATAACAATAATAATCTAAACGAAAATATGAAAAAGAACAAGACACAAAAAATAGAAAAAAACAATGGTAGCAACTGGGACTTTAACTGGTTGTAACCGGGACGTGCGCGTTAACCAGTTTCGCTATTGCCACCTTCTGCAAAACCGTCATACCGTCATAACCGTCAATTTCATATTTCAAATTTTAGAATTAACAATATTATTTTTAACTAATTCTTTTTCCATATTACGGGCAACTACCCTTTTTATTGGAAACAATCATTCTAAAAATTGGTTTGTAACCCGGATAGCGTCTCGGATAAACGTATCTGAATTTATTCATATGGAACTATTGACTTTTTATAAAAGTCTAAATCAATATTCCATTTTTTTATAAGAAAAACTCTCTTTTTATAACTTTTGAAGGTTATTTCCAACAATGTAATATTTCACTGAAGAAGAATATAACAGTAATAATCAAAACGAAAAAATGAAAGAAAACAAGACACACAATAATAAAAAAAGACAATGGTCGCAACTGGAACTCCAACACAGAAGATCTCTCGTCTTACCGGGACCAATTCCGTTATTGCCAATATACAGACAGAAAAACAGATGGCAATAGCGAAATTGGTTAACGCGCACGTCCCGGTAAGACGAGAGGTCTGGGTTCGAGTCCCAGTTGCGACCATTGTCGTTTTATATTTTTCTGTGTCTTGCTCTTTTTCATATTTTCCTTTAGATTATTATTGTTATCTTCTTCTTCAATGATCTATTACATTGATGGGAATAACCTCCACAAGTTATGAAAAGAGAGTTTTTTCTTATAAAAAAATATATATCTTCAGTTCCATAATGGTCTTGCATTCTCTGTTGATGTTATTGTGTACATTTAAAGAGGTATTTTTAATAAAATAAAATACAAAGTGGTCGACATAAGGAACCTTCTGTCACAATATCCGCACTCAAATGGGACTAATCTGGCCTGTTTGGAAGATTAAAGGATGACAGGTGGTATTCAAACATAGGTCACCCACATATGCGATGGGCAGACGACTTGAAGAGAAGTGCCGGCGTTGCATGGGTGAATCGTTTTCACGAATCAGCAAAATATAGAGATGTTTAAGGGACACATAATATAAAATACATCCAGAGGTCCAGAAAATTAAAGTTTGTTCCTACCTGGAAAATCATTTTACTTTAAAAAATTTGACAATTTTATCCTGAACATTTTTCTGTTCGAAGTTTAATGCGTTTATGATATTTTCTTACCGACATAAAGTTGTCTGCTCAATCAAAGAAAATGATGTTATTGATTTACAAGAAAGGCTGATAAAAAATGGATGTAAGGAAATTGGTTTTGGAAGTACAATTATTGGCAAGTACGCTCATTCCGAAAAGGTTTCGTCGTTGTGTCTTGGTTGCAGTGTAACCTTTGTTACAATTTTATGTTTCTTTTCCTAAATTAAGTTGTTCGAATGTAACTAACTAACTAACCATCACGCCGTTTTCCCGCAGGGGTAGGGAGAGAGAAAGGACCGCCAAACAACTCGGTCTTGGCACACACTCTTCTATTATTCTGACTTTGACATGGCCCGGCTCAGGCATCTGATTCACTTGATCGTGCCGTGTTTTCCTTGGGGTCTCCGACTTCTTCTACCATACACATCTGCGTCAAATATTCTTCTTACACTACTTTCTTCGTCCATTCGCTCTACATGCCCAAACAATCTGAGGGTCCATTTCTTAATCTTACTCATTATGCTTACATCAGTTTTACATTGTTTGCGGATATCCATATTCCTCACACGATCATACATGGTTTTACTACACGTACGCCTCAGGGATCTTTTTTAAACAGCATTCAGTTTACTTTCATCTTTCCTCTGCCAGTTCCATGTCTCACTGCCATACAGGGCAGGTTGTTCAAATTGCAAATTAATTTATAAAACGTATTTTTTATTGAACCCGCGAGAGCATCAGAAATACAAGAGAGTACACATAATAAATATAAGTAATAAAAAATACTAATTAGGGTTCTGTGTCTGTCTGTCTATAAATATATTGTCTGGTTCTAACGAGCGCGTCCGTGGCTGAGGGGTGAGGCTATCGACTAGCAATCCTGAGGTTTCGGGTTCAAATCAATGAATTTAGATAATTAAAATAAAATGTAGCATATTTGCGACACATTCCAGGATGTAACCTGGAATGTGTCGCATGTAGTATAGTTGGGAGCAGTTGGGACTTTTGTAGGGTATTCACATAAAAAATGAACGCTGATTTGCTTTAAATTTAAGTGTAATTTTTTAAGTTGAACAGATTGTTTGAAGAATTCAGACTGTTCCACGATTTTTCACGGATCTGTGCTAGTACCTAAATCAAATTGTTTAATATATCATCTCCAAATGTACATGTAAGATATTTAATTACAGTAGCATATGTTGTATCATGTCGCCTGTTTAAAACATCAATGTTTAGTTCGCCTTCCTCGTTCAATCAGTATTCTGTTGTTAGTGCAAACGGTAGATGACCAGGCTGTTGGGAAAAAAATAACTAAAGGTCTCGCTAAGAATTCATCGGTGACATTTTTGGGACACAACGGAAGCAGGTGTTCCTGTGGTCAACTTTCCAATTTCAAATATGAACACGGGAAGAGCAGGATGTTGTTGTGTACAAGTGAGAAAAAAAACATATTGTTCTGTACAGTTTGTCAAATAAGAGTAGAAAACACAGGAGGGCGCCACTGTTGTTCGAATGGCAATACTAAAATATAACACATGGTGTAAATATAAAGCTGTCTTACCTATATTTTTGTAAAAAAATAAAAAGGCATAATAGTGAAAAAAAATATTTTTTCATTGAAATATAGACGCCCACTGATCTCATTATTAGAATTGCATATGGGTGTGTTAACATTATGAAGAACAACAATATTGTAATAAAATATAAAGCACAGTGAAAATATCATGAAACAATATTGTAATAAAATATAAAGCAGGACTTACAGACGACAAGATTTACATTGGAGAAGAACTCTCCCCATATCACAAAGAACTTCTATGGCATACAAAAAAATTTGCTAAAGAAAAAAACTATGCCTATGTCTGGTACAAAGAAGGGAGAATCATGATAAGGCGCATCACGAACGATAAAATTATTTATATTAAACATGTAGATGATTTCAAAAATATTACATAAAATATCGGGTAATTACCCTTACATATTTCCACACAATCTACACATCATTCAAAATGGATAATACTACCACAACATCTAACAAAACAAACTTATCAATATACCATCAAAATATTAGATCTATAAACAAAAACTTTGACCAATTCCTCATCGAACTCGACCTTACTAAAATCAAATATGACATAATTATCCTGACAGAATGTTGGCTAACACCTTACTATACTCCTAAAAACGTCCCCAACTATACCCACCATCAAACCTCAAATCACTACAGACAAAACGATGGCATAGTAGCATATACATTAAACAACACTCTTAACTCATTTAATGTCAAAGAAATTTATATTACTAACTCAAACTGTCTTCAAATAACGTACAATGTCAACACATGTATCATTGCACTTTACCGCTCTCCTTCTCAACCTAACATCTCCTCATTTTTGCGCGACATAAACTGCTATCTCACGGATCTACACATAATAAAGAACTTAATTCTAATGGGGGATCTTAACATTAACATTTTAAAAAACAACGAACATCCCCAATGCCAAGACTATCTAAACACACTGATGTTCCACGGAATGGAAAGCACAATAAATTCAGCAACACGATGTACGCCAAACTCCTCCTCCTGCATCGACCATATTATGGTTAAATCAACCAACCAATACACCTCCGAAATCCACATGTCATCAGTCACAGATCACTACGCTACCTCTTTCACAATGAGTTCCAAACACAACGTACAAAGCAAACCTCCAACTAAAACAACGAAGAAAACAATTAACTATGACAATCTTAACAAAACGATTAACTCCAAATCGTGGGACACACTCTATAACAAAACTAACATAGAGGAGGCCTGGAACTACTTCTCTACCTACCTACAAGATATCCTTGTCCAAAACACCAAAATCACCACAAACACCATTCCTAAAGCGATCAAACCTCTCAAACCTTGGATAAACCATACTATAATTAACTGCATTCGGAAACGCAATTCCATACACAAAAAATGTGCCACAAACCCATATGATATCACACTCCATAATTTCTACAAAAGATACCGTAATATCTGCACACAAGTCATTAGGAAAGCCAAAAATCTATATTACAACAAAAAAATTTCCGAATGCAACAATGACCCTAAAAAAATATGGAAAGTCCTCAAGGAAGCTACCAATTCAAATAAAGCCACCGACACCTTAAACTCTCTCAATATCAAAGATATCACTGTAGACTTTACATCGAACCCCAACACAATTGTCAATTACATAAACCAGTACTTCACAAACATAGGTCCGGAACTAGCAAAAAAAATCCAAATAAATAACGATACGCTTGGTCCAAATGACCACGCGACAGATGATGATTTCCCAACCCGCTTTGTTCTTAAAACGATTACAGAGAAAGAAGTTTCTAGAGTAATAAACTCGCTCAAAAACTCTTCATCAACCGGCATTGATGAAATATCTAACAATGTTCTTAAAAAAATTGCCCCTGGTATACTTCAACCATTAACGCATCTACTTAATATTAGCATCCGCCAAGGGGTATTTCCCACCATTCTAAAACAAGGTCTCATTATCCCTATTTTTAAAACTGGCTCCAAACTTGATATTAGTAATTATCGTCCTATTACGTTGCTAAATTCCCTCTCAAAAGTATTCGAAAAGATCGTCAATAATAGTCTCATGGAATATCTGGAAACCAATAACTTAATATCGCCGCGGCAATTTGGATTCAGAAAACATAAAAGCACCAATGATGCTATAGCCACGGTCACTGACCATATTTCTGGCCACCTGGATAAGGGCTTGAAATGTCTATCGGTATTTCTCGACCTATGTAAAGCATTTGATACAATCTCACACAGCAAACTAAAACGCAAAATGTTTAATATAGGTATTAGGAACAAAGAATTAGGCCTCCTCTCCAGCTTCTTATCTGACAGATCCCAATGCGTTAAACTCAATACCACAAAGAGCCAGAATTTGCCCATTAGTTACGGGGTCCCTCAAGGCAGTGTTATAGGTCCAACGCTCTTCCTAATATATATTAACGAGTTATGCAACCTAGATATCGATGCCACTATTGTCAGTTTCGCCGATGACACTGTCCTACTCTTCCAAGCAAAAGATTGGCTTACCGCATATTCCAAAGCGGAGGAAGGAATTCAACAGGTAAAATATTGGCTTGACTCGAACATATTAACTCTAAATGTACAGAAAACCAAATACTTACTGTCTAGTCTCACCAATATCCCAAAGTCAAACCCAGCCCCGCCATTAAAAATACACAAATGTAAAAATTCATCTCTAAACCGAAACTGTGACTGCCCATGCCTAGAGCAAGTAAACATTATCAAATATTTAGGAGTAACCTTCGATACACACCTGAATTGGAAGCAACATATACATAATACTACAAACAAAATCCGAAAATCTATATACTTTTTCAAACAAACACGCAATTTCCTTCACCTAAAACTTTTAAAAACAGTATATTACTCATTGTGCCAATCTCACATCGAATACGGAATTCTAGCCTGGGGTAATGCATATTCCAATGCCCTTGATCCCATCATGAAAGCACAAAAACTAATCATAAAAATAATTCTTAAAATGCCGCTTACTACCAGCACTGATACTATCTTCAATTCCTTCAACGTTATGGACATAAAACAGCTCTACTCAAGATCCATATTACTTAATTTACACAAAAACAACAAAACACCATACAAAGCTACACAAACAATACACAATACCAGAGCCAAAAACAACGAACTTCTCCAAACTCCTTTTTTCAAAACCACCTTCGGGCAAAGACACTCTAAATACATAGCTTGCAAACTATACAATACACTACCAACTACGATCAGACAAAGTGACTCCTTTACAAAATTCAAACAAGATATTAAAAAATGGATTATAAGTATTGGACGCCACACTATCACAAATATCTGTAAAATAAATCACACATAGACATAAATAACTATTCACATACAACCTAACCCATATAAAACAAATGAAAATAATGGAATCCTGTCAAATTTAACCTATAAATAGACTAGGCAGAATTGATTTCATTACTCCATCTCCAACATTTATAAAATAACTCTCTTTAAAAGATTTATTACCCTTCCAATCACCCTTCTGTTTTAATTCTATTCATAATATGTATTTTACCTGAAATATCCTTGTAATTACTATATTCATTTATATACCTGTACGCCTGTCTCGATACAGGTATACCCTAGTGAGACAGGCATACAAATAAAACCATTGTAAACATATTTTATTATAGATAAATAAATAAATAAAAAAATTTAGAAATTGCTCACAATTATTTAATACTAGTTTAAGTACCTAGGCCCTTAGATCATGTCGCTATCTTTAGATCTGAATATATTTAACTTATTCAGATCTAACAGTGGTGTAACTAAACTCACCATTAGTGATTCTTTCTTTCTACCTACTGTTAAATTCAAATTTATGTAAATTAAATTGAAGCAAATCACTTTGTAAAATATCATTTAATCAAATTTTTGTCATTAAGTTACAATAATCACATTTTAAAAATGTTTTTTAAAATGTGATTACAGTGTTCTCCACATTCAGTGTTATTGCGCTTTAAAATAATATTTGATAGTTAAATTGGTGTTGCCAGCCTACAAATTATGTAGTTCCTTTTTTTACATTTTCTACTCTTATTTGACAGACTATACTTGTTTTAATATTGTCACGGAGCCATGGCCAAATTGCATGTTTGATATATCAAATGTAAATTAATGCGTTTTGTGTGAAGGCATAAGCAAAGACGGGGTGTCTTTATGAGTAGACGAGATTTGCAGTATTGTAGTTCATGTCCCATCTTCATGGTTAGTAATTTCGTTTTTTAATGTGAATACCGCACAAGAGTCCCAACCGCTCCCAATCGCCTGGATCTAGCGAGACTATGGCATCCCCAATTGGAGTATGTTGTGAGTGTGAAGAAAGTGTGGTATAAGAGAAAGGTACCTGGTTGATGTAAAGTACCTGGCTATTTAGACCTTGTCACAAAATACAACTTTTTATTTTTACATTAACTCCACACAGGAGGCCCCAAGAAAAATAATTTCCCTACGTCTTCGAAGATGCTGCGTGGAGGGTCATTTTGAGGAAAGTAAGGAGTGAAGAGACCCATGTTGTGGGAGGGAGGAAACACAGAGGCCGGCAAATCGTTCCACAGCCGAGCTGTTGAATTCAAGAACGAGTCGTAGAAACGACCCGTTTTCATACGACTAATGTCAACCGTGTATAAATGTTGGGCGACTCAAGTTGGTTGGTTGACTAAAGCCATTTTTAACTTTTAACTTTTAACCATATTAACTTTTCAATTCTGAATGGTGGTCTTCCACTCCGACCATAAATTATTTTAACTGATTGAATTTTGATCCTCAAGCATCTACCGCTAAGACCTGAACAAATCTCACCACATTAACCCTGGCATCCATGCTAAATCACCAAACGTAGCGAACCACTCGGGGTGACTTATGGCAGCGGTATTAGTTATCAAAAAAATGATTCCCGGGGCGGCGATACCCATACCCACCTACAAAATTGTAAGTGAAAAGAAAGAGTGACAAAAAATTTAATAAAATTCGTTTCTTGGAAGCATCTTTATAAACACACAAATTCCCCATTTTCATATTATTTTTCCCGAAATAAAAAGTTTTCCGTAAAAATCTTAAATTTATTAACGAGATACTTGCAGTACTTCCAAATACGTAAACATTTTCAAATTGAAATCTTTTCCCTTATTGTGTCACTTAAATCCGAATGACTTTACCAAAAGCAGCCCAGAAAATAACACGAGATCATTTTATCAGGTAGTGCCATAAAAGGCGGAGCGACCGGCCATTTACTTTTTTGGTCATATAGGTACTTTTTGTCATATTATCTTTATTATACTTTTTCAGCCGTGTTATATTCCGACGAACCGCACCGGGGTCGGAGTAGCTACCGACTTCCCCAAACAGAGACGCTTTTATGGCGCCACATAAAAAGGCGGTAAGCTAAACCCAATTAAACTTTTATAGCCACGACAGATGACGTCGGATCGGATTGACCCCGCTAAATTTTCACTGTTTAGTTCGTTTTTGTTACAATCCTTTTCATCTTGATTATTGTACTGGTCTATAATTAGGTACCTACTGTAACTTTAATATATATTTTGTATTACCGACTATTGTATTACTAACGTGTACTGGGAAACTGGATTAAGAAACTGCGATACGAGACTATAACATTTTAATACTTTTCTCCGTTTGCTCGAGATTTTCAGAAGATCATTTTTTAAATTTGTCATTAAAAAATCATACCTTCGAATTTTAACATGAAAACATATAAACTTATTAAATTGCTTTATAGCCAATAAATTAACCGTGCGAATCCTGCGTGGTTGTTACTTTGAAACTACCGTGAGAGGTACTATTATTATATACATAACATTCGAGTCATCATAGAATATTTTAGATTTCTATATATTGTCTGTGGTATATTTGATAATGAAAGGTGCGTATCTACGGAAAAATGACTTAATTTTAACCGTATACAGATGATCAGAAATTCTGCGTGAGAAAAATAATAATAATAAATAGTCCACGAAGTTCGGATATGCAACGTCTATGGTCATAATAGATAAAGCATTTTGATAGCTTCGTTTTAAATCCAAAATAACAAAGGTTATTTAAAGTAACAAATATTTTTTTAAAAAATTGCCGAATCAAGGAGATAATTGCCTATTTTATCCGAAAAGCAATCGTAGACATTTAAAATGGCGCCAATATATGGCAAAAATCAATCCAGTGGGTAACAAATGTTTAATGTGGCTATTTTTCCTAGCTTTTTATTAAACCGTTTTTCTTAACATTTTTTCCATATCAGTTTTTCAATGCAGTATCACCTTTCTGCGTTTCTAATTCGTATACATAATTGTTTTTTTTCTGAACCGTTCAACTAAACTTGGGTCTGAGCTGATTTCTGTGCTCTATAAAATACTCGCACCTACGGTAAAGGGCAATGAACGCAATAATATTTTACATATTTTATTCAACCTCAAATATTTTTTTTTCCAAATTGTTTCAAAATATTAGAAACAATGTGTAAAATTGTTACATCTCATTAGATATTAGAATTACATTATGTGTATGCTCTGTAAGTTCAATGGCCTAGAAACCGATGTAATTAATTAATGATTGATTAACTGCCGTATTAGAATACGTCGAGGAAAATAGATATCTTATATTTCACAAAATCAGTATGAACTTTGTTATAAATTCCCGAACAAGATTTTTAGTAAGCTTCTCTGCTTTGTTCGAAGCAAAGTTAATAAATATTCCCATCACCTCTGACAAGTGTCTCAACTAGTAAAATAATAGGTTATGTTTATATTAATTTCATATACCTACATTATAAAACTCACGGAATACAATTATTTAACAGCGTTGTAGACGTTCAAAAACCCTGCCGGCAGAACAAATTAGAAGGATATATCATCCCTTATTATTTTTAATTTATAATCTAACGTTTAAGACAAGATTTTAAAACTAACTAGTTTATAAATTAAAAATAACAATTAATATTTAACAAGTTAAAAGTATTTCACCAAAAAATTTAGACATAATTTTTTTCGACGCCACCTAGCCAGAGATTTAGTACTAACAATGCCTCTCTCACAAAAATAAAGTTGGTTGTTTTCAGGTGGAAAAATATAATAATCAGTAATTGTTGAATGGAATGGTGACTCAATGGTCCAAAATTCAGAGAAACGGCCTGGATGAAGGCGATACCCAGAACAGAAGAAATTACAACCTGAGAACGAGAAGAGGCGATCCCAACAGCCTACCTAGGTAATGAGTTGGGACAGTGCAAGGAAGAAGAAAAAGAAGAGTAATTGTTGAATGAAACACCAGTATATATTGAATTATTTGGCGGGTATTAGATAAGCCGCCATAGCTCAGTGGTCAGAGCATCCGACCGGCAATCAGAAGGACACGGGTTCAAGTCCCGTTGGCGGCAAGTATCTTTTCTCGGAAGATTTTTCAATGTAAATGAGTGTTTCAGGCTGACAATTATTGCTTATAATAAGGATATATCCCAATTGAATTTCTCCCCCTGTAAGTCAAATAAATTGACATCAGATATCAGAAAAAATAATTCTATTTTGCGATAATAATGACCAAAACCCCAAGCGATAAAACAACAATTTTCAATTATTTTGTGACGGCCTGCTAGTTTGAGGGATTAGATCTCGACTACGAGGTCGTTATTTTAAAGTAAGTTTTTAAATTCTCACATTAAAAAAAAAAATTCAATAGAAATAGGCACTTTAAACTTTTTGGATTTAACTTTAACTTCTATAAATCATAAAATCGATTTTAGTATATATAGCAAACCCACATACAGTGACACAGTAATTCATACTACCTACAACCGCCCTGTCTCACAAAAACACTCCGCCTTCCATGCCATGATAAGCCGAATAGGAAATGTTCCAAAATCTAATAATAAATTCCTTTCTGAACATTCCATAATAAAACATATTGCTATAAATAATGGATACAAATCAAATTTTATTAATAATATCTTAAATAAAAGAAACTAAATAAAAAAAATATATTTACACAATTCTTATTATAATTACGATAAATGGCGTAAAATTTGAAATATTAATAATTTTTCATTTCAATGTTGCAAAAATCTCCTTTCTAATGTTAAAACACCTTTTTATACAAGACAAAATAATAACAATTTTTTGAGGTACCGATAGGTAACCAAATGAAAAAAGCACTACATTACAACAAATTTTTGTGTACGTGAACATGTAATACATAAATACGTAAGGTAAATACATACATTTCACCACTAAGTAATTTCATGTTTGTGTTATATTACGCCCACTTATATTTTTAATGTGTACACAGGGTTTATATTTTATAATTTAAAAAAAAAAACTTTCTTCCTAAAATAGTGCACAGGTATATAATTTTACATACATGTTGTTTTATTTTATTTTTTCATAAATACGCTCATGGTAGCATCAATTAAACATATATCAAAATATCAATTGTGTTAGTACTCCCTCCCTAAACACGAGAAATTCTCAATTAGAGAGGTATTATTACCACCATTAAAAAATATTTGCATTACATGTACATAATTAAAAAAATAATTGTACTTATACCTAACTTTGTAAAATTGTAAAAATGGAATAAATAAATAAATAAATAAATTTAAAAAAAAATGTATTATTGGGGGGCAAGAATTCCAATAATCCATGCGCTTGATAGCTGCAAGACGAGTTGTTATCTAGCCTCTTACACAGTTAAGTAAATTAAAATACGTACATATAAAATGATATTTTATTTAATTTATTGGGGGGCTAGAATTCCAACAATCTATGCGCTTGATAGCTGCAAGACGAGTGGTTATCTAGCCCCCTACATAGTTAAGTAAATTGAAATACGTGTATAAAATGATATTTAATTTATCGGGGGGCTAGAATTCCAATAAACCATGCGCTTGATAGCTGCAAGACGAGTTGTTATCGAGCCTCCTAAGTTAAGTAAATTCTAATGTAAAATCCATGCTAATTTGTACAGCGCTCTTGATGCGATTTTTCGCAAAAACAGCACTATATAAGTTGTCCAAATTTATTATTATTATTATGTGTATGTACTGTACATAGATTCAATGTCTCTCAACAGATGTACAACAAAGTATGTATTTTTAACGTGTCTCAGAAGAGGTAGTTTTTTTAAATTACTATACAACTAAATGGTGAAATTACATAAATTAAATGTTTACAACGTTTCTTAATTCGATAGAGATATTGAAAGATGGATAAATACTAATAAAGGACTGAACGCCGTTCGCGCCAACAAAAAACTATCCAAAGAAGCGAAGTAAGCCGTTCATAATGGAGTGCTGGTACCTACCCTGATGTATAGCAGTGAGGCATGGAACTGGCACAGGAAGGATGAAAGTAAATTGAATGCTGTAGAAATGAGATCCCTGAGGCGTATGTGTGGTAAAACCATGAACGATCGTGTAAGAAACATGGAGATCCACAAAGAATGCAAGGCTGATGTAAGCGTAATGAGAAAAATTAAGAAAGGCATGCTCAGATCGTTTGGACATGTGGAGCGAATGAACGAGGAAAGTAGTGTAAGGAGAATATATGACGCAAATGTGAATGGTAGAAGTCGGGGACGCCCGAGGAAAACATTGCACGACCAAGTGAATCAGATACTTTATTCGGGTCCAAGTGAATCAGCTACTTTATGAATGAATGTGAACAAGGCAAGAAGTGTGTGCCAAGAAAGAGTTGTTTGGCGGTCCGTGCTCTCTGCCTACCCCTGCGTTGACACGGTGTGGTAGTTAGTTAGTTAGTCTAATTTTTTAACCTTCAAATTAAAAAAAACCTAAATTGACTGTTAGTTGACAAAATTGAATTCTTGCACATTTGAAATTAAAAAAAAAAAAACACAAGCATACACAAAAAAAAGAAAAGTAGACAGTAGGGTGGGGAGGCTACGGAACACCGCACAAAGAGAAGACCGATCATTCTATCTCATTCTCTCGCCGGCCAAATCCTATAGATGTTTGTGTTTTTCTCTCTTTACTGTCGCTTTTTCGTTTCATCTAGTTTCAAATCACAACGGTGCTTAAGAAGTTTTCACTAAAAAAAAAAACACAAATATTTGAAACAACAAAAAACAAACTTACTTAATTCGCTTGAAATCTGGATAAACTTTTCTTAAGATTTACACCGTCTAGACATTATACCCTCAATCAATCACCGATCAAAACACCCATTAAATTAATTACAGCAGGCTTAAGTAATCCGACAGAGTTGAAATAGAATCGAGTGATTTTAAATATGTTTTGGGAATGAAGCGTGATTTATTTAATCTAACAAACAGGATTAAAGCAATTGATTGCACTTGCCCCACGGCCCAATCGGATTATGATTTTACGAATAAATATTGTTTTTAGGGCTCTAATATTCCTTTTTAATCAGGGCGAGTAAATAAAGATTAATTTCCCGGAACACTAGAGGTACGATTATATTTCACGATACAAATTATGACAAATATTAATTTTAATTTTTAATAACATTAAACTGATTTATAGGATGGAAAATAACGTTAGAAAAACTCATTATTGTTTATCATTTATAGCACAAGGCTCCCAAGTCCCCAGAGCTGGTGAGTCTATGACATTCTCAAATTCAAGGCAAGGTAATTTTTTGGCATGAAAGTACTTTCAATTCGGGAGCGGGAGTGGTTGTCGCAGTCCCGGGAGCCATTTATTGAATAAACAATACCCCCTGCCATAGGTCACCCCGAGTGCTTCATTGCTTTTGGTGCCTGGGTTCATGAAGTGAGGTTTGTCTAGGTCTTGGCAGCGAACTTGGAGCGAATGTGCAATTACCTTGCATCGCAGTGAGAGGGATGGCTCCATACGTCCGTTACTCCGTGCCTTTTTACTTTCCTCTTCCTCTCCTTTCTTTCTCTTAAAAGACCCTCAACATAGCCACGCACATTCCCAAAGACGACGTAGGCCCTGAGAGCTTTTGCTCCACACTTGATCCTTAGGGCTTCAAGTGTGGAGCAAAGGTAAAAAAAGTGGAGAGAGAAGGTTTGAAAGTGGCAATAAGTGGATAATAAGACAGGTATGTAGATCATTTTAAAGAACAATTTTTTTTTATGGGGTTGGGTTATGGAAAAGTAAGTTTGGAAAGTAACTGGCTATCAGATCTGATCACTCAACACGGCTAAAGCCATTTCAAGCAACAAAATAATAACGGTCTTTCACTGGGACGATACTGAGAGTATTTACCATTCTGGGGTAACTGCCAATCTTCTGTGGGAATGTCATGTGCGTATCATAAAAAAATAACGCGATGGCGTAAAAATTATGTCTTGGGTTAAATAAATGTTCAACGATACTTTATATTATAAGTTCCACCGATGCCCTTCTTTCACAGGGATACGCAAGTATTCGATACTCATGTTCAGTATTTACGTCGCAAAAAACTTATCGTCATTTTTATGTCCTGTCATTCTTCGTTGACTGTTATGTATATGTTTTTAATTTTATTATTTTTTAATATGAATACCTCACAAGAATTCCAAATGCTCCCGTCTGGAGCCAGTGAGACTATGGCATCCCCAATTGGGGTATGTTGTGAGGCTGATATTAGTGGGGAGAAGGAGACGGGGAAGCGGAAGGTGGAGAAGTAGCTGGCTATTCAGATCTGGTCAACTAACACGGATAAAGCCATGTCAAGCAACATTTCAATTCTGAATGGTGGTCTTCCACCAGAACTATACTGACAGGATCTTCTACTCTAGAACGTGCCGCAAATATATAAAATATTATTTTGCAATGAATTAATTGGGAAATAACAAAAACTAATAAATAAAAATTATTTTCGCACGCCGGGATTCAATCCTGCGACCGCATATTACAAAATGTGACATGTTTGGGATCACCACGCCCTACTGGTCGCGGGAGACTGATTTCACCGTCAAATTTACAAAATGTCAGCAAAGTTTGCCCGTGTACGAATCCCCGCGCAGTTGTATGGAGGTAGTCGCCAAGATACTTGAATCGTCGAGTAGCGGATACTCACGCATCCCTGTGGAAGAAGGACCTCCACAAAACATGTACCGATGCGAATACAAGTGCTTGTTATAATATTTAATTCCGAAAATTTGATTTCCACGAATTCAAATCATAAAAAATTGAAACCCGAAGGCAGGTTCCGATTATTAATAATACTTTGGTGCCTTCCTTTTTCACAATAATGCTCGTATTCTTGAAAATGTTGTAATGGGATTGTATGGGATTCGTTAACGTCACTTTTTTTTTCCTTGAACGATAGATTATTCATTCAGTTACAGTATAAGACTTCTCATTCTGACACTCTTAACATTTGGGAAAATACTTCTCAAACATAAATATACTGTAATACTTAAATTGATAAGCCATCATTCATCATTTCGGTAAGTCATCATTCTATAAAATTGATATTGAGTTATTAGTTAAAAATGCTGGAACGGAAAATAATTAATCTTTTTCATCGAACCGCCCTGTACGGTTGCTATTCTCTTGCAATTCTCAACTGCTGGTTAATGGCTTTTAATAAACAAATGAACATATTCCTTTTTTGACTATTTTGTACGACATTATGTTTGTGAAAGTCCCTCGGGCGTTTAATGAATACATACATAGAAATTATGCCACCCCACAAAAGAAACGAATTCCCCTCGACATCAGAGTTAGTAGGCAATAGCACACCTTTTAAATGATGTTTATTCATCAAGAACAGGAGATACAGAGAAAAAAATTGCAAATTCGCCAAAATAGAGAAATGAGATTAACACTTAAGCGAAATAGATTTTCAAAATTAATAAATTGTCAAAGGAACTAATTAGCATAACACTGAAATAGATTCTGACCTTGAACACAATGATATTTATGCATAAAATAATAAATAACCTTCTAGATTTCAAATAAATTTATATGCATAAGCACATTCATAGACGTACCGCGCAATGAAATCAGGCTAACAAAAAAGGACAAAGCGAATACGCAAAAATAGTTTAATGTTCAAAGGGATACAATACTCTGCCGGAAACTTTAAACTCTAAATCGATTGGTAGTTTCAAGTTGTATTGTAGGAGACACATTCAGTAGCAGAACACATAGTTTATATGTTAAGAATGAATTAGTAATATATAAACTTTGAAGAACAAATTATTACTACCAAAATAAAAATGAAAAATAAAATAAAAAAATAATTTCTTAACAACACAGAAGAAAAAAAACGATTTGGGCTAGCTTGCTTACTTTTCCTTGGTTCTTGTGCGGTTGTTCGAACATTTTCATACATCGAAATTATTTATTGAATTTCTTTAGGAATAGGAGTTGTCAGGTTTTAAATCAATTGGTCACTTCAGTTTGCTATCAAATTTATATGTATAGCACTTCTAGAAATTTTCTGTTCAGCGGTTAGCAAGAGGGACTAGTAAAATTAAAACAACAGTTAAAACATCTTCCGGGTCCGCGTTCCGGTTCCGGTTTCTGTTTTCTCAAGAGAATGATAAATAAAACATGTAATTATTATAAATGCTCATCTAAAGTCGAGTGAAGGAAAGTTGTACCTATTCTAATATTTTGGCGTTATAATCACATGTCTCGAGCTTTAATAACAATTTTCTACGAAACAAAGATAATAGAGCACGTCCGAATTTTAGATAAAAAACATCTTATTTTTTTGATAGATTTTTCAAAGCTACGCAGTTTACTGTGAAAAGACGTTAAGATCTAATAGCAGTCGCGTTGACCTAATAAATTCAACAACAACAAAGTTGTTTCTAATTGCAAGTTTTTACTACATCAGAAAGATACAAAATATTATTTAACATTACAAAAAGAAAAAAAAACTTTTCCAATAATAAGCTGATTTATTGATAGGTATGATTATTTTCTTCGAAAATGTCATTTATTTATTTTGATATGATGAAATTTCTCATCCAGAATATATTTTTATTGAAATAATAGAGTTTCTTCCTAGTAAACCAAGCTGAGTGATTGTTGTACGCAAATTTGACAGTAAATTGATACGTCAAATTGGAGGAAATTGTCAATTTCCTTAGAAATGTGAAATAAATTGAAACGTAAACCATTTGGTTCTGACATCATTTTTAGACAAGCTGGTTCCTGGTAGCTACATATTTGTTGTTCCTTTATTTCAATTTGTCTGTACAGCAAAAAATATGAAAGATATCAAATTAAATTTTTCAATTCAATCACAGTGTGTACCCATACGTAGACGTAAATTTTTATTCCAAGCTATACGATATGGTAAAGGGATGGTAAAGCAACGCTGTCAAGTTTTTCCGACATTTTTGATGCATATTTTTATGGGAGTCACTGCATTAGCAACCCAATAGACCGAAGCCATCGAGCAATGGCGTGGAAAAAAGCCCTTTTGAAATTCAGAATTGAAATTTTGATTTGTATATTTATTTTTATTTAATTAAAATGACGCCATAAAGCGAATTCACAAATACTGAAGAAGTAAAAATTATAATTGTTTGGTATTTTCAACAAGAAGTCATGCGTTCTTACTTTATGTAATAAAGTTAACATAATGTTGATCAGCTAATAAAAATGTTTGAAGTTGTTATAACCTGTTATAATTATTTATTAAACAGCTTTTTAATTAACAATAATACTGTAAGTACGGCATTAACAATTACCACACCTCCCTTCTAATTTATATTACTGTTTTTCTCCCACAACATGTAGCACCGAACACAAAAATTAGGAAATTTATGTTGAACATTAAATAATAACAACGGCACGCTATTACTTTAATGGTTGAGCTTTACTATCGGCGGTTAAACTCAGCGTTACAAAAGAACGAAAAAGCTTAAGTTTGCTGTCCAAAGCTTTCTGCATCTAAAAAATAATCAAAAGACACCTTTTATTAATTTTATCATTGTTCTTAATCTGAAGCCCAGTCCTTTCAGAAATATTTTTTTAAGTACCTGGATTTATCCTACCGACTTTCTCTTGGGTATATTCGGAACCAAAGGGTCAGAAGGGATGTGTGTATTGTACTTACTGTAAGATTTTTTCGTGAATGATCCGAAAGTTATTGAACATGATAATTTTTATGGAGCCTGTTAACTTCTATGTCTTCGACAACATCGACAAATTGATCTCCCGGCCTGCAGGACTAAGTTGCCGATGGTCATGCTGGAGGTAAGGGCAATCTTGTCTTTGAATCAAATAGCTTCAAATGTTGACTTGTTTTGCATCAATGAGGCTACTTTCAAATTGCTATTTCTGTAATCATATTATTTTCATACTGTAGTTATTTTCATATTTTTCATTATTAGTGTTATATATTGATTAATTAATTATTAGTAAATTATTGCCATTTAAAAAGCTTTAAATTATAAAACTTCATTTTTGTACTGTTTTAAAAATCCTAGTCCTATGAATTTTCAAAATTGGAACCGATTGTGTGAAGAAAGCAGGCAAGCGATAAAGTGCCCCCTTGTAATATAATATTTGAACCGAAAATTATTTTAATTGTTGTTTTCAAAATTGAAACTGATTTGTCAACAATTCAGACTTTATCACCATGATTGCAATTGTGATACCGATTAGCAGGCAACAAAAATAATACATTTAGGATGGCACGTAATACCCCAAGCTAATCAAGTACATTAAAAAAATCCGTTAAATTCAATAAATTACGCAAGGCCTACAATTTTCTCCGGAAAATTTCCCCGAACACTTATTAAAATAATACTATTACAACAGCTGATAGGAATTTTCATGTCAATAAGCAAGCAGAAAACACGACGATACCTTATCGCACACAAGTGAAACTAACCTAATTAATAATAATCACAGTAATTCGTTTAATTAAACAATTTTGCGCATAGGCCCCATGTTGTAATAATATTTCTAATTTGCCAGATTTTCCACGGTAGATAATTTACGTTAAATAATCAAGATTATTTTTTTGTTAAATATGTAGGCACTTACCAACTTCGTTGTTATTTTCCTGGTGTAGTGTTCGAATTGGAAAAAAGTCACTCAACAAGTAAACATATATATTTACATATAAACTAAATATAGAGTGCGCTTTCGGAGCTGCCAGCTGCTATTTTTAGCGCTCCGACTTTTATTTTGGAAATCTTGAGAAGTTTTCAATTTTTCTGGTGTAAATATAGCTTAAAATATTCGCGTGAGCTTTTACGTTGCGTGTATAAAAATAAAATAATTTTAGTGTCGCTGTTTTGAGATTAATGCAAGTTTTATCATAAAATTTTCAAATGTTCTAATCTCATAACTGATATATTGTTCCAAAGGAGCACTGTTAACGCAAGATCAGCGGTCAGAGTTGGAGAGTTACCCGTCAACGGCCAGAGACGCTCGCCACATGTGCATAGTGAAAGACCGTCGAACAATGTCAAGTGCGGGAAGTGATTTATTAGGGGTATCTTTAAAGCTATGTTGGCTTTAAACAATACCGATAGTGACAACAAAAAACAAGTGTGCATCGGAAAGGAAAAATGTGACGAAATACTCAGTGATGCAGTGCAGATTGTAAACACTCCTATTAAGTATGACCGAGCAACACTCCTAAGTTTTAAAAGTGAAAGTGCACTCTTGGACCCCTTAGTAACCACAAAAATAAACTTGTACAAACTAGCCCGTGATTTTAACGTGAAATTTAGATATAGAGGTTGCCGTGGGGGACAAAGAACAAAATACTTACACAGGAAGGAACTAAATGTTCCAATAATTAATAATAATAATAATAATAATAACTCTCCGTCTGTAGACTGTTTTCAAGAAGTCGCATCAACCGGCGAACAGAATAACCTAGCGAATAATTCCCTCCGCGATTTTGATAATTTTCACAACTTCAATGAAATTCGATTAGAAAGGCATGCTAACTATAAGAGCAGACAGCTTGCAATTGGTTCCTGGAATGCGCGTTCACTTAATAATAAACTAGAGGCGGTGGATGATGTTTTCAGAGACGAAAAACTCCACATCCTTACCGTTACAGAAACTTGGCATGAGAACAGTGACTCGTACTCAATTAAGAGACTCCAAGCTTTGGGATATGTGGTGCTTGAGGAAGCCCGACCTAGTGCCGATGAACCATCAAATAACATCTCTCATGTGAACCACGGGGGTATAGCGATAATAGCCCGACAAGGATTGCGGTTAACTAAAGTAACTCTTGGTACATTTAGCACGTTTGAGTATATTGCGTGCAGGGTCTCTTCAACAGGAACGTCGTTTATGCTCTGTACTCTGTATAGGCCCGGATCGAAATCAATCTCTGTCAAATTTTATAATGAGTTCTCGCGTTTTTTGGAACTTTCAGTTGGTCTTTCTGATACACTCATTATTGCAGGTGACATTAATATCCGTCTCGAGCGTGTGACATCACCGAACACCGTTAAATTTTTAGATTTATTAGCCAGCTTTGGATGCCGCCAGTGGGTTGACGTCCCAACTCACGATGCTGGTGGTATATTGGATGTACTCATTTCAAAGAAGAGCGGATCGCCGCTCTTAGCAGATATTCGTGATATAGGACTATCGGACCATCGGCCTGTTTGCACTGATATTGATTTTAACCCGCCGAAAGTACCATATAGAACAATTATATCAAGGGAATGGCGTAAATTTTGTTTTAGTGATTTTCTGGAAGAGCTTCACACCTCTCTATTATGTACACCTAATTTTTGGGAAACAAAGATGCCAACAAAACTTGTCGAGACATATAATACAATTCTTTTATGTCTGTTAAATAAATATGCTCCGACGACGTCAAAAACACGTAAAGTTCGAAAGTCTGACGGCTGGTATGACGATGAATGCCGAAACCAGAAAAGACTTATGCGGAAATTAGAGAGGTCATATAGGAAAAATTCTACGGTAACTTCTACGGATGAGTGGATTCTTGCTCAAAAACAGTATATGAGCAAAATAAATTCTAAAAGATCAGAATACTGGAATGAAAAGATTGACTCTGACCGAACCAATCCACGGCGTCTTTGGAACTCAATAAAGACTGTTATTTCCAAAGCCACTGTTCCAACTAAAAAAGATATTAACCCAGATGCCTTCTTAACGTTTTTTCGGGAAAATTGAAGCCATTAGTGCCTCCACATCTCACGCTCCTCCACCAATATTTACTATAAATTCTAAAGGAAATTTGTCTTCCTTCAAACTCACAACGCTGGAAGAAGTAAAAAAATTAATTTCAAGTTCGCCAAATAAGCAGTGCAGTCTTGACCCTATACCAACATGGTTACTAAAAAAATGTGTCATTGTCTTAGCCCCGTTCCTAGTTCATCTTTTTAATAAATCTCTGAGCACAGGTGACTTCCCTGAACCTCTAAAGTCTGCTGTTGTTACGCCGATACTAAAAAAATCACAACTTGACCCCGATAACTTAGGTAATTATCGACCTGTTTCAAATTTACCTTTCCTATCAAAAATCTTGGAGAAAATTGCTGCTGCACAAATAACCAGTCATTTGAATTCAAATAAATTATTCACTAATCGTCAATCCGCATATAGAAGGTTTCACTCAACAGAAACCGGATTACTTCGTATGCTGTCAGATATAACTTTGGCCATAGAGTCAGGTAAGTTAGCACTTATCTCACTCTTAGACATGAGTGCAGCGTTTGACACGATTGATCATGACTTTCTCATTAAGAGATTAGAGAAAACATTTGGTTTGAGTTCCGATATTAAAAATTGGCTGGTGTCATATCTATCCAATCGCTTGCAAGCCGTTAAGGTTGGAAATAAGCTCTCTAACTTCGCAACACTTTCTTCAGGGGTACCCCAAGGATCCGTTTTAGGCCCACTTCTTTTCATCCTTTTTACAAATGATGTCGCCAAAATAAATTTGGTCTCCTGTCCCACTGCTACGCTGACGATCAGCAAGTTTATTTTTACTGCTCTCCAAACGAAATCAACAGTCTCAAAATCCGCATAGCTGAATGCCTAGAAGCAATAACTCGTTGGATGTCTTCAAACAAGATGAAGCTGAATCCATCTAAGACTGAGTTTCTATGGGCGGCCACAAACAAACGCCAACATTTCATAGACAATACACCTATTTCCATTTCCGGCAACGATATTATTCCAAAGACAACAGTCAAACTTCTTGGCTTTAATTTAGATTCAGACTTTTCGTTAAAAAGTCAAATAAATAGGACAATTTTTAGCCATAAGTTGTTTATAATTATTTGCCTAGCTTGTAGTTTAACGAAATCAACAGTCTCAAAATCCGCATAGCTGAATGCCTAGAAGCAATAACTCGTTGGATGTCTTCAAATAAGATGAAGCTGAATCCATCTAAGACTGAGTTTCTATGGGCGGCCACAAACAAACGCCAACATTTCATAGACAATACACCTATTTCCATTTCCGGCAACGATATTATTCCAAAGACAACAGTCAAACTTCTTGGCTTTAATTTAGATTCAGACTTTTCGTTAAAAAGTCAAATAAATAGGACAATTTTTAGCCATAAGTTGTTTATAATTATTTGCCTAGCTTGTAGTTTTTTAGATTTTAGAAATGTATTATAAGTTTGTACAGCGCCCTTGAGGTGATTTTTCACAAAAACGGCGCTATATAAATCATCCAAATATTATCATTATTATTAAACATATTTTTTAATAATCGCAATCTGTAATTATCTTGATGACTTTAAAATATATTTTTTGCAAAAATATTTTTTTCTATGACGATACATTATATTTTCACATATTCGCCAGTCTTTAGAACCAGAAGATTGATTTTAGGAGAATTTTATAGATTATTATAAATACATATTGTCTACGATCATCGTGATTTGTTTTTAGCCAACGTTTCGTAATGATATTAATTACAATGTAAACTAAAAAAAAATAACTATGTAAACCTACAAAGCTACGTACCCACCTTAATAAAGTTTTGATTTTTTCAATGGCTAAATAAAATACCCTAGGAGAGGACTTCGCATACCAATAATACATACGGTTATACATTTGTCGGCCAAGATGGAGCCAATATTTATTACTTATCATATAAGCTGAATGGTTAACCGTTTGAATATAACGTCATTTTTGAATATCCATTTTGGACTGAAATTTCGGTGTGTATTAGGATCAGTATGCCAATTCCTTCTATTATGTATTGGGTTTGGTTTCATATTCACCAGAATTGAATTAAAATCTCCTATGTTATTTGGCATGAAGATACCACTTCTTCACTTTTTGAATGCAAAGAGGAGTTAGTATTCAGAATTATGCAATATGTATATATATATATATATATATATATATATAATATTTTCTACTTCCTTCAATTTGAGATTATCACTGAAACTTTTTGTACTTTCACTTGAAGAAAAGTTTAACTATGGAGAGAGTAAGAAAGGGTTCTTAATCTTATGAAGGTAATAATAAAATGATATTACTTAAGCTAAGATTTCCGAATTACGAAACGTATTCATTGCAAAGGTGACTTGTGTTTTAAAACAACCGTAAAATGATTTAACGTATTTTATTTAAGAACTTGGTTTTTAAATAAACGTCCACATTATTCAAGATTTGTTTCATGAATCAGACGATAATTTGAAGAATTCATCAAATATCAGAGTGTATTTTTCTAATGGGTAGGCATTGAGGATAGAAAGCCACATATCTTTCTCCTATTTCTCAATCTTTGAGTATCTACCTCTTCAAATACTTCATTGGTCATACGGTTTAGTACGTGTTCAAATCATTTGTGTTATCACACTTTTTAATGTTTCTACCTTTCACCCTTTGTGTCTGAATTATCAAGATTCTCATCTGATCCTCCACAGTGCAGGTACTCCTCACATCTGTCTTTAAGAGGGTTCTAGGCCATCTTTTAAAATTATGGAGTTGTAGCGGTCACTTAACCCGCTCTGATAAAACCATCGCAGCGCCACTGGTTAAGGAACACTCCAGACCGGACCTGCGTACGGCCGATACTACATCTACCTACAGTTACTACGGCCGCGCCGCCTCGTAAATAATAATTCCGCCATTTACGCGAAAGGCCTAGAACGTGTGGCTGTACCATACAAGTGCCCACAGAAGGTTCGAGCGATTTCTCAGCTTTGCGTGAATTCACCCAGCCTTGCCTACCGTGAGAGATAAGCAAGCGCTCGCTCGCTGAGTACCAGTTCAGTCTTCATTCATCGGTTGAGTAGCAACACAGTCCGAGCAGTGCCGCGACTAAGTACGTGCCTGCGCCGGGCACCGGCCCTGCGCAGTCAGCAGTGAACAACATTTGTCTAGTGCGACACCAGGAAGGTTTCCAGCACCTTCGAGGAACTTCACCAACCAACAACCGGCAACGAGCCAGCAACCGGCAACAAGCCAGCAACCACAACAAGCAACCAGCAACCGGCAACGAGCCAGCAACCGGCAACAAGCCAGCAACCACAACCAGCAACCACAACCAGCAACGAGCCAGCAACCAGCATCCTCATCGCCTCTCAAGGTTCCTTCCTGCGTCACGTGTGTGTGTCGACTCAAAAGCCACACAGCCGCCATACCTCGTCAACACGACGACGGTCGACCGCCTGGACCAAGGTTACTTCTACACCGCCATGGTGTAGAGCAACACGCCGGCTCCCTGAAGACCTGTGATCTTCACCGCCGTAGTCTCCTGACCTTCTTCACTCATCATCACGCAGCAGCAACACCAACGGCACCACTGCTACTCCGCTCAGCTCCGACCTCGCTACGTAGCGCAACAATAAAGACTGACTCATTACTTCGACTTGACGCCTTTTATTTCGCAACCCGTCTCTACCGATACGGCCCGCTCTCTCAGAGTGAAAGGAAAGGCATAATTTTTTATTTATTTTATTTATTGATTCTTTTCATGTTAGTACTGTTAATATTTAAATTTTTAACTCACTAACTGAGTTAAGGTTAAAAATTCTATAAAATAATATAAATAACACAAAATACTATACAGAAAGCGCATTTGAAGTGATTTTTCACAAAAACGGCACCCTACAACTTATGAAATTATTATTATTATTATTATTAGAAAGAACAATCTTGTTACATTAATGTTTCTAACAAAAAATGGGTATAAGGGGTGGGTAGGAATAGAGGGTGTCAAGAAGTGACGGATGTATGAATCTATTCCTCCTACTACGGTGCAAGGCGATGCTCCTAGAGAATCCTGTTGGAGAGGTCAAAAACTCTTCCTCAATCAGCTGGTGGGCAGACTCATCTGCCACCAAGGTCCGGACAAACCTCTCCCCATGAACCCGGGCACCCCTGTTAAGTCACCAAACATAGCAAACCACGTGGGGTGACTTATGGCAGAGGTGTTGGTTATCTAATAAACGATTCCCGGGATGGCGGTACCCATACCCACCTCCCAAATAATGAAGTTATAAATATTTCATTAATACGAAAAATGAAGTACGTTAACAGCACATTTAAGGGTAAAAGATACTCTCAATATCACCCTGGTGAAATATTACCATACGGAATCGAAATGTCACTTGCAATCGCTTTAGCCAACTTTGGTGACCACATGCTTACTAATATTCCTATTGCACATCTCTATCTCATTATCTTCTCTTCATCCTCCAACATTTTCCTTAGACTGAATCCTTATAGTCGGAATCATGAAAATATGCGGTATATATTTACATCAAAACCTTCCATGCGAGAGGGCACCAGAAGACGAGTACCTATAAAATGAAACACACGGACGCTTTTGCTTTTGTTCTTTACAAACATTTTAACAATTTCAATAACATTTTTTTTTAATTTTCCTTAACCCTAAAATGAAAACCAAAAATATATAAGCTAGATTGGATTCGTTCACCAACACTATATCTGCTTCTTTTCTAACAATAATTTACAAAATTCGTATATTTTCTCCAAACCATGAACTGAAAAACCTCCCCCGGGTCGGTAAACGGATAAGAGCTGTTAACGTGATATCGAAATAATATCTTTTATGTCACACCTAAAAAAACCCACCCCCTGAATCTGATTGAGTAATGCTTCGTCGTAATTCAGCGAACTAATTAATGTTTCAGTTAATACTTAACAACGGTACTTAGTTCACTAGACCTTAAAAGGAGTTTGCTCAGAAGATAAATGTTTCTTATGTCATTTGTTATTGCTAAGGTAAACAAACCACTAATTATTATTGCAGCTTTTCGAATTTAGTTTTGGATAGTTTCTCCATATTTTCTGCATCAGTTTAAATCGTATTTAGGACTTAATCATTACAAGATCGTAATGTTTGGTATTATTTACATTCATACACTATAAGTTCTGTTGGGGAGTTCTTAATAACTTTAGGTTCTTGATAACAAACTGGTTTATTATGAGTTAACGTATGTATTTACAATAAAAATGCTACAAGTCACACGACCTATCTACACTAGTGCCTAACTAAATCTGGACGGTAGGCTGGCCAGATCTAATCTCGACGGTCTCCACCTACTCCAGTACCCCTGTCGGCCATCGATAGAAGCACGATCTCTACTAACTGGCATCTGTCGGCATCATTTAGAAGATCTTCTAATACATTACAAAGGCTGACAGAAAAGTTTGCGTGAGAAGATTTAGGAACGTAAATGAAGCAAAGTAAATGTGTTTATGGCCAAAAAAAATTAAGATACTTTGCAACAAATCTATTCAATTTGGGAGGCGGGTATGGGCATCGCCGCACCGGGAACTATTTATTGGATTATCAACACCTCTGCCATACTTTTGTTGACTTAAGCGGTGCCCGGGTTCATGGGGTAAGATTTGTCCGGATCTTGGTGGTGGATACGTCTGCTAACCAACTGCATAGCTGGATCGAGAAAGACTGGTTGAGGGAGACCTTTTGACCTCTACAGCAGGACTCTCAATAACTTTTGGACTCGATTTTGTGGTGTGACTTTGATAATGTGAGTTTTCATTTTTGAGTTAATCGAATCCGAAGTTCTAAACGCTTGAAAAAAATTGGTCGCTAGGTAATATCAGCTGCTGAATATATTTTTAAATGTTCTCCATGAGTTTTTTTAATCCAGTAGTTGTCGATAAAATTGAAAATAAGTTTCTTGAGTTCTCTAATACGATATAGATTTGGCAGTTTACCGAGTACATGTTCAAGATATTTCTCAATAAAGTGCAAAATAAATTACTAGCATTTTTATTACGTATAAAAAAAGTCAGAAAACTGTACTAAAAAAGTGATATTTCTGGTAAGCTATTTAAAATTTAAAGGAAAATTGTAAGGACCAGACGGGTCCCCCTTCAGTTCCTCTCTGTGAATCCAACTGTGAAATGAAGCTATTTAAATATATAAATTACTTACGTGCCCTTGAATATCTTGTTCAAATAAGTAAATGATTCTTGTATTTCCACCCGGTGATAAAAATTTCGATTCCAAATAATACGAAACGATTGGATTGAAGTGACTTTTAGGTATAAAATAAGTATTTACATATTATGAGTAGGTACATTTTACTAAAAAAAAAAATTAGATTATTTATACCAGAAAAAAGAAAATTACCTTTTCACTTATCTAGAAATATCTAAACACATTAATTTAAACTAAATACATTTTACATTAAATTTCAATACGGTATTATTCTATTTCATTATTTTGTTTAAAACTTACCCAACCTTTTTTTCAGTTTTAATATCGTTTTAAAGGCAATGATATATAAATTGCCGCCCTAGTAACCAATGAATTGCTTAGCATGTGGATGGTGTTTAAATGTTCGAGTATGTTATCGTATTGTAAAGTGTTTGTGTACTTGGGACGTATTAATGTATTGTGTGTATGTATAAGTTTATTGTTTATTTTGAGTATAAGGAGACATGTTATAATGTTTATAGTTTTTTTCCTTATATAAATTTTTTTTGTGGATGTTTTGGATGAGTAGGTACTTAAAAATTTTTTTGATTACCTTATTTTGTAATACCAGTAATTCATTTCTTTCTCACATGTTTTTCCCCAGAATTCAATCAAGTAATTTAAGTGTTGTTGAGACTATACTTTTTCGGAGAAATAAAAAAATAGCAGAAATTTTAAATAATTAAAGGGAGAATAATACAAAAATGAGTTGAAACTGTCATTTTTTCAACTTTTTATTCTCCTACGATCTGCGTCGTCGAAACTCGAAACATTTCTCGGAAAATAAGTGCGCTCTTTACATTGACACGCATTTTAAGAGGATTTTTTTTTTGAAATGGTAAAAATAAATTATATTCTATTATTAAGTATTTTGAGAGATCGATTCAACGAAATTTTAAAATAAAAATCACAATTCTCTAATCAAAAACAGGAGACATGACTTTTTGCAAAACAAAAAACTTTCTTTTCGATCTCCTGAATGAACAATTAACATTTTGTCATTTACAGCATTTCAAATATTCGCATTGATATGGTAAATTCTATGGTGAATACGCATTTTAGTAATACCAATTTAAAAAAACAATTGTGATGTGAAAGCTTGCTAAAAATTTTCGAAAAATTCTGCAAACATTTAATTATTAATTGAGCAATGTAAACAACTCAACATTTATTAATTTTTCATTATTTTTTCCAATTAGTTTCTATGGCAAAATTTGTACATGATGTAAGTATAAAGCATAAAATATACGCACGTTATTATACAACTACTGTATCTAATAAACTAGGGGCTGTAAAAAAATAATGCCTCCTATTTTTTTTCTCCTTTAATTGTCGAGATATAAAAAATGAATAGCATGGGTTGAAAACTACACTACTGAAGATTAATTTGTTACTTTTCAATATAATCTCTGTCCACTTCCACAACTTTGGCCCGTCTTTAAACTAGGGCATTTATCACAGTATTGTAAAAAGCAAGGTCACATCCAGAACATCATCGTCCTAACTTTACCGGCCGATCACACAGTTTTTTTAGCCCTTGGTGAGTTTGTTGGATGCAATTTCATTGACTAAATCTTTGATTCAAGATCAAAAAAATTAATCTATATTTCTTCTCCGGTCACAATTTTTTGCAGAAACTAAGCGTTGCGAGGCTATTTTTTTATTTCTTTACTCTGGCCCGTTAACTTTTTTAGTACCCACCCTGCACAAACTTTTATTGGATAATCAGTTGTCGAATAATCATCATCATACTGCCTTTACTGAGGAAAAGAATGCGACATCTGTAGTTATCAGGGGTCACCACGAATGATGTCATCAACTAGCTCAATGTTGCGTGCAGTCACTTTTTCGTCAACCAGCGGTGTTTGTTCTCCAGCTTCGTTACAGTGACAAACTCATCGTCTAGCAGGGCTGACGTCCACTGTTGCATCATGGTACACATTTGTCAGTTTTTCAAGAAAACGAATAGGCGTTTCACCTTCTACAGTGAAGAACCAATCACAGAACGCTGTCTTATACGAACATCGATGTCGGCCATTTTGCAAGCAAGTGCAGTGCTGCCATCTGTTGATACAAAAAAGTTACTATTGTAGCAAATTGTAGAAAACGGTTTGAGGAATTGCACCAAATTGAAAATTTTAACTTAACTATCTTTATTTAAGAACAAAAAAATAAGAGGCATTACCTTTTGATTGCCGCTAGTAGTATAGTAATAATTAATAATTACTTAGTTGCACGATGCGACGTCGAAGTAAAGTTTACTAAATCGACATCATTTTTAAACCATTTTCATGGCTGTGGTTCTTTAAAATCGCATTAAACCGTGTTAAAAAACAATTAATAAAATAACAGTTAACGTTATTTCCTTATTACCAAAGCTAATTGAATTGCATCACTGCGGGTTATCCGTATCCCATCTTCTTAGATGATCTCTCTTCTGGCCAACAATTGTTTGTCAATTAATAGGTGTAATACACAACTTGATATCAATTCACAAGTTAGTTACGATAAATGAAACATATCTCAATAATTTAAGGTTTTATTCATGAAGCCATTCCAAAAATTAAAAATAAACATTCATCATAGGATTCCAGAAAAGTCAATAGATATCGCAAATTAAAATAAAAAATTATATTTTACTTAAGGTAATAATCTAGATTGCATTTTGGATAGAATCTTTCAGTTTTAGAAAGGTGTTATGTGGTATTTAATCCTGGTTAGGATTTGCAACTTACAGCCCTTTCAAGATCTGTAAACTGTTCTGCGTGTGTAGTGGAGGTTTGTCAATAAAAACTCTTGGTTGTGCAGGTCAAATAAATTTACAAAAAAACGTTATTTTACAATAAACTTAAGACTGAGCTAAAATCATAACAAGAGGGAAGGTAAAGCAGCCGAACTGGGCCAACGCGGGAACCGGAATAAATTGCATTATCATGCACTGGGCCGGAGAGCGACTCTCAGTGATATCTACCAATCGATAAAATTTAACTGTAGTAATGTTTTAATGTTATTCAGGCATACAGTCATTCACGAAGATAGCTGCTAATAAAAATATGTGTTAAGAAAATCATGATGATATTGGTAGTTCTTAGTCGAAGTGTGATAAAATTAAATATGACAGAAAGGAAAGAGTTGCTTTAGCTCGGTGGTAAAACAAAGCCCCGGCAAGGCTGAGATCCTAGGTTCAATTTCTAACCGTGGTTGAGGGGTAAGGCTCTTGACTCGCAACCCGAAGGTCGCGGGATCGCGTGTAATTTGTTTACTTCAAAATTAATTCATATTAAATAATATATACCTAGTTTATTTGCGGCACGTTCCAGAGTGAAATATACTTTCAGTATCGCCCTGGTATCGACAAGTTGCTTGAAATGGCTTTAGCCGTGTTTGGTGACCAGATCTGAATAGCCAGATATTTCCCCACCTTACCCTTCCCCATCTCCTTCCCCTCCCTACTACATTCAGCCTCGCAACATAGCCCAATTGGGGATGCCATAGTCTTACTGGCTTCAGACGGGAGTAGCTGGGACTCTTGCGAAGTATTCACTTTAAAAAATCTCCATTCATGCCTTGCAACGTAACCGAATTCCGATTTTGAGAATCAAACTCGATTCATTTTACTGTCAGCCATGCGGATCGGTCTGTAGACTTTTATCAATATATTTTTCTTTTGGTCGAGCAATTAATCGTTTTATTAAAAAAAAGTTATTTTATTCAGAGTTCCATATATTTTCTACAAACTATTGTTATGGGCCTGTTTGAAGTATGAAAACACTTTTATTATTTTATTTGTAGGTTAAATTTATAATTTACAATTAATCACTTAATTTAACATTTGTTCACTTTTAATTTTAACACTGTTATAATAATCGTTATTACGACTGAACAGAACTGCTTCTGATTTGATTCTGTCCTGAGAAGATGTTCTCGTGAATTTATATTAATTGTTGTGTAAGACTTTCTATGGAATGCAGACTGCAAATAAGGTCTGTTGTTATCAATGCTTTGATAATTATTTGAATGTTGATATTGGTATGAATATTTATGTAAGATATTTACTGTACTATAATTATGTGATATCAATATAAATAAGGAAACTGCAATCAGTATCAATATTCTTCGTTAGTTTACTATGGGTAGATATGTAGGTCCATGACACCTCCCCCCGTAAATGAGATACAGAGAAGCTGCTATCTCATTATATTTCATGCCGTAATCTGGCGCTTCTTCTCAGAGGTATAGATTGAATTTCTATCTCTTCTGGTTCTTCTATTTCTACATTAGTTACAGTCTTTTTACATATATTAAAAGTTTTACAATTCATAATTTTATTACACGAAATGGCATGTTTCTTATTTCTAATTTTCTTATACAACTTATATCCTAAATACAATACAAATAATTTCAATAAACTCATAATGATATAAGATATATAACTCTTTTTTACAATTTTTTTCAATATGTGTTCTTCTGGATTCATGTTAGTTTCTAATTTATCATATATTTCATTAAGCTTATGGCTAGCTATAGTTAAATCATCACGGTTGAGTCCATTTAATTTAGGATGCAATAATGGCAAATTTATTATCACTTTACTTCTATTTACTCTGCAACAGACATCTTCAAGTATATTAAAAGATGGAGTTATTGATTATGATATGTTTTTAGAAGATTGTATGATTTCAATATTATTTATCATCGTAGAAGTGCTATATATTTTACATGATGGGTTTACATTTAATATTACAGTATTTTTTAAAACAATGTCAAATGGATTTGACTTATTACATTTAATTGTTATCAAGGTTTCTTTGGGGAACACATAAATCCAATGATTGTCATTTAATTTATGCCAGACTTCATTTATGTAATTTAAATGTCTGGTATCACAACTTTTGGGTGTGTGATTATTTAAAGTTAATAATTCTACTTCACAGATTACTCTACTGTATAAAGAGTATATTGCATTATTAGAATAACATATCAACTATCTAAATTATCTAATACTACATACTGTGTCTTACTATCTGTTATGGCTAAATATTTTACTGAAGGTAAAATGAAGATATGCAATCCATCTGGTCTTTTCATAGGTAAGGGTATTAATTCATATAAATTAAAATTCAAAAAACTACACAATGGGTTGGATAATACAAATACAATTCTTTTATCTACAGTAAAAACATCAAGTTTTACTAAACTTAATAAATCATTAATAAATTTCGTATTTAAAGGCAACGGATAAGACATTGAGTTTGGTAAATATGGAACAGATTTAACGAGTTCTTCTAACTACTGCGTTGGATTAATCAAAAATGGATGTACAATATTATTTTTTGCAAACAAAATAGTATTTACTAGCGAAGAATATTCATTTTGCAATTCGGAAGTTAAAAGTGTTAAAAGGGCTAAATGTTGTTCTACATCTTGTTTGATTTCAATATTAAAGACGTTTTTATTCACGACTTTTGCGTACTTTTCGAATTTAATAAAATTTCTATTAAAAATTTCTTCATTCATATTTAAGTTAGTTATTGTATTATTAAAATTTATTATAGCTGTTTTAACAACTTGTGTTTGTTGTTTAAGAATAATAAATAATTCCTTTTCATCTTTATGTACATGATTATTTTCAGCTTTCTTTTTAAAATGATTTCTACTACGTTCTTGGTATTCCGATGTTTGAAACACCCGAGTACTAACAGGCTTATTTTGTTTGAAACAATTTCTTGCCTCATGCCCTGGTTTTTTACACAAACTACAAAATTTCTCTTGTACTGAATCGTTAGAGAAGGAAGCTGCTTGGGTCAATCTTTCCTGATTGATTGCTATCTGTGCAGCTTCTTCATAACCTTTCGGCTCTCTTGCGATTAAAGTCGTTCTATATTGTGGTAAAACTCCTAGTAAAAACGCTTGCAATGCGTTCTGTTTTACCATTGCATGTTTACCAATTAGTTCGTTTTGATCCGTTGTTTCATTTCGCACTGCACGTGTTAATTTGGAATAAATTTGATCTACCCGTTGGGTGTATCCAATTATTGATTCTCCTTTCCTTTGCCTACATTGCGAAAGTTCGATAGCTAAATGTGTTGAATTTTTTGTTTCCGTAAAATTTTCTATTAAAAATTCTTTGCATTCTTCCCAGGTATTAATCTGTCTGCACGATAAAGCATCATCTGCTTTACCAATAATTTTGGTACAGATATACTTATACAACATATACTTTTGTGTTTCATTGGCTAAACTATAAGAATAATCGCAATCTTTAATGAATTTATGTAAATTATCCGATTTTCCATCGTACGTTGATGTGGAAATAAATGACGTAAGGAAACTCATAGTAACAGGTTCCGTTTTCACTACTGAAGAACTATCTGATTCTACTTTAGCCATTTTCTATCTAATCTAAATAAATCTAATCTAATACAAAATATACAAATAAAATTTAGTAAATTATCTTAATTTAACCCAAAACAAAAACTTACAATAATAAAAGGATCTGCATCTTGATGTTGTCTGGTTTTACTTCAACGATGATTGCTTCGTGAAGGATGATACCGTTGTCTGCACGTCTGCAGTCTGCAGAACGATGACTGATGAAAACGATGACTGAAGAAACGATGACTTCTGAGGTCTGCGTCTACGGAGCGGTTGTCCCAAGAGTAGCAGCAAGATGACCAAGTGAATACAGATTTTTTCTCACGTTCTTCCTTTTCTTCACAGCAATAACAACAGGTTGGCAACAATGGGCTATATGGCAGTCATTATTTGTCGGGGACTTGTAGTGATGAGATCAGCTGTCCGTCGATATGATTTGCCAACTACCGAGGATTTGCAAAAACACGGTTGGTTGTCTGACAGTCTTCACTGTATCGGGGACTTGTAGTGATTAATAATTAATAGCTGTCCGTCGATTGATGATTGATGTCAAATTCCGAAGATTTGCAAAACAATAATTTTAAATTATCATTACTTCTGACACCAAATTTATTTTCTTCTGTTATGGGCCTGTTTGAAGTATGAAAACACTTTTATTTTTGACTTGTTTTATTTGTAGGTTGAATTTACAATTTACAATTAATCACTTAATTTTACATTTGTTCACTTTTAATTTTAACACTGTTATAATAATCGTTATTACGACTGAACAGAAATGCTTCTGATTTGATTCTGTCCTGAGAAGATGTTCTCGTGAATTTATATTAATTGTTGTGTAAGACTTTCTATAGACGTATTGATTAATAATTCAAATAGTAGTATTTTCAATAACAGATAAGAACTGAATACATTCAATTATTTACGTCTATTTTTTTATTTAGATTGAGAAATGCAGACTGCAAATAAGGTCTGTTGTTATCATTACTTTGATAATTATTTGAATGTTGATATTGGTATGAATATTTATGTAAGATATTTACAGTACTATAATTATGTGATATCAATATAAATAAGGAAACTGCAATCAGTATCAATATTCTTCGTTAGTTTACTATGCGTAGATATGTAGCTCCATGACAAGGTACAATGTCCATGACACTCGCAATAATATAACACACGAGTATAACGAATAACCGGGCACGTGTCTGGGATATTAGAGTTTCACATATTGTGATTTATGCTTCTTCGAAATAAATAAAGTTATGGGAACATCAACCCATCTTAAATTCGCTTTTACAAACTAGGAAACGGTTTAGTTCACGAAATACCTGTTTTAGCTTTGTACGTAGAAATTTTGACAAATTCTTCCAATACGTGAGAGCACTGAAATTAAAAAATTAAAGAAAACTTTGTACATTCGTACATTAGCCAAGTACTTAATTTTTTACGCCTTTACTCTAAATTCGCCTTCAGCGCCTATGTCACGTTAGGGGATGCTACGTGGAGGGTCTTTATAAGGAAGGAAATTCTGGGAAGGAAAAAGGAATTAGGGGGAGGGGTGGGGTTGGAATTTGGGGGTTAGTATTTCCAGGAGTGATGGACGTATGAATCCATCTCTCCAAGTGCGATGCAAGGCGATGGGTCGAAGGAGTCCTGCTGGAGAGGTCATAAGGCTTCATCGGCTGGCTAAGTCCTCCATCACAACACAAGCAACATTTGCGGCTTTCTGTGGTGTTAGTAGGAGATTTTCAAACATTGTTTGGTTATTCGTAACCCGGATATGAGTGTCTTTCTTTAAAAAAAAAATCTTCCAGTCGCCCCGCCACATAGTATGTGGGCAGACGCATCCGCCTCTAAGACCCGGACAAACTTACCTCATGAACCCGGGCACCTCTGCGTAGTGAACCACTTGGGGTGACGTACGACAGAGATATAGTTTATCAAATAAATGGTTTCCGGGGCGGCCAAAATATGTTTTTACATCCGTAGGTACTATTTTCATAACATGGCTTTGATTTACGTACTCGATCTGGTCATAATCTTTTGTTTGACAGAACAGAACAAGAGTTACAACTTCTCCCAATGACCTGGAGCCAGTGTGACTATTGTATCCCCAATTCGGGTGATAAGGCTTAAGGTAGTGAGAAGGGGAAGGAAATGGGAAAGAGGAAGGTGGCGAACATGACTAACGCCATTTCAAGCAAGCAACGTTTTGATTTACTTTAATTTCGTAGAATTATTAATAAAATGTTATAGTTGATTAATTTTAATTAAACAAAATAGCCTTTTATATTACAATTTTGAACAAAGAATATTCCACAAAATAAACTTCAATGTTAAGGTTATTTGAACAAGTCTTGATTGGCTACTCGTTTTTTGCAATTCATCAATCGCCAAAACTAATACCCTGATTCACTCTAGCGGTAATTAACGTAACTAATCTGACAGATAGTGTTGAAAACTCTAAGTGGTAAAAGCAATCGATTAGTGCTAAACCAACTCCACAAACGGTTCCGTACCGTTCCATTCGGATCACCGGTAAAGTAAACCGTTTCTGGAACGGTGGACGTCCATTATGGAATCCGCTTAATTTATTTCCACCCCGGTTCAGATCCGCGTATAAAAAACACATTACTTTGGCAATACGGACTTTTCACTGCCAATTACTACGGCTTACAAAATGGCGTAAATACACACAGGGGGAGCTCGAAAACGGGGTTTATTAGTTTCGGTGGCGTACAAAATAAATGCAGAACTCCCCAGGGCTCTTTAGAAGTTTTTTTAAATTTAAATGTAAAACAGAAAATTCTTGTCTATTGTACTAGGCGATCATTTTTTGAGTGGGATTTAAATGTCTGTATCTGGTATTTTAAAAAGCTGAACTAATAAGGAATAAAAACAAAAAAACGAGTGTGTTACACAACTGAACACTTCACTAACTTATATCTCCCTCTCAACTTCCGTTCGCCTCGCCCGACAATTCGCTTCGCCCGATCATACTTTTCATAACGCTCTCGTCAAGTATTCACCAGCTTACTTCTCAAGTCAAGCGTGCGTTAAGAAGTTTTACTAAAAAAATAAAACCATGTATGTGTATAATATATAACGAAAATACTGAGACAGTTCCACAATATTTGCTGAAAATTCTTATTAATAAGTCAGGTATGACTCAAACGTCTTGCATATGTCTGATAATATTACCGTGAAAACAAGCTTATGGGTCCAAGTGGTTAAAAGGACAGTAAACTAATTCGATAGCAGACCTAAAACATAGAATAAACTTTATTTCGAACAGAAACCTCAAAATACACACTATTTTATCGTCTTTCAAAAAGTAAGGTCAGTAATGGCCAAGTAAAATATGTAAAAATTTTCCGTCTATTTACGTCAACAAGAGTGTCCGTTGCTGGTAGCCACATTAGGAAAGGGGAATGGGTGGATTTGACTTTTATACAAACCTACGGTTATATTCCAGGATTGGCAGAATTTTACTTCCTTGACCTTCACAATAAGAGAAAGGAAACTGTCCACATCTGATTATCGGATGGGGCAGTGCAAATAAAAACATACTAAATCCACTAATTAAAACTCAAAAAGCCATAATGAAAATTATACTGAAAGTTCCTGTAAGAACTAGCACTGACGAAATCTTCAACAATCTTAACATAATGTCAATTAAACAACTACATTCTAAAACTATACTCATTTACATTCATAAGTACAAAACCCAAGAAATAACAACTGACACGTACATTAGAAACGCTAGATCTCATGGTCAAAAACATATCCAACAAGTAACTGCTAACACAACATTTGGGCAAAAAAGCTTCTTATATTATGGCATTAAACTCTATAATAAAATACCACTCTCACTCAAAAACCTCAACATTATAACATTTAAATTTCAAATAAAAAGCTGGATACTAAATATAGGGAGATCAGAAATAGAAAATATACTGAAATCAAATACAGACTAAAACCGAATCTAATGAACTGAATTATAAAAAAAACACTATCTTATTTACTTTATAATTATTAAAAAAAATACTACATGATATATGTTATGTCGAATTCATATTATTCTTATAATTAAATTATAAAATGTAAATGAAATCCTCAGCACGGGAGATCCCAGTGAGGATATCATTATCTATATTTGTTATTAAGCCTCGGTTCTCCCAATTTCTACCGATTTCTTACAAATCTCCCTTAAACATTTGAAGTTTTTAAGCTCTTAAAAAAAATAAATGTTATTTTTGAAGATAATATCTAGGCATTAATCGCGCCGAAACGCAAATTATAGGAAATTCCCTCGATAGAAAAAAAATCACAAAGTATGCTCCAAAAATTATTATTAACACGTTTGTTTCAGTTATTTTACAAGTTATATGTATGAAAAAATTCACAGCGTTTCTTTAAATAAAACTAAAGACAATTATCGCGAGATTTTTGCTCTTTTTTCAATAAACCGTGATTAATTAAATATTTTAACAACAGGCGCTTACGTTTTTTAATTCTAAAGATAATATTTACAGGCCATCTCTATCTAACGTGCGTGTAACCTATGTGCCTTTCAAATATTCGTCATTCGCTGTCCAGACAGCTCGCCACACAGACGTGTAGTTCTACGTTTCATGATTTGTTTAATATACACGTACGTAAATAATAATATTATTTTGCGAAAATGGTAAGACAACAACAAAAAAGTCGTATTTCTTAGCGTAAACATTATCTCCAAAATCGAGAACGTATGATGGAATGTATAAGGTAAGAAGAAAAAAATAAAATTTTGATTTTATTAATATAATACATACTCGTATTATTTACTATTATGTAATATTTATTATAAAAATAAATTTTCAATTTATTTGTGTATTATATAACAAAGGTGACAGTAATTGTTTTATTTTTTACAGAATGCTTACTTTGGGAAATAAATCTATTTCCAATGCTTCGGAAACTGAAATTCCCGGGCAAGTTTTTTAAAATTAAATTACGTTTTTTTTTAAATGACCATTGAATGCAAAAGCTTTTATTTTGCTCATTTATTAAAATTATAGGACATAATAATAAATAATACATTTTTACGGATCAAACTGCTAACAAAAATCTGCTTTCAAAAATTACCTTGTTTTTTTACAGTAACTCCACACAGGCCCTGAGGATTTTTTTTCCCTCAAAGCATATGTCATCTTTGGATATGCTGTGTGGAGGGTGTTTTAATGGAAAGGAAGGAGATGAAGCTCTGGAAAGGATAAGGTTATAGGGGTGGGTAGGAATTTGAGGGTCAGTGGGTTTGGGTGTGACGGACTTTTGAATCCATCCCTCCCAATGCGGTGCAAGGCGATGTTCCAAAAGAGTTCTGCCTGAGAGGTCACAAGATCTCCCTCAACCAGTCTCTCCCGATCTGGCCTACCACGCAGCTGGTGCGCAGACACATCTGCCACCAAGATCCAAACCCGGGCACCCCTGCTAAGTCACCAAACGTAGCGAACAACTTGGGGTTATCCAATAAATAGTTTCCGGGGCGGCGGTACCCTTACCCGCGTCCCAAATTGTTACGGACAAGGAAATATGTAATTATCATCGTACGTATTATTTTATTACTACCTATTATTAGATGTTCGTTGGATAATAAAACCAAAATGCGTTACGTATGATGTAAGTAAATGTAAGTAAATAAAAGTTTCGCTTGTTTACTAAAACCTACTACATTGTTATAAGTAATTACTTTGACCTTTTTATAAATGTTTAATAATTTAGATTCCATCGGTTAACTTTAGTCCTAGCAAAGCTGTAGTTGGCTGATAGCTTTTAGGGCTGCCACTTCATAAATTTCTACATAAACTTCGGGAGGTACATGATGGTGAATGTAAAAAAGACAAATAACTTTTTTCTAAATTCAATTTTTTCCCTATACAAAATTATTTTTCCACATAAGAATATTATTTTTTTCATACAAACAACAAAACTTTTTTACCCGTAACTACCTTAGAACGTTTTGAAAAAAGTTTCGTATCTTTTTTTACGTGTACTGTCGTGCAGAATTACCTCCCGAAGTTTGTGCACTTTATCCCCATATATAAATAAAGAGCGAAAAGGTGCATGTAGGCAAAAACAGGTTGTGCCAAACTCAGTCAGTGGTTTGATGCACATCCTCCCTTCCCACAAACCAGTGAAATAATGTCAATTTTTGTAGAGAAGAGTCGTCGGAGACGCCACAATAACTTGCTAAGATTCTGTTCAAGTTGGTGAAGATTCATTAAACTAATTGTTTTAGGAATTAAATGATGAAATAATAAATGAAGTCCAAGTCCCACAATCATATTATACATATTATCTAAAAGGGAATTAAATTCTTTACAACTTCTTTCAAACAAATTTCTTTCTTTGATAAATATTTTAGACGATATGAAGGAATGTTTGATGAAAAATGTGAGGTAAAATGATTTTATTCGAAAATATCTACATTTGTGGAGCGTGTAAGTCAAAAACGGCTGGGATTTCGAAAATTACGTATAGAATAAAAGTTGTAGATAATTTTTTGAGCTTTCACTTATTCTAAAAAAAAATTCTATGAAATGCACCGTTTCCGAGATATAAGCGTAAATCCAAAAATTTTAACCTTCTCCCCCCCCCCCTCCCTCCCCTAGCTCACCACCTAGACGTCAGAACTTTTAGTATGTTCACACCCTAAGCACCCTGACCAAGTTTCTGAAGGAATGGCTTAGGTGCACTCTACATCTCAGTATGTCCTGGTCATCCGCCTCCAAGACCTGGACAAACCTCACCCCATGAACCCGGGCACCCCTGCTAAATCACCAAACGTAGCGAACCACTTGGGGGGACCTATGGCAGAGGTATTGGTTATCCAATAAAGGTTCCCGGGGCGGCGGTACCCATTCCCACCTCCCAAATTAAAAATTGACTGGACTATAAACAAATATGATTAAAATGTGCACTTTACTTAGTTGAAAATTGAAAAATGGGTCGGGTCAAGATGTCGCGGGTTCAATTCCTCTTTCAATGCACAAGCAACATCTTCCGCTTATTATGATGCTGGTAGGAGATTTTCAAATTGTCAGGTTATTCGTAAACCGGGAATACGAATTATGACTCTTTTTCTTTTAAAAAAAGTAGTACCCAATAAATAGGTAAGCCTCACCCCATGAACCCGGGCACCTCTGTTATCCAATGAATGGTTGCCGGGCGGCAATGGTCGCCTTCCAAATTGATACCTCATCCCATAACCCGGGAACCCCTGCTAAGTCACCAAACATAGCAAACCACTTGGGTGACCTACGGCAGGGATGTTGGTACCCATCCCGTCCCGTCTCCCAAATTGATAAGAGAAATTAAAGAGAAACAATGATAATAGTAGTTCCGTTATAATAAATAATATAGCTTTGTTTTGTGAACGGTCACCTCAAGTGTACATTACACTTTACTTAATAATACATTGCATTGCACTTTAATTAATAATGGGTAATCTAACGTAATACATTGAGAAAATAACAGATATTTTCATAAATATTAAGTGTATTTTAAAATTGTGGCAGCCCTACAAATATTATCAATTTATCTGGGAACGCATATTTGAAATGATACTTCTATTGTCGAGAATTATTAGCCAAGTTCCAAACCAGACCTTTTTGTAATAATAATGCGCGCGCTTTCCTATTGACCCGCGCCCTGCAGATACACCTCCTGTCGAATGCGTTAAAAGTAAATTTCACGACTCGTCCGAAATGGTTTTTTTTTGTGCGGAGAACGGGGCCTTAAGAAATGAAGACAATAAATCATTATTATTATTATTATTATTATTTCGAAAAAGGAAACGCCCGGAACTTCAGCATATCCTATCCTACTAATATTATAAAGGCGAAAGTTTGTATGGATGTATGGATGTTGATGTACGTATGTTTGTTACTCTTTCACGCAAAAACTACTGAATGGATTTTAATGAAACTTTGCAATAAAATAACTCATACATCAGAATAACATATAGGCTTATAGTTCAGACCTCTGGCATTATGAAATTTCAATAAAAAAATTGCAATAAGTAAGATATCAATAATTCTTTATTCGATTCATATTATTAGGGGAGTACTTCAAATAAAAACGGGGGGAGGGAGGGGTGGGAGGGAGAGGGGGAGGGGAGGGAGGATGGAGAGGGGAATTGATGGAGGGAGGAGGGAGAGGAAAAGGGAGGGGAAGTAGGCGGAGTGGGAACCCCCTAATACCATGCGAGCGAAGCCGCGGGAAAAAGATAGTATCTTACTCATATTACAAACGCTAAAGTTTGTAATATTAGAAAGGATGTATGGATGTGTGTGTTTGTTACTCTTTCACGAAAAAACAACTGAATAGATTTTAATGAAACTTTACAATAATATATCTCATACATCAGAATAACATATAGCTTATAATTTATAAAGCTAGCTAGAAAGGGGACGTGGGAGGGGAGCCAGCCGGGAGGGTAGCCAGCCGTTAGGGGAACCAGCTGGTATATTATGAAAGAAGAAATCTCCAATATCTAGATACGTTTTAAGACTTTAGGTAGCGCAACACGGCATAACACCCCAAAAACAAATAACTCTAATATCTAGGTCACATTCGTTGGAGGAGTAACTAATGAACAATTTATTTAAATACCGCACGAGGGTTCCAATCCCAACCGTCTGGAGGCAGTGGGGCTATGAAATTCCTAGTTAGGATATGTGTAAGGCTAAAGGAAGCGTGGAATAGAAGAGGTGGGGAAGAGGAAGTTAAGAAGTACCAGGCTATTCATATCTGGTCACCAAACACGGTTAATGCCATTTCAAGCAAGGATTAAATTCTGAATAGTTGTCTTTCACCAGGGCGATACTGTCAGCGTCTATCAAGCTGACCGTGCTTCGAATTTACAATATATTATTTGAAATGATTGCATTGAAATAACACAAATTAATCAAATAGGATTTACTTGCGCACGCAGGGATTTGAAACCGCTACCTCCGAATTCGTAGTTAAGAGCCTTAACCCTCGACCACGGAGATGGTCACTGAACTTTAGGACTTCAAAATCTTAGTAACTAGTATAAGTTTGATTCCGCTTTGTAAAACCCTATTAAAAACTTTTTAATATTTATTTAAATGAAGACAATATTAGTGAAACTCAATCGAAAATATGAAAAAAGAAAAATTAGAAAAATATACGTTCACATCCGGGACCCGAACCCAGGACCTTCCGCTTGACGGGGCGCAACTTTATCAACTGAGCTAATGTGCCTCTATCGGATTCTTTTTTTCTTACATTAGATCCACACAGGAGGCCCTGAGGTAAATAATTCCCCTCAGGGCCTATGTCATCTTTGGGTATGCTGTGTGGAGGGTCTTTTAAGGGAAAGGTAGGAGAGGAAATCGTGAGTAGTAAAAATATATGTGGTGTGGGTAGGAATCGGGGGACAATGTACCCAGGAGTTACAGACGTATGAATCCATCCCTTAAAACTGCGGTGCAAGTCGATGGGTTGAGAGAGTCCGGCTGGAAAGGTCAAAAGGCCTCCCTCAACCAGTCTATCTTGACTCGACCCGTCACGCAGCACAGGTGGCAAATCTCACCCCATGAACCTGGGCACCACTGCTAAGTCACCAAACGTAGTGAACCACTTGGGGTGACCTATGGCAGAGGTATTGGTTATCCAATAAATGTTTCCCGGGGCGGCGATACCCATACCCGTCTCCCAAATTAAATTAAAATTCGGTAAATTTTAACTGTATTATACTTCGACTAACATTGTCTTCATTTTCTTAAAACATATTTTTATTGGCTGCTATCGTATGATTGCAAAATTCAAACCCGAACAAATTGCTATCTAGATATTGTCTTGGATAAATTTTTATCCATTTTTATTTTTAACAATTTTGCTCAGTTGGTAAAATTGTACCCCGGCAAGGCGAAGGTCCTGAGTTCGTGTTCCAAATATGACCGTATCTTTTTTCTTATGTTTCTGTTTTCAGATTTACGATTGAGTTTCGCTAATATCGTCTTCATTTAATTAAATATTACAATGTAATAATTTTTTTATTAATTTGTTCAGGCCTAAAATTGATCACAGGGTCGTCAAAATATTACTTAATGACTTTCATTAATCTTCTTCTTCTTCTTCTTGTGCCCTGTTCGTTCAACGAACGTTGGCTATCTTGTTGGATATGCGGACTTGGTTAACTGCGGCCCGAAACAGCTCTACAGTAGACTGGCCAAACCACCGTCTCAGGTTTTTCAGCCATGAGGTTCTCCTTCTTCCAGGGCCTCGTCTTCCGGCAATCTTTCTCTGCATTTTGAGATGCAAGATCTCATACTTCTCTGAATGTCTCATCACATGTCCAAGATATTGAAGTTTTTTGATATTTATAGTTTTAATAACTTCTTTTTCTTTATTCATCCGAACCATAACATCTTCATTCGTAACCCTGTCCATCCAGCTTTTTTATGTATTCTTCTGTAGATCCACAACTCGAATGCCTCAAGTCGCCTAATTAGTTCTTCAGTAAGCTTTATTTCCATTCCATAAAATAATATCGAAAACACATAGCATCTGACCATTCGTGTTCGTAATCCAAGGTTTGGATCATGACTGCAAAACATTAATCTTTGATTAATGACCATCCCAAATCGCAACTTCGATGTGTGCATCTATTTTAGCATCGTCGGCCTTTTACACCACTGAAGCCAAAATTTAAAAAAAAATTGAACAACGTGACAACGGAGAGCATAATCAGTGTGAGTAGTAGTACGCCATTGTCGATTATTAACGGTTGCTGGGCACGCGTTTGTCACATTTCTCATCATGCACTATCCAAAGGGACTCATTACTTCTAGCTGCCTCGGGCGTGACCCACAAAATTATTTCTTTCGGAAGTTATGGGTACTCGTTGGAGTATGTACTAGGTATGTCAGAATTAAAATTCAAAGAGTTTATGTAAGCATTTTTTTTTAAAGTTGATTGAAATAAACATCAAACATACAAATTTCAGTTGTGAGCATGTCTGTGACGTAACTCTTAAACAAAAAAGCGTGTATGGGTACCATCGCTGGAAACATTTATTGGATAACCAACACCCATGTCATAGGTCACCCCAAGTGATTCGCTACGTTTGATGGCTTAGCAGGGGTGCCCGGGTTCATGGGGTAAGGTTTATCTGCGTCTTGGAGGCGGATACGTCTGCCCACCAGCTGCTTGATCGGGAGGGAGTCCCTTTGACTTCTCCAGCCATACTCTCTCGGAACATCACCTTGCACCGCAGTGAGAGGGATGGATTCATACACTCCAGGACACACCGACCCCCAGATTTCTACCCACTCCTAATACCATTTTCTTTCCCAGAACTCATTCTCATTCCTTTAAGGGAACTTCCAACCACACGCTCTTGACCCATAGGTGATGGATTTATTCGTCCGTCACTCTTGATCACTGATCCCCACTTTTTCATAAAAAGGCCCTCCACACAGCGTCCCCAAAGACGGCGTAGGTCCTGAGTGGAATTATTTTCCTCGGGGCCTCCCGTGTGAATTTGCATTACACAATTCGGGAGAGGTGTTCGGTCAGATAGGTGCAGTACAGGTCAGTACTATATTAATATATGAATAAATATTTCTTTGCACTTGTCCCTTATGCGGTCCTAAACCTTTAATTCGATTGCGATGCTACTTTTATGCAAAATTAATAGATTTCTTAGTTTTAACCATGTTTATTGTTTACAAAAATACCGACATGTTTCGTGGGCAATGCTCACTTTCTCAGGGTTTACTTATATTATAAAAGATGTATCTATAATTCTTGAATAGATTCAAAGTATTTGATTTGGATGAGTATCATAGGTAAGAACCTACTTCAGTAAAATTCATTAAAGAGTTTATTCGAAAATTTTATTTTTATTAAAAACAATCGATGGTTTGCAAAATATCAATCTCAAAGTGTGACATAGTTGACAGTTTTGTAAGAGTTTTTGTAATGGTAAAAAAAACCTTTTCAAATGTATGTCATGTGGTTGTAATAATCCAGAAGCCTTCGCGAGGGTGGAAAGAAGATATTTTGAAAGTTTCAAACATTTCCTGTGCTTAATATATATATATATTGTTACGTTACAAAGTAGCAATGTTCTTCCCTAGACTCACCGTCGCCCCGTTTTACGCGAGAATAGTTCGGTAAAATCCCGCAATACGCTGAGTCGACACGCGCAGGCTCGCCCGGAGCCCACGCGCAAGCACTCATTCATCCGCTGCCCGCCGGCAGCGGAGGGAGCCGTGACCAAATAGAGCGCACCAACGCGCACTCGAGAACCTAAAACTCGCGATGTATTTCATATTGTGAATTGTGCCACAAGAAGGTCTGCTGACTACCGCATTTCCTGCTGCTGTAAGTAGAATGTTGTACCCTTGCCCTCTTTTGTGTGCTACGTCCCGCTCTTAAAGCCAGTAACGCGTGTGGAGAGTTTGAGAGAACAGTCCCTGTTAAGTTAGGATATTAAAGTGCTAACCATGCCCATGTGAAGTGTGCCCATGCTGGCAATTATAATAACCCTGTCTCCTTCTAATTGAATAAACCCTTTACGTGCAATACTGTGTTCTGATTGAGGAAGGAGACCCCGGAGATTGTGAGGAAAGGAGGAGGAGGAATACACAGCGAACCACAAACACTCGCCCTGGTTTTAAGAGAAACTTGCTTGCGCCGGCTGTCCTGAGCTAGTATCGTTGGCCTATTAATTGCATGTCCTTTCCAGGTTTGGTTTGGCTAGTGGCCGTAGGTAAGCGGTATGCCAACACTGGCGCTGTCTGCCAGCACTGATGCCAACACTGGCGTTCAACGTGAGGCCTCATTTTTTTCCTCCCTCTTCACGGTCCCACAGTCTCGTTCTTCAATCAGCTATTGTTTAAACTATAACCTATAATGTATAATGTTTTGTGTTATTCCCAATTCGTCTAGCATTTCAAACAAGAACACCGGCGCGAAGGTAACTTCGAATCGCAATTTAAATTATCACGGGCACGATTCCTTCATTTTCGAGTCGTCACTCGACAAAACATTATCACCGGTATTCCTACGCAAGGTGCTCAACCAAGAAAGTTGTCGCCGCGAATAACACAGTGTCTACAAGTGTCGACCGACTAAATTTGCTAGTTTCAAGTACAAGTTAGTTGTTATAGTGGAAATGAACACAAATATTTAAGACAACGATATTCAACAATCAAAATCCTGCATATGATAACCGACTACCCGCTTCGTTTCCCGAAAGTTAATTAACTTATTATATTATAATACACCTATTTCGCAAAGTACTGGTCTGTTTAAACCGACATATTTTGCAGCCTAGGGAAACAAGTGGATTAAATTCTTTCTGCCATTTGACAATCGGGCATTTTTTTACTTTTGCCGTTTGTTTCTCATAAAAAGAAACATACGACATAAATTCAAAAATGCCTAATTCGCGTTGACGTCGATTCCTGGAAAACAAACATTATATCCGTATACATTCTGTATATAACTTGTTCTGACGAAAGGAAGTTGGCGTGTAAATACCAATAATTGGTGGTGCTCAAATCAGGCTTACAGGCTAGCCACGTAAATAAAAAACCATTCCCCAAGACATTGTTGAATCTTCAAACAAATACTTCCACGAAAACTCGTATAAAAGAAAAAAATATTTCTTTCTTTTCTGAAGAATTCCCCTTTGAAAAGCAAATGGAAATATTCCAAAAAACATGTTCGTTTAAGGCGAACCTCGTTCCGTTCTTTATTTACCGGACTTTCACAAATTTGCAAACCTTTTTCAAAAACATCGGAATAAATTCTAAAAACGTGTTCCATTAAGGTGAATCCTGGCCCGTGAAATTTTCATTTTTGGACTTTGAAAAATTTTTCAACAATTTTCAAAACGTCTGGATTTTTTCACAAAATCACGTTTTCTGAGGCAAATCGCTGCCCAATTTTCTTTTCCGTTTTTGGACTTTGAAAAATTTTTCAACAAATTTCCAAAACGTCTGGATTTTTTTCACAAATCACGTTTTTTGAGGCAAATCGCTGCCCAATTTTTTTTCCGTTTTCGGACTTTGAAGAATTTTTCAACAAATTTCCAAAACGTCTGGATTTTTTCTCAAAAACACGTTATTTGAGGCAAACCCCTGCCCAAATTTCCAAATAATACAAACACTTGTAAAAAACGCGTTTTTTTTTTTTTTGCAAAAAATACGCCTCAGTGGTCAATCTCTGCCCAATTTCTTTCCAATTACGAGCCTAGTTCTCACTTTTTCCAACACAAAGTCACTCTGACACGATCCTATACACCATGGAAGTTCCTCAAGTCACGCTGGGTACAATCCCGCACATTTTTACTTCAAGAAAGGAAGAACTACTACAGGCCCTGAGAAATAAAGATTTCTCCTAGGAATAAATCCAAAAATGCCTGTCCCTATATGCCTCTTTCTACAACAAAAATACATCAGGAGGTGGCAATTTCAACCAGAAGTCACCTCGGAGATCATTATTACCCCCCTGACCTCTCTTGGCCAGTCGTCAATCAGTGCGACGCGGTCCCATTAGAAGTCTTATAATTCTTGTCATAAATGACGTGAGTTACTTGTAAATATTAAATGTAAATAATCAACAATATAGGCATTCGTCAGGTAATCCTTACACCCGAAGACATATCAATGTCAACGGTAGCCTAACTCCTGTACACTCTTTTCTTTTTGCATAATTTTATATGTTCTTGTACATCCTGCGTGCCTTGCCTGCTGTACCACAAGAGCACCTCTTGGGGCACCGTTTTCATAACATGTATGCATCCTCTTCCTGAAATTGATCCCTTCGGGAAAGGGCCTCCTTTTCCTCCTACCATCAACGGTTCCGGAAAACTCTTGCTCCAAGACGTCGCTTTCCTTTTCACAATTCTTGCAGCATCCGCGCGTTTTTTTTTCCCACCTCATCGTCTCATCTTGTCATATCACCCTTTTTTAATTGTTTTGCGTCGGGTTTTTGTCGTACCAGTACGTCCCTACCATAATGTTGTAAATATAAAAATCATTAGTGCAAGTCTGTATAATAACCATTGGTTTCAGACCATTGCCGCAGCTCGCTACTATGGTCACAGAACCATATTGTAAAAATGCCGCGACGATTTCTGTTATAATAGGAAATCCTCCCGTTTTTTTTTCTTCTTACCTTTTTCTTGTTCCTCCTCACCCCATCCTACACATTCATAATAATGTTGTATATTGGGGATCGTCTCGAATACACCAAATGAACACACCTATCAGGTCACATTCGCTGGATTCGAAACAATTCAGGAGCAACCTCGTTGCTACTTGTGTTTTTTTTCTTTTTTTTTCCAAAAATTAGAATGGCGCTCAACCCAATTGCTCTATTTTTTTTTTCCCAGAATCACATTTTGTCGGATTCTGAGAATTTTTTTTTTCTTGTCATAAAAGCGACAATACGTTTCGTCCCTTCATTAACATTGTTCCATGTACATACAACTTCATTATGAGGTACAATATTTTATCATGACATCAGTTTCTTTTGTCCCTTATTGTACCATTATTCTCGTTTGAAGTTTAAAATCTTGGCCAGATCTTCAATAAAAATTTGTGTTTATCGCCTTTTGGCAAGTCTTGTAACGTATGCTAATATGAATTTATTAAGCTACAGCAGTGCCGTATTAATTACATCATTGCAACCCGCCGTCTGTATTGAATGGGGACCCACATTTTCGAACGTAAACTTTTGTAACATTATAGGCGCGAGCCTTACAATATCTACTATTCTTCTTTCGTATGGTGGGGGGGTCAGAGGGGGACATCTAGGTCTGCGAGCCAGTCTAGGGCCTCAAGCGTTGCCCTGTGGACCTCATCAATCCCGCCGGGGAATGAATGGAGCGGGCATTCGTTGACCACATGTTCGGTGGTCTGCACCGCACCGCATTCACACGTCGCCGACTCTTTAAGGCCCCATCTATGCATCATATGAGCACAACGACTATGGGAGCACCTTATCCTATTGATGGCAGTCCAGAGTTTGCGAGGCAATGAGAACCCAGGCTGTCTCTCAGTGGGGTCTTGCACGAGATGGGCGTTTTTGACGTTGGCTGATTGCCACTCAAGCTTCCACCTATCTTCTGGGGTGAGAGGTGTTCGAAGGAGTCTTTCTCCTTCCGTCCAGAAGGGTTTTCGAGACTTTAAGCGGCATGCCGGGTGAGAAACGACATCATCGTGCAAGGGTATTTCGCTTTTTTGCAGCGCCTTCTTGTATTCCCTCAGTGTTGCAATTTCTCGCCTGCTACTATTATAGGTGTGAACCTTACAATATCCACTGCTATAGGCGCGAGCCTTACAATATCTACTATTATAGGTGTGAACCTTACAATATCCACTGCTATAGGCGCGAGCCTTACAATATCTACTATTATAGGTGTGAACCTTACAATATCCACTGCTATAGATGCGAATCTCATAATATCTTTGTGTTTTTACACGTCACGGGGAGTCCGTCATAACTACTCATTGTTTGCTCGTCAACACAGGGTTGTTGATCGAGAGGGTGATTTATCTCATTAAATTGTTTTAAATACCTATTGGGTTACTGTCTTTCAATACTGGGCAAAATTTGTTGTAAATCGTTCATTCCTGTCACGTGAGACGTGAAAACGTGACAATATTCACCATGAGTCGTGCGAACGAAATAATATCTACCCCATGTTTGTGTGACCTACCAAGTGTAGATCACACGCCTTTTATTTTTCTGTTATCAGAAAATTATTGTTTTTGTAATGTGCCAGGATAACTGCTGTAGACCTTGTTTCACCTCCACTCAGAGGTCGAATTTCGGAAATAGCCGAATCCTCAGCAGTTTTCTTCGTTCAAATGTTCCCAATTGTCACCCTTTCCCTTCCTCGAAATTATCAGTGAATGGGGATATATGCGTTACGCACATGGCGTTTCGTTTGTCAAATGGGACAACCTTCATACACGGATCCTTTCAACTTCCTACTCCTTTCCCACTTTTCATAACTTATTTGTACTCAATGTTTTTGTTCTTCGAAAGTAGAAAAAATGCTACCGTATAGACGTGAGCATAGGTCATGGAAGACCAACTTCTTTCGAACGGGGCATTTTGTCATACGTACAAACAAATAGTGTTCTTGGAAATGTATTTAGTTTAAAAAAAAACTAAATGGGTTAAACAGAACCTTCCTTGAATACGTACCTGTAATATGTATAAGTCCGTAGTTGCATTTAGTTAACTCTCTCTCCGTCTCTCTCTCTCTCTACACGCCAAACAAATCCAATCTTTCTCAACATGCACACCTTGTTTCTCTCCAAACCTTTTCATCATTGGTCTACTAGGCAGGTAAACTTCAAGAATTTTGTCCCTAATAATAATTTTTCGCCGGATTAATAAGAAGACCCGCAGCTCTTCACCCTATCTACACCTGCGCCTCCCTTCATACTGCCTTCACTACCGTCACGGAGGTCCCATGCCTTCAAAACCCTGCGTACCAAAAGCACCCGACCGCACCTAAATTAACCTAGTGTGAGTCGTGCGTGTAGTTGCGAATTGTATCATCACAAAACCATTACTCAAACAAACCCGAGCACGTCAGCTCTAGGTTGGTTCAATGTTCCTGTTGCCATTGTGCAAATGTTCCTGCGGCATCTTGCAAATGTTCCTGTTGCCATTCCTGCGGCTTGCAAATGTTCCTGTTGCCTTGGTGCAAATGTTCCTGCGGCATCTTGCAAATGTTCCTGTTGCCATTGTGCAAATGTTCCTGCGGCATCTTGCAAATGTTCCTGTTGCCATTGTGCAAATGTTCCTGCGGCATCTTGCAAATATTCCTGTTGCCTTGGTGCAAACGTTCCTGCGGCATCTTGCAAATGTTGCCATTTTGCAAATGTTCCAGCTACACCTTGCAAATGCTCTGTTGCCCTCATGCCAATGCTCCTGTGCCCTTGCGCAAATAACAATACCAACGATTGTTCACACAACAATCCCATTGTATACAAACCAGTGTACCAACCACCATCACAACAACGGCTGTCATGCACACAAACCACCTCCTCTACAAAAAGGACAAACCACCAATTACAATTCCACTATCCAGTACCTCATTGATGTCATACTGGCCCACCCACCATATCAGGGGTTGGACCCTGGACCGTGTCCCCGCCTACGTACCATGGCCGGTCTTCTAGAACTGGTGGAGCTGCACCTGTTTGCCGCGCCACACCCCGTGACATGAAGAGGCTGGGGAGAAGGCTGAACGACATCCGAAAGCTGTCCGTCCCGCCTCCGGCGAACCGACGCTTCTCTCCCTAGGGTCTTCTTCATGTTTTCCACTTACTGTCGTCTAGGCACCACCGGCTAGCTGGCTTAAGGACGACGCTGCCGGTTGTGGGGAGGCCGGACAATCAGCCTCCTTCACTGCTTCGGGGACTGCCGGCAGCCAGGTTGCGGTGACACCGGTTCTTATCTGTACATATGTTATTTTACTTTTGTTTCCTTTTTCTTTTACTTACAGTGCTCGGTGCCGCCCGCCGGATTATGTATGGTCATGTCTCCTGCTGTCATGAGCTGATTACTCATGACGGCTGCTGTCATTTTGGATTACTTTATTTATTTTTATTTTTTGTTGATGTTACTAACAACTTGTTTGACTGTCCATGAGGCTCACTGCTTTTGCATCGACACCTCCATGGGCTTTAGAATTGTAGAGATTGACCATTACAGTACAGTCCTGTAGGCGCGCCCGCATACCGCCACCTAACACAGTATGAGGGGACATTGAAGGTCTAGATTCGTTACATTAAATGTAGAGCCGTTTATTCAAAAAAATTAGATTCTTGCGAGAACTCCGAAGGGGCGACCATAAGTTGCCTATACCGGGGTGGGACAGTGGTGGGTACTTCAATGGCCCACCCACAGGATCCGGAAGCAGCTACCTTTTTGACCTCTGTGACAGGTAGAACCCTCTCCACCACCAAGAAGCCTCATCCTGCGTTCTCTTCTTCGTGTTTCCTTTAAGGCCCTAGTGTTCCTTGAGTGTAATCTCAAACGGGCCAGGTTACTGTGACAAAGTAACCGTGTAACTTCAGTGTAACGTCCAAACACCCCAGACATTCCTACGCAAAAACCACGCTACGCAAACATAGCTCACAGACCAATGATACAATTTAGAGTCATTTTTTTTCTATCACTGCATAACCCTTGTACCTTTCTTCAGCAGGTCCTTGTTCATATTTATGTATGTCACTGCTCTTTCATGTACATTCATAGTTAACTCTTTGTTCACCATGTTTTTTCTCTTTTGTTTTTGTTTTCTACTATTGTGTAGCTAGCAACTTTTCTCTCTCTCTCTCTCCTCCTTTTTCTTAAAAGTTTCCTTTTTGGGGCACAAGTGCTAGAACGGTAAGAGGATTTCTTAGCCCTACTGCTCCATTACCACGTCGCTTTTTTGCGGCGAGGGGGGAAGTGTTACGGTTCAAAGTAGCAATGTTCTTCCCTAGACTCACCGTCGCCCCGTTTTACGCGAGAATAGTTCGGTAAAATCCCGCAATACGCTGAGTCGACACGCGCAGGCTCACCCGGAGCCCACGCGCAAGCACTCATTCATCCGCTGCCCGCCGGCAGCGGAGGGAGCCGTGACCAAATAGAACGCACCAACGCGCACTCGAGAACCTAAAACTCGCGATGTATTTCATATTGTGAATTGTGCCACAAGAAGGTCTGCTGACTACCGCATTTCCTGCTGCTGTGAGTAGAATGTTGTACCCTTGCCCTCTTTTGTGTGCTACGTCCCGCTCTTAAAGAGAGTTTGAGAGAACAGTCCCTGTTAAGTTAGGATATTAAAGTGCTAACCATGCCCATGTGAAGTGTGCCCATGCTGGCAATTATAATAACCCTGTCTCCTTCTAATTGAATAAACCCTTTACTTGCAATACTGTGTTCTGATTGAGGAAGGAGACCCCGGAGATTGTGAGGAAAGGAGGAGGAGGAATACACAGCGAACCACAAACACTCGCCCTGGTTTTAAGAGAACCTTGCTTGCGCCGGCTGTCCTGAGCTAGCATCGTTGGCCTATTAATTGCATGTCCTTTCCAGGTTTGGTTTGGCTAGTGGCCGTAGGTAAGCGGTATGCCAACACTGGCGCCGTCTGCCAGCACTGATGCCAACAATATATATATATATATATATATATATATATATATATATATATATATATATATATATATATATATATATATATATACATTTTACATTAACTCCACATAGGAGGCCCTGAGGAAAATGATTTCCCTCAGGGCCTATGTCATCTGGGATGCTGTGTGGAGGGTCTTTTTGAGGAGAGGAAGGAATGAACATTAGTCTTGAAGAGACCCATGTTGTAGGAAGGAGTAAACACAGAGACCGGAAAATCATTCCACAGCCGAGCTGTTGAACACAAGAACGAGTCGAAGAAACGACCCGTTCTCATGTGTCAAATGTCAACCGAGTACAAATGTTGGGCACGCGTTTGGCGTGTTTCCCGACTATGCACCGGTGCCGAAGGGATCAATGATGCTAGTTAGGTAAAAAATGCTTAAGTATTTTCATTGACCTCCGTAAAGCTTTTGATAGTGTCTCACATTCAAAATTAATTAATAAACTTAATTATATAGGAATAACTGGCAAAGCTAAAACATGGTTAAAAAGTTATCTCCATCAAAGAACTCAACAGGTAAAAGTAAACAACGAACTAAGTGAAATAGAAAATATAGATTTTGGAATCCACAAGGAACTGTATTGGGACCTTTACTTTTCATATTGTATGTAAATGAACTTTTTGAACTCCCAATCATTGGAAACATTATATCTTACGCAGATGATACAGTGATTACCATTGAAGGAAATTCTTGGAATGAGGTCGAAGTATTAGCTAACAATGCAATTAATATCATAAAACTATGGTTCGACGAAAACTTATTGACACTAAAAAACCCATTTTATACCTTATAGCCTAACAGGGAATATCTCAAATATAAAGGTAAATATAAAAATTCACGAAAAAAATTGCCTTCTTAGGATCGCACCCTGTTACTCAAACTGTATACACATTAGTAGTAAAGAGTAAATAAAATATCTTGGAATAATTATCGATAATAACATCAAATGGAAAAGTCAAATAAATTCCACAGTAGACAGAATGAGAAAACTGATCTTTAGACGTAGAAATACTGTAACATTAAAATTACTAAAAGATATTTATTACGCACTTGCGCACTCTGTACTACAATATGGAATCATAGCTTGGTGGTGGGGGGGGGGGTGCATATAAATCATCCCTACTTCCACTGGAAACAATTAAAAAAACAATAAATGTTTTCCAAGATTTCCCGGTTCCCCCAATAACAAAAAATTATGACAAAATGGCACTCCTACAATTACATAAAGATTTTTTTAATAAAAATACTATACCATAATTAAATATTAGTAAAAGAATCATATCTGTTGGAGGATTAACCGTACCATTAGTATGAACTACAACAGCACAACATCACTATACATTCAAGGGTTTAAAATTATTCAATAAATTACCCCTAGATATACGATCGGATGAAAACTACGACACATATAAAAAAAAATTTAAATTGAAATACTCTAGTACCACCTCATAACTTTAATAGAGAACTCCAGTCCAATTTTTTTATGAATGAAGACCTTCAAACTTAAATAACTGCAATTTTTATTTTTATAGTTAGTTTTAATAGTTAAAATAATTGTCAAAGTTTTAATTTTTCAAGACCCTTAGAAAACCACCGTATCTATGGTGGATTGTGTGACTCATCACCCACCGATAGTTTTATTTACTTTCAAGTTGTCATATTGAATCAGTGATGTTATGTCTAGGGAAATTTCCCTAGATCTAGGGGAGAAAAATATTTTTTTAGGGAAAAGGGAAATCAGGACAAAATCTAGGGAAATTTCGAACTCTGGCAAATTTTTTATTACATATGACAATATTACTGGTATTATTTATGTATGTATATACGTATGTATATATATTTTTGGAATTCCTATGTATCTTAATTATTGTTCATGTACTTACATGCAATGTTATTTTTAACACTTGACAACTCAAAATGATATTATGTTTCTAAAAAGATAAATGGGACCTCTGAAAAAAATAAATTTATGTTTTAAGTTCCGTTTAATCGGTGATTGCGGTTGATTTTTATTGTGCAGTGTTTTTTTTATTTGGAATTCAGTTTCTAATTCAGTGGTGTGTGTATTCGTACTTTTAAATTATTATTTCACGTAGCAAAGTGTTTTATTTGGAAAAGCACAGTATTATAAGTACATTTACCAAATTCCGATATCTTCCCAATTAATTAATCATATTAATTAACATATAACAGGATTAGTGTTACACAGTCAGGTGGCTACGTAGGTAATTGCGTAAATGTGAAATTCTAGGGAAATTTCACCTCGAAATCTAGGGAAATATTTTTTTTGGGCAGAACACCCCTGTTTTCAATAAACAATATGGTGGATGTCTAGTATGATGACTTTTAGGTGTGGGAAGTCGTTTTTTGTTCAAGATTAACTGCTTTTAATATAGAAAAAACATTGGTAAAATGTCCACATTTCATCGCTACTGTTATTGTATTATACCAAAGTGCAATATAAAAACAATAAATCATCTTTTTCATTGCAAATACAAATGACATCTTGCCATCTAATTTTGTGTTTAGGCGTGATTTTGTACATTCTATTATGTATAACACAAACAGAAACACTGGTATTTATTTAGTTATTTTATTCAACCTCTAAAACATATTTTTAACCTATCACTTCGCAAAAATATCTTTCCGGAAATGTGGAAACTAACGAAAGTAACGCCCATACACAAAAAAGGAAAAAAGTCAGAAATAGATAATTACAGACCTGTAGCTGTGTTGTCAGCACCCGCAAAACTATTAGAAACCATAATTTATTCACAGATATATAACCAAAAAAACACGCACTCACCGAAAATCAGCACGGATTTCGTCCCACACTGTCACCTTCAACGAATCTTATGAATCTCACCACCTATATTAATAATTCATTTGAAAATTTTGTACATGTTGATGTGATTTATACAGACTTCGAGAAAGCATTTGATAAAGTCGACCATGATATTTTATTAAAAAAATTAAGTGACATCGGATTCTCTCAGAATTTCCTCGCTTTTGTGGCTAGCTACTTACGCAATCGTCGTCAGTATGTCAGTTACGGACACCATCTCTCTCACGAATACAAAACTAACTCCGGGATTCCCCAGGGATCGAATCTAGGACCCCTTCTCTTTCTCTTATTCATCAATGACATTGGCAACACCATAAACCACGCAAAATATCTCCTTTTTGCTGACGATATAAAACTTTTCAAAGCAATCAAAAGTTACATCGATTCTATTCTTCTGCAGAACGATCTTGATTCTCTTGTCAAATGGTCGGAACTGAACAACTTACCCTTCAGCATTCAGAAATGCAGTGTCGTTACATTTACAAGATCCAAAGATACATTCCTGTTCCCCTACCACATTAATAAACGTGAATTAACACGTAAAAATGAGATTCGAGACCTTGGCGTAATCTTTGAAGCAAATCTCTCTTTCAAATCCCATATATCTGATATTGTCTCCCGTGCCAACAAAATGCTTGGATTTGTTCTTCGTAATTCAAGATCATTTACCAACGGAATCGCAATCCGAAGAACGTATGAAGCACTTGTTTGCAGTATCTTGGAATATAGCTCCATTATTTGGGCCCCTTCTGAACAAAACCATATTCTCGAAATAGAAAAAGTACAAAAGAGATTCATGCGTTACCTATACATGAGGGAATATATGTACTACCCTTTCCTGTATCCATCCTTATTCTTAGCAGGAATGCTCGATCTTAATACATTAGAAGCTCGCCGAAAAATATTTTTAGGAAAACATTTTTTTAAGATAATCTCTCGAACTATACACTACACAATCCACCTATTTTGAAAGAGATTAACTTATATGTCCCAGACAAGTATACTCGTGGAAGGTCCCATACCCTTTTTTATTCTCCAAAAGCGAGGACTTCTGCCTATCAGAACGCGCCAGTCAACAGAGCGACTGAACTGCTCAACGAGTCTGCATTGACCATCGACATTTTTAACGTAACCTACAGGCAGTTTAACAATTATCTTTTGACGTATGTCACAAAGTAGTGAAACTGACCTTTTTATGTGTTTTGCTATACTTTTTGTCTAATTTGTAATCTTCTCCATAATGTATTGGTGAATAACCGTTTTACGGAGAACATAAATAAATAAATAAAAATAAATAAATAAATAATACACTGATCATAACGATTGTGTAATAACTTGTATAAAAAGCCCTATACTAAAAATAATTTGAAAATACATAAACCAAATGTCAAATATGACACGACTTTAACCTCAAATAGGCAAAATTTATTGCAGATTGTCCGCAAATATAGCCCTTTTCGTAAATTGTTAAGGGCCTTTATAATGTTTCAATAAACACAACAACTATTATTTATCTAAATCTCTATAAACAGTATGAAAACAAACCAAAAACACGAAATGTTGAATTGCGTGCGTGTGCACTTCAAGTCAATTCAGTAGGAGTTTAAAATGTCAATACAACATTCAACGCGCTTATCACCAGGTGACAGGTTAACAGTGACGTCACCGTTAACCATTTCAGTAATGCAAACTTGACGCTATGTTCTGAGGAAAGGTTTAAAAATGGACATTTTAATAATTTTTTAACCCTTCAAAAATTGGGCATTTTTTTCAGATGGTCAAAATATTTTCGCTTTACAATAAAATGCAAATATTTTAAATATTTCTGAGCACATTCAAAAACCAAAAACTGTTTTAGAAACGTGATGAAATACGCTTTCAAATTATAGAATTCGAAAACAGTTTTTTTTTTATTATAAAAATTTTGCACACAAACATAAAAAAGTTTACAAAATGGCTCACCTTACGTTTTTTCTAACTAAAGTTACTGATAATAAAAAATAATAAAAACCACATACATATTTTATTAGAAAATAATATTGTAACTTCACTTTTTTGTCGCTCTATGGAAAAATAATTTTTAAAAAATTTCCGAAGTTTCAATTTTTTTTTCAATTGGCAATTCGAAACTTTGTGTACATAAAAGTATACATTTTACTTTTTGGTGGCTATTTTTAGATTGAAATATAAAGCGTGGTATTTTTCCTTTCTAACACCGATTAGAACATATTTCTAACTATGATAGTAAGGGAGTTACAGCGTTTTATATGGGACCTATGTGCGTTGGGACAAATATGGTCTCCTGTGATTAAAAACTCTGCAATTTATATTATGAAATAAAACTTATATATTTAAAATCAGCGTTTATTGGTCTGTATAAACATATTTTTTTAAAGCCATAATATTTTTCACTGGAGTTCCTTATTATTGTTTAGAAATATGTTTTGCTTTATCAATCCTTTGAATCAACAATAACAACAGTGACACAGCAGGCACATTAAATATTCGTTCCACACAAATTAACAAAAAACAGTGAATTTTTATGCTCTAAGCAGTGAAAACTATACTAAAACGGGGCTTAAATTGGCCAATAATGTAACTTGACTTACATCTTAATAATATACGTGTTTATAGTGTTTCAAAGTTAAAACAAAATAAAATTAAAAGTGAATCTGTGTAAATATCTGTTAAATTAAAACTACTACCCACATTGTCAACCTTACTGTCTCGAGTTTGCCTATATAGGTACCTACTTGGAGTTAACAAACTTTTCAGGGGAGCAAAACCATAAATCCCAAATTTAAAATATATATATATATATATAATAACCTAAATGTCTAAATCTCGCAGCAAGACTTGCAGTGTGAAGAAAACACTATCATCGCCTCTATTGACCGCATCTGGCACCATGGAATCACCGTCGGCAACGCACCAGTCAATGATAAACATTGACACCGACTCCCTTATCAACTTCTTTGAGTGGAAACTTGAAACAATGCGTACTGAGAGTAAGAATGCCATTGACGCTATTCATCAAAAATTGGACACTTTATCAAATGAGTGGAAGGACCAGTACACCAAAATCATGGGGTGTGTGACTGTTCTTCAGGAAGAAAATGCCAGCCTCCGACAAGAAATCCAATCTCTCAGAGATGCTCAAGATGACATGGAGCAGCGTAGCAGAGTGTGTAATTTAGATGTTCACGGCATTCCCGAGGTGAAAGGTGAAAATCTGTTCACCCTACTGGAGAGAACGGGATCAACTATCAACGTGCCACTTCCTAGTAGCGCTGTGGTGTCGGTGCACCGCGTCGCTCGCGGATACTCGTCTCCCTCCAACCGTCCACGCAACATAGTCATCCATCTCACGACAAAGCGTCTCCGTGATGATGTCATCGCTGCGGTAAGGACTCGCCGCGGCCTCACAACGGACCAACTAGGACTTGGAGCTCCCACCACTAATTTCTACGTAAATGAGCACCTGACACTAAAAAATAAAATACTCTTTGCCAAAACACGTGCCACCGGAAAAGAAAACGGCTATAAATACATATGGGTGAGGAATGGCAGTATCCTGGCGAAGAGGAATGATCTCTCTCGAGTCGTTACCATTCGTTGCGAGGGAGACCTTAAAAAAATCAGCACTCATGGTCAACAAAATATGTGACTTCTAGAACAAACTCGTTACTGCTGCTATCGATGCCAGCTTTCTATTACTATCCTGTACTCTTGGTCATTAATTTTTTTCTTCCAAAATTACTCAATATATTTGTTTATAGCGCAATATCTTCATAATCATATAGCACTATCATATTTCCTACATATTCATTCATATTTTACACTAAGTAATCAATGTTTTATATATAATTTTGATGCATCATACGTCCTAATTAATTTACCGCTCCTGCAAATGTGGAATAAGTCAAATAACACTCCTACTCAAAAAAATGACCTCATCATCTATATCTGTTTATTACCAGAACTGTGGTGGTATTAATACCAAAACTCAGGAGCTTCTTATTAATATTTCATCGAATAACTATGATGTTATAGTTCTAGTTGAAACGTGGCTTGTAGCAAGTGTAAATACGGCCGAATTCATAGATTCGCGTTACGCGGTATTCCGACGAGATAGGGACCGTATAATTACCGGTAAAATGGAAGGAGGTGGTGTGTTATTGGCAGTGCGCAAGGAACTCGAAGCTTCCCGTCTCGACGATTGGGAAAAAAATCAAATTGAACAAATCTTCATATCAATTCCGTTAAGGTCTCTCAATCTCATCATATGTGCTGTATATGTACCTCTTGTCTCGCCAGTAATGCTTTATGATATTTTCTCCAAAAACCTGGAATCCGTCTTTTCATCAGAACTAAATAATACGTTTTGTGTTCTTGGAGATTTGAATCTACCTACTCTTACATGGACATTTTCCGAAGGCTGCAATCATGGTATTGCCTCCTCAAACACGACTGCGTCGCAAACTTTTCTTCAAACAATGGCATTGATGAGCTTATTTCAATATAATTGTATACCTAACCACAATGATAAATTCTTAGACCTTATATTTTACAGTCGCGAAACAAAAGTTACACATAGCGACGACCCTCTCCTTTCAGAGGACAGACACCATCCAGCCCTGGAATTTGAAATATCATCCGCCATTAAACCAAAAATTAAAAACAACAAAGAGCGTAGGTACTATTTCAGGAAAGCTGATTATACTCAAATTAATAATGACATTAATTGTATTGATTGGAAGTCTGAAATCGCGAATTTATCAGCAGAAGAAGCAGTAGACTGATTCTATGTAATAATAAACAATAAAATTGATGACTTTATTCCAGTATTGGCACGACGAAATGACAAATTCCCCATATGGTTTACTCCCGAACTTATTAGCTTATCACGGAAAAAAGATAAAGTTTGGCTCAAATGGAAGACATATAAAGGTCTTTCCGACTATCGTAAATTTTCCTTCTTACGTGCTACATACAAAAAATTGGCTAGTGATTCTCAAAAGTTATTTTTTGACAACATCAAAAGTTCATTGCAAAATAATATTAAATGCCTTTGGTCATACATATCCTCATTAAAATCATCTGATGGATATCCTGCTACTATGTCCTTCGAAGGGCGCAAATCTGATGATGCCCAAGAAATCTGTAATATGTTCTCTGAGTTCTTCAAGTCAACATTAGAACCCTCCTCTATTGATGACTCAATTAACATTGACCAACTTGAGGCCGTTCGGGACTCTGGACTTACGCACATTCACACCATTGAACTAACGGAACAAGAAGTGCAATCAAGTTTAAAGCCGTAAGATATAAACAAAGGTGCGGGTCACGATGGAATACCGGCGTTTTTCCTCAGATCTGCTGCGTCGTCATTGTATGTTCCACTTACCATAATATTTAATAAATGCCTGAGTGACGGGGTTTTCCCTGATAGGTGGAAGTTGGCTTATATTATACCAGTCCATAAGGGTGACTCACGTCAAAAAGTCGAAAACTATAGGCCAATATCCATTCTCTCGGCGATCCCTAAACTCTTGGAAAGACTTGTCCATGATAATATATATCCCCAGCTTGCCGCCAAAATTACAGAACAACAACACGGGTTTGTAAAAGGCAAATCTACCATGAGTAATTTACTAATTCACTCAAATTTCTTATTCACTAGCATGGATCGAGGCCAACAGGTAGATGCAATATACTGCGATTTCAAAAAAGCTTTCGACAAGGTTGACTACCTTATTCTTATTAAAAAAATAATGTTCAACGGAATTAGGGGAAACTTATTACGTTGGTTTGTCTCATATTTGACAAAAAGACAGCAAGCTGTATCATAACGAGAACATACTTCTACGTGGGAACCAGTTACCTCTGGCGTACCACAGGGGTCAATCCTGGGTCCGCTGTTATTTATACTTTTTATTAACACTGTTACTAAATGTTTCATGCATTGTTTATTTCTTTTGTACGCCGATGATATAAAAATATTTGCCATTGTTAGGAATTTAAACGATTGTTTGCTCATCCAAAGCGACTTAGTAAGGTTCGAAGCATTTTGCAATGAAAACAAAATTTAACTAAGTTACAACAAATGTCAACAAATAAGCTTCACTAAAAATCACAACGCTATTATACACAATTATTGTATTGGTAACTATTTACTCGAGCGCGTTTACTGTATAAAAGATCTAGGCGTACTTTTTGATTCTAAACTCCATTTCGATGCGCACATTGAGAATATTGTGAATAAAGCTTACCGCATGCTAGGATTTGTCATCAGAAACAGCCGCGAATTTCGAAAACCTCAAACTTATCTTCTACTTTACTACACGCTGGTCCGTTCTCAACTTCAATACTGCACCTCCATATGGACACCACTTTACGGTGTCTATAAAGTCAACATTGAAAGTATTCAAAAGAAATTTCTGCAATACCTCAATTACAGAATGAGCGCACCTAAACGGGGGGTACATAAATATGCTCTCGAATTGTAACGTCACCACTCTAACTAACCGGCGAACATACCTTGACCTCATGACGCTTTATAAAATCTGCAATAACTTTATCGACTGTCCTGACCTACTGAAACTAATAAACTTCAAAATACCACCCAGAGTAACAAGGCTTAATGACTTATTCCACATTAGCCGGATGCGTACAAATGCTGGTGTCAGGGATCCAATCAGAAGAATGTGCGAATCGTTTAATCAAAATCAAAACATCAATGATTCCGACTTATTTTTTGATACACGCAGTACTTATTGTAGAAAATTGAAGACCGTTTTCCTATAAAGTACAATGCCTTAGACATCGCTTGGTTTATGATTTTAACTACCTTTCTTTTTTTTTAAATTTCTGTATGAAATCTGACTACATGCCTGAGAAAGCTGACTGCATGCCCGCATGGCAGCAGGCAATTCTGGTCGCTTGCCGGCTCAATAGGTCGCGATTTCTGCAAATCCAGTCTGCCACCTCTTACCAGACCTGACGGCTCACTAGTAAACACCGCCACCGAATAGGCTAACTTACTAGGTAAAATGTTTTGCGGATAACTCAACCCTCGATGACCAAGGTGCTGTCCCGACGTTGGTTCCTCACTGCGGTTTTCGTATGAAAAAGCTGAGGATCCGGCATCGGGAAGTACTCCATTTTTTTACGAGGGCTTGATGTTAATAAAGCTAGTGGGCCTGATGGAATACCTGCCCTGGTACTGCAGAGGTGCGCTGCAGAAATAGCTCCAATTTTGACGAAGCTTTTTAAAATGTCACTGAAGACTGGCTCTGTGCCCTCTGGTTGGAAAAAAGCGGTTATCCATCCTATTCCAAAGAAGGGTGACCGCTCCAACTCGGCCAACTACCGCCCCATAGCGATCACATCAGTTCTGTCTAAGGTGATGGAACGTGTGATCAACGACAAACTGCTCACATACCTCGATAAGAACAAAATTATTAACGACCGTCAATACGGATTCCGGCGGAACCGCTCGTGCGGTGATCTTCTCGCGTATGTGACGCATGTTTGGGGGCGATGCTTGGAACGTTTTGGTGAGACCCAAACGGTTGCACTGGACATCTCCAAGGCCTTTGACCGGGTTTGGCACCGAGGACTTGTCAACAAACTGCATTCTTACGGACTTCCCGCATCCTTGTGTACGTCGATTGCCGACTTCTTGAGGGAGATGTCGATTCAGACGGTAGTCGATGGTTTCACCTCTTCCTCCCACTCGATAAATGCTGGCGTCCCGCAGGGATCGGTTCTGTCTCCGACTTTGTTTTTGTTGCACATCAACGACCTTTTGTCATGTGCACCAATTCACTGTTATTTATTTATTTATTTATTTCAAAACATACGGCACAACATGTGCCATTGACATAATTGTATTTATATATATTATAATACAATAACATAAGAAAGTGACATATAAATGTAAAGTTAAATATAAAAACAAAGGGTAAAATAAAGGAGTTAAGGTAATGAGTAGTAAATAGAATTATGATGTATAAAATGAAAGTATAAAGTAAAAGTGTAAACTATAAAATAGAAAGTATAATGTAAAAGTAAAAAGTTAAGATAAAAAGTTGAAAGGCAGGAAATAATATAAACTATAAGTTACCTTTGTAAATAATATAAAGTACAAAAGTTGTAAATATAAAAAAAGTATGACAAGTAAACAGTAAGAAATGCTCTTAGGAGCCAAATATTGAAGATAACCAAAATTTAAAAATATATATATATATATAATAAATAAAAGGAAGGTATTACGGAGTATAAAAAGCGATATAAAAGATAGGTACCTATGATATGTTTCTAAGCCATAGGTATTAGAGTGCATACTGGTAGGACATAATATTATGGTTACATGATTATTTATTTATTATGATTACGTGGTAGTACTAGCAGATAAATTTTGTCTAATGCATCTTTTGTATGATGACAGACTTTCGGCATGATCGATATGAGCAAATTCATTACCTAAAGTGTGTAAACGATGTATTATTGAATTTTGTTCTGCATTACTGAGAGTGTTGTTGCAATAATAAGGTGTTTTGAGTCGAGTTGTTCTACTAGGTACATGATAATTTATTAACGATACCAATTCAGGGGAGTCAAACCAGTTATTGTTTATTTTAAATAAAAAAATTAGATCATTGAGTATTCTTCTATCTTTTAACGATAAGAGTCGCATTTTTTGTAATAGAGAATCATAGTTTATGTCATCCGCGGGAATTCCTAATTTGAAATTAATTGATCGGAGAAATTTGCGTTGGATTTTTTCAATGGAGTTTGCGTGGCTTTTGTAGAGAGGGTTCCATATGGGAGAATTATATTCCAAATGACTCCTAACCAGAGTTATATATAGTAATTTATATGTATGAATGTTTTTGAAATCTTTACATAGTCTTAGAATGAAACCCAGCATTTTCATGGCTTTATTAGTAATGATATCAATGTGGTTGATAAATAGTAGTTTAGTGTCGAAGGTTATTCCGAGGTCCCTTATTACAGGTACTGACATTAAACTGTGATTGTTAAGTGAATAACTGTATTTGATAGGGTTTTTTATTCTAAAGAAACTCATGATTTGACATTTTTTAATGTTAAGTGTAAGTTTGTTAATGGTACACCATTCTGCGAATTTTACAAAATTGGATTGAAGGGACAAGCAGTCGTATATATTTTTAATGATTTTATAAATTTTCATGTCATCAGCAAATAATAATATGTTAACATCAGAGAATATGGAAGTGACATCGTTTATAAATAGTATAAACAATATTGGACCAAGGTGCGAACCCTGAGGCACACCACTAGTTGCTTCAAATTCGTAAGACAAGTGTTCTTTAATAGAGACAGTTAGTACACGTTTTGATAAATAATTCCTAATCCAGCATAATAATTTACCACTTATTCCTAGTTTAGACAATTTATTTATAAGAATTTTAATGCAAACCTTATCAAAGGCTTTACTAAAATCCGTATAAATTGAGTCAACTTGTTCTCTATTAGCAAGAGCACCTGAGATAAAATTTTCGTACAGTGTAAGGTTAGTTAAAGTAGATCGTCCAGAGATAAAACCATGTTGAAATGATGAGATATTAAATTTTATGCAAGAACATATTTTTCGAAGAATTAACTTTTCAAAAATTTTTGGTATCGACGATTGTATGCATATTGGTCTGTAATTTTCAACTAAAGACTTGTCTCCGCTTTTAAATATTGGAGTGAGAAAGCTATTTTTCCATATTTGCGGGAACTTGCCTGATAAAAGTGATTGATTAAATAGTAGGTACAGTGGGTAAGAGACACTAGCTCCGCAGTTTTTAAGAAACACGGGGGGAATTTTATCTGGCCCTGAGCAAGATTTAGGTTCCAGTAGTTTGATACATACTGCAATTTCTTTAATCTCAATATGTATCTGAGATAATTGTAAATTTATATCTGACTCGAAGTTTGGAATGTCATCATCAGGGATATCGGTTTCATACACATCCTTAAAAAAGTCTGCAAACAAATTGACAATTTCATTGATTTTACAGGAAGTTTTCAGTTTGTAGTGCATAGTTTCAGGTATGCCAAGGTTATTATTATTTTGGGATTTACAATAGTTAAAAAAATGTTTTACATTGTTAACAATCGAAAATTCAACATTCTTAATATAATTATTATAACAAATGTTTGATAATTTATTACAATCTTTTCGAAACTTGCTGAAAATTGTAAAATCAGAAAGACTTTTTGTTTCTTTGTATATTTTATGGGCTTTTTTCTTCTCAATTACTATGTTAATGAGGTCCTTGCTAAACCAGCTAGGGAAATTTGAAGATAATTTATAACTAATCGGAACAAATTTTTCTATGGCTTTATATAGGTGATCATAAAAGACTTTAATATTTTCATCAAGGTTTCCTCCTTCTAATATAGACCAGTCAGTGTTATGTAGATAATCGCGTATTGCAACATAATTGGCTTTATTAAAGTTGAGAAATTGAGTCTGGTTTTTAATTTGGCATTTTATAGGGTTACATAGTATAGTAATGTCTAGAGGTGGGTGATGAGAATCAGGGGTAAGAACTGAGTCGAATGACTTACCAACCGCAGTTGCCATATCGGTACAAAGAACAAGATCTAGTAATCTATTATTGTCATTTTTTACATTGTTTAATTGAACTAGGTTAAGGAAATCGCAAAATTCAACTATTTCTTTTTCTGTTTCAGATAAGCTTGAGTTTTGTGATACTGTAGAATTGTCACGGGTGCCCCAATTAATTTTTGGTAAATTGTAGTCACCGATGATAGTGATTTTACTGTTTGGAAATTTGTACGACAGTTGTTCAATATCCTCAAAATGACTCTTGTATACACTTATATCCGATGAAGGTGGAATATAAACACTGCCTATGATATTTTTTTTGATTTTTACCGTTTAGTAAGATGTAAACTTGCTCCACATTACTATTTTTGGTTTTCAGAAGTTTTGAAGGATGTGCCTTGTTGACAGCTATCATGACACTACCGCCTCTAGATTTAGAGCTGGTATGTTGACTTCTGTCAGACCGGTAAATATGATGGTGGGGTAGACCAAGCTCAGCAGAGTTAATTGATGGTTCCAGCCAGGTTTCCGTTAGAATGAGAATATCATGTTGCAGTGTCGGGGCATGTATTTTGAATTCCTTAAGCGGATGACAGTACAGTTCATGATAGCTTTTTGTTTGACAAGCCCCCAAAGGGCTCACAAACTCCAACAGCTCGTAGGGCTTTGAAGCAAAGAATGGACGGTTACCTCGAGAGTGTTTTCTCTTGGGGTAAAAATAATCTCGTTGAATTTAATGTTTCAAAGACCCAATCTTGTCTGATTACGTCTAAAAGGGATCGAAATGAAAATCTAGTCTCTTTCAACGGAAGCAATCTTCCGAACAGGCCCTCCATTGATATGCTTGGTGTCACCCTAAGTGACCAGCTCAGGTATGGGGGCTCCATCGAAGCCAGAGTAAAGTTAGCCTCCCAAAAGCTGGGCGTACTGTACAGGGCCCGCAGATACTTTAACAGTACACAACTGCTAACCTTGTACAAATCACAAGTACGCCCCACGGTTGAATTTGGCAGCCATCTCTGGTCTGGAGCTCCAAAATACCTGAAAAATACCCTCGACTCTGTGCAGAAACGGGCGGTCCGTTTGATAGATTCTCCCATCTTAACAGACGGATTGCAATCTTTAGAGCACAGGCGTCGGGTGGGAATGCTATCCTTGTTCTACCGGTATTAAAATGGAAGATGCTCCGAGGAACTAGCATCATTGATCCCTTCGGCACCGGTGCATAGTCAGGAAACACGCCAAACGCGTGCCCAACATTTGTACACGGTTGACATTTGTCACATGAGAACGTGTCATTTCTTCGACTCGTTCTTGTGTTCAACAGCTCGGCTGTGGAATGATTTGCCGGCCTCTGTGTTTCCTCCAATAACCAATAATTTTATGACATGTATCGTATTTTCTATAAAATTACTATTAGTTTTTGCAATAATATTTTTAATTTATATACTTAGATGTAAAAGTATTTAGTTGTCCTCTCCTAAACACAAGCAACTGCTTTATTAGGAGAGCGATTGAAATATTGTTGTTATATAATGTTGTAAAATTGTAATTATAATAAATGTTTCAGTAAATAAAAAAATAAATAAAAAAATTTCCTCGGAGCATCTTCCTATGTAATACCGGTAGAACAAGGATAGCATTCCCACCCAACGCCTGTGCTCTAAAGATTACAATCCGTCTGTTAAGATGGGAGAATCTATCAAACGAACCGCCCGTTTCTGCACAGAGTCGAGGGTTTTTTTTAGGTATTTTGGAGCTCCAGACCAGAGGTGGCTGCCAAATTAAACCGTGGGGCGCACTTGCGATTTGTACAGGATTAGCAGTTGTATACTATTAAAGTATCTGCGGGCCCTGTACAGTACGCCCAGTTTCTGAGAGGCTAACTTAACTCTGGTTTCGATGGAGCCCACGTACCTTAGCTGGTCACTTAGAGTTACACCAAGCATGTTGATGGAGGTCCTGTTCGGAAGATTGCTTCCGTTGAAGGATACTAGATTTTCATTTAGATCCCTTTTAGACGTTATCACACATGATTGGGTCTTTGATACATTAAATTCGACGAGGTTATTCTTACCCCAAGAGAAAACACTCTCGAGGTACCGAACAGGACTTCCATCAACATGCTTGGTGTAACTCTAAGTGACCAGCTCAGGTACGGGGGCTCCATCGAAACCAGAGTTAAGTTAGCCTCTCAGAAACTGGGCGTACTGTACAGGGCCCGCAGATACTTTAATAGTACACCACTGCTAATCCTGTACAAATCGCAAGTGCGCCCCACGGTTGAATTTGGCAGCCACCTCTGGTCTGGAGCTCCAAAATACCTAAAAAAAAACCCTTGACTCTGTGCAGAAACGGGCAGTTCGTTTGATAGATTCTCCCATCTTAAAAGACGGACTGCAATCTTTAGAGCACAGGCGTCAGGTGGGAATGCTGTCCTTGTTCTACCGGTATTACAATGGAAGATGCTCCGAGTAACTAACGTCATTGATCCCCTCGGCAACGGTGTATAGTCGGGAAACATGCCAAACACGCGCCCAATATTTGTACACGGTTGACATTAGTCACATGAGAACGGGTCGTTTCTTCGACTCGTTCTTGAGTTCAACGGCTCGGCTGTGGAACGATTTGCCGGCCTCTGTGTTTCTTCCCTCCTACAACATGGGTCTCTTCAAGACCCGTGTTCACTCCTTCCTTTCCTCAAAAAGACCCTCCACACAGCATCTTCAAAGATGACATAGACCCTGAGGGAAGTTATTTTCCTCAGGGCCTCCTGTGTGGAGTTTATGTAAAAAAACAGGCCTAAAATTTGAAAAGTAAAATACTTTTAAACTTAATTAATACAAGAACCATCGGTTTCATTCGGGATAGACGGAAAAATATGCATTAATATTCGATTTTAATTAAAAGTTTAAAAATCACCATCTCCATTACGGCCATGTTTTTTTGTATGGATTTGACACTTACGAAGTTTCATTTCAAACTAAAAACGCATGAATTACTTAATTTACCTAAACTAAGAACCTAATAACTTATTTTGTGTTCGTAAATAGTTGTTTCTTGTAATAATTGTTGAAATTAAGTATAATTTCCGTAATCTGTGCATAAAAATGCGGCGGCTTATCCATAAATTAATCTCAGATTTTGTTGTACAATATAAAATGTTCAAGTTTGTAACTTTTAGTGCTCAAATTTTATTCGACAAATAAAAGTATGTTAAAATTGGTGTCAGAATGTCAATTTACCAATGAACTAGCCAATATTAGATACATTGCCAGAATTACACACGGACTGAATTACACATCGAGAGAATACTCTTACTGAACATTATAACAACCTAATAGATTTACATAGCTCAAAATATCTGTTAAAATTTTATGCATAGTCTTTTGGACGGGTTTTTTCATAAAATTTTAACAATTTATCAAATTTCCACGTAAATTTTCAGGTTCTGGGAAAGACCCATTCCAGTTCTGTTATTATATGAGTATAGGCCACTTGTTTCGCAGAACTGAAATAATAACAATATTTGAATAGAACTTTCACAAAACTTGAAAGATAGTTTTTAAAACTGATGAATTGTTAAATTCTGCGAAAAACCCGTCCTAACACTGTTACAGGCCGAAACCAGATAAAGCAGATGTTTTGAGGCGTAATTCCATTAAGTAAAATTTAAATTGATGTTTGCTAAATTAATTGCATATTTGAAAAGAAAAACAAAGGTTAGGTTAGGTTAGGTTTTTTTACGGTCTGTATGAAATTCTGGCAGTGAAACATGATATTAATGGTGACCCAACAGTTGATCCCCCGACAATTGGCTACCCGAAATTATATTTTCTATAAAATTATATTTCTTTGTGCATTATTTACCAATTTTAAACGTAAAGTCCTCACGACCTCAAGTTGGCGGCGTATGAGTGTTTCAGGCTGATAATTATTGCTTATAATAATTGTTACTCTTTGTGCTATGCATAAAAATCTTGTCTTAAACGTTAGTTTATCAATTAAAAATAATATTTAATACTTGACAAGTTAAAGTATTTCACCAAAAAATGTTGACATAATTTGTCTCGACGCCACCTTGCGAGAGAATTAGCACTAACAATGCCTCTCTCACAAAAATAAAGTTGGTTGTTTTCAGGTGGAAAAATGTAATAAGCAGTAATTGTTGAATGAAACACTGTCCTTCTGATTGCCCGTCAGGTGCTCTACCACTGAGCTATTACCCGCCTAATATATGTATATATTGAATTATTTGGCGGGTAATAGCTCAGTGGTAGAGCACCTGACCGGCAATCAGAAGAACACGGGTTCAAGTCCCGTTGGCGTCATGTATCTTTTCTCTTAAGATTTTTTCAATGTAGATGAGTGTTTCAAGCTGATAGTTATTGCTTATAATAATTGATACACAGTATGTAGAAAGTAGATTTTTCCTTGATGCATTTGAATGAAAACATGTTTTAAACTTTGTTATTCGGCGGTACATCCCCTCTGCAAGTCCCTTCGGTGTCACGTAGTTATATTTTGTGTAAAGATACCTATACCATATTTTCCTTAAGGGCGCGCTACCCGAATTACTACTGATTTATTACATATCTCCCTTAAACACGTTCAGCCTTACTAAAAAACCCCGTGAAAATTTTATTCAATTGACAAACGGCCGCGGATGTGAAAACATTACTAATTAAAAAATTGTTCATTGAAAGAAATACACATTGTTTACACGGCCTGAGAGGGCAGTTTATCTCTGTTTTAACGATTGATGTCCGAAGGCAATTTGGAATTTTTTCAACGTATTTTAAATGTCTTGTATGTTTCTTATTTTTGAAGATGTCCTAAAAGCAAATAGCTTTATAGAAACTAGATAGAATTGCCTTTTAGATTTTTGTATCTGAAATATACGATCGTTTTTGAAAATTGCAGTATTTTAAGTTTCAACATGAAAAAATTTGAAAAAAAACAGCTGACTGTAAACATATTCTATTAAATGGTCGAAAAATTTTGGAAAATTCAAAATTTAAAAAATACGCACCTCTTAATTTATGAATTTGGAAGAAAACCATTACTTCACTTTTTATCTCGTTCATACAATTAAAAAGGATAAAAAAATATAATAATAATTCCGAAAAAATAACTGAAAAAAACTGACATCTTGGATTCATTTTTACGCAATAAATACGTCGATTTCTCGAATTTGTTTTTATTTACACATACATGAGGCTTTTACATTATTAAATAATATTAATTTTATGGAAGTTTTATTAAATTCACGCAGAAAAGTCGTTAAAAAAATAAAATTTCAGAAATAACCTAAAACCTATCTTTAACGAAACTAAATCATCAACAAAAGAATATTTAAAGGACTAAAACTGAAAAAAAGTAACGCTAGCATTGGTAATTATGTTGAATTACACTAATATCACAGTGAATTGATAATTTAAACGAAAATTATCTTCAAAAACATAAAAATTAACTCCAAATACAACTGAACATTGTCAAACATTGTTTTACCGCGAAGTTTATAAAACAAGATGGCCGCGCGCCTGCGCAGATCTATGTGAGATTCAAGGAGACCAACATAAAAATCATAAAATACGTGATTGTGTTATTAGTAAAGACGTAAAAACACAGTGCACCGCGCAAGCAACAAATATGCAGTTGACCGCTCGTTAAGACGTTTTGTTATTAGTAAGGCTGGTATGTTTTAAAACTCTTAAAAAAAAAAAAAAATATATATATATATATATGTATATATATATATATATATATATATATATATATATATATATATATATATATATATATATATATATATATATATATATATCAACTGAAATATGCTATTTTAGTTCAGTGTTTTGTCACCGAGGTGGCGAGCCGCGGCGCTGCGGAGACGAGCGTATATTTTTAGCAAAATATACATTTGATTGACTCGCGTATCGCAACTCCTACATTTGGCAACATCGCTTTTTAATAGCGTTTCTTCTGATACAGATCAATAATAATAAAAACATCGCACATTGCAATTAAGATAAGAAAAAACAAGATTTCATTCAAATTCAGCCTGTCATTATGTTATTATTGTACAGCAAATATTTCAGCAACTTTATTTTTTTATGACTATTTTTAAACAAATATAAGTTATTTTCTTATCCACGATTATAAATTCCTACAATGCGGAATCGTGTGCCATACCACTCTATTACTATTAAAGAAGATAAAATAAATCTGCTTAATATAATAGTACTACTAATAAATAATAATAATAATAAATAATACTAATATAATAATAAATAATAATAAATAATACTAATAATACTAATAATAATACTAATAATGTTGCTTAGCAACGCTAGCCTCGACGTTTGCTTGTATTTTGGCTCTCTGATTTTTTTATTGTATCAGAAAGAAAAGAATTAGCTTTGATCCCAAAACATATAAATATTTGAAAATAAGTATATTAGATAACCTAATAAATAAACTGCCAGTCAACCGTAGGATATTTAGATAAATAAATACGATATAAAATTTTTCCTTTTGTGAGGGCTTCAGTAACCAAGGTAAACAACAGTATTTTGAGATTACTTTGAAATATATTTTGCAGGTAAATTTAATTATATATTTTATTTTGATAACATTATTCTAAAATATAATATTTATTATAGATTTGTAGTATTGAAGGGTAGTTTACATTAAAATATTTAATTTGGCCAAATTGAAAATTATTTGTTGACAAATGACAGTATTAGGTAACGACGACAGTTGCTTGGTTACTGGAATGTAGGAATAATAATAATAATCATTTCCAAGTTGTTTTGAACGGTGACAAAATGTCATTTTCAACCAACGGAAATGAAAATGGGTTGATTATGTCATCTTTACAGATGAACATTGATAATCTGAGACCCCAAAAAATAAAAGCAGGTATTCCTAGGCAGAGAATGAAATGGACGAACGATGTCAATATGTTCATCGTTCGTTCATATTTTTATGTGACGAAACTAGAAACAGATATGTTATTGTATAGGAAAAAATTACATTTACTTTTCTCACAAAATTATCCGGTTGCCCAAGTAAACGAACAAAGATTAGCTGACCAAAAAAGGGCAATTTTCAAAAATAATTTAATCCCTGTAGTAACATTAAATCAGATAAAAAAGGAAATAGGAGATAGATTGCAATTAGAGAATAATTTAGAACAAATTAATACGAGTAGTAATGTTATATTAGATACATTGAATGAAGACAGTTTAGATAATATTCTAGTAGAAGAATCTAATGATATTACAGTAGATTCAAATAACTTAGACGCTATTCATAATCTTAGGGAAATCAACATTGAAAATTTAAACTTACTAGATGATAATGTAATAGAATTAGCTAACTTGCTTCATAATAATATAAATAGATATATAGATATAGAACCCACAGTTAGACCAAAATTACCAAAATTGCATACGTCAAAAAAATTATCTAAATTAATTTCTGAATTAAATAATTTAATTTTACCAAAAATAATATTTGACGATATTAGTTTTTTAGATCTTCATACGTTAGTGTACGCTAGTGCTATCACTATATGTACTAGGTTAGGAGTTAAATTAACATCCTCTGATGATAGATCATATAGTTATAGTAAACCAGAATGGCAGATTAGATTAGAAAATGATGTAGTATTTTTAAGAAGTAGTATAGTTAGAGTAATTGAATATAAAAATGGGAATAGAAGTAGAAATATTTTGAGACATGTAGATGAAATTGGGAGAAAATTTGGTTATAACATTGGTAGTAATAATAATAATGAAAATATAATCAATGATTTATTAGATTTATTAAAACAAAAATTAGGTGTAAAAGCTAGTAGATTAAAAAGATATAATTATACGTATAATAAAAGAAATAATAATAGATTATTTAAAAAAAATGAGAAAATATTTTATTCCAAACTTGATGATAAACAAAATATTATTTCGAATAATAATATTCCGTTGCCATCTGAATCAGATATGCGCGATTTTTGGACAAACATTTGGAGTAAAGATATAAAACATAATGAGGCAGGTTCATGGATAGAAAAAGAAGAACTCAATTGTTCAGACATTGAACAAATGAGTTTTTCTGATATATCGGTTGAATTGTTAGCCAAAATTATAAAAAATACTCATAATTGGAAAGCCACGGGTTGCGATTGGATACATAATTTTTGGTACAAACGTCTAACTACTTTACATCCTCTTTTTGCAAAAAATCTTTCAAAACTTGTCAAACAACCTCAAAATTTTCCTAATTTTCTAACTAAGGGCATTACTTATATGTTACCTAAAAGCGAAAATATTAATAATCCCTCTCAATATAGACCCATTACATGTCTACCGACAATATACAAAATTTTAACCTCTTGCTTGACAGATTTAATATATACTCATTTGGATGAAAAAAATATTTTATCTGAACAACAAAAAGGTTGTCGCAGAAAACATATGGGATGTAAAGAACAATTAGTTATTGATTCTGTAATTTTAAAACAAATTCAAAATCAAAAGCGTAATTTACATACTTGTTATATAGATTATCAAAAAGCTTTTGATAGTGTCCCGCACTCGTGGCTAATAAAAATATTAAAAATATATAAAGTTAACCCAATTATAATTAGCTTTTTGAAAAATATTATGTCCTTTTGGAATACAGATTTACTAGTAAATTTAAAAGGTAAGAAAATAGTAGTACCGGGCATTTCAATAAAAAGAGGGATTTTTCAAGGAGACTCATTGAGTCCTCTTTGGTTTTGCTTAGCATTGAATCCTATGTCTAAAATGTTAATTAAAAGCAAGTTTGGAATAAAAATTAAGGGTAATACAAGAGAGAGTAGTATAGTTTCACATCTATTATATATGGATGATATAAAATTATTTTCAAATTCTGAATCAAATTTAGAAAAAATGATTAAGGTAGTTAAAATTTTTTCAGATGATATTAAAATGACTTTTGGTTTAGATAAATGTAAAACGATCCATATAGAGAAAGGCAAAATTGTAGATGGAGACGAGGGTATATTTAGAAATTTCAAAATTAAAAGTATGAAAGGAGATGAGGTTTATAAATATTTAGGATACCCGCAATCGAATAGATTAGATCACACTAGTATTAAAAATGATATTAGGATTAAATTTCAAACTAGGATCAGAAAAATTTTAAAATGCAATCTATCTGCTAAAAATTTAGTAAAAGCAATAAATACTTGGGCAATACCTTTATTAACGTACTCATTTGGCATAATTAAATGGTCCAATACAGATTTAGATAGTTTAGAACGATTAATTAGAACTACGTTAACAAAGTTTAATTGCCATCATCCAAATTCAGCTATAGAACGAATTAATTTACCTAGAAATTTAGGAGGTAGAGGTATAGTCAAAATAACATCTTTGAAACACAATCAGGTAGAAATGCTTAGAAATTTTTTCCATAGGAAAGCTAATAGCTCAGAAATGCACAAAATAATTTGTAAGGCAGATAGAAACATTACACCTTTAAATTTATATGACGAGAATGCCAACATTCTTATAAATACCAACCAGGAATTATTAGATTCCTGGTCAAATAAAATTATTCATGCAAAACACTTCAATTATCTCAACCAAACGTATGTTGGCAAACTTTCGTCAAACAAATGGTTGAGTATTGGAGAGTTGAGCGCAGAAATAGAAGGATTTATGCTTGCCATTCAAGATAGAGTCATTAATACTAAAAATTATAGGAAGCATATAATCAAAGATATAAATCAAATTGATGATTTATGTAGAAAATGTTTGGCTTTTCCGGAAACTATAGAACATATTATATCGGGATGTTCTATATTAGCGCCGTCCGAGTATACATTTAGGCACAATCAGGTTTTAAAAATAATCCACCAAAGTTTGGTAATTAAACATAACTTGATTGACTGCCGTAATATAGTACCATATTATGAATATGAACCAAATTCATTTTTAGAAAATGAATTTTATAAAATATATTATGATAAAACTATACTAACAGACAGAACAATTAGTCATAATAGACCTGATATAGTTTTACATGACAAAATTAAAAAAATAACTTATATCATTGATGTAGCTATTCCAAATTCCTGTAATATTCAAAAAACTGTTTCTGAAAAAATTAGAAAATACACAGATTTAGGAAATGAGATTAAAAGAATTTGGCATTCTCGGAATATAAAAATATTACCATTTGTTATTTCGGCTACTGGCATTATACCTAGGTCTCTGTTTCAAAATTTAGGCGTATTAGATTTGTCAAAGAATTTATACATAAAAATGCAAAAATCGGTAATTTTAAATACATGTAGGATTACAAAAGATTTTTTAAATATTTATATTGAGGGATCAGTAGGATTTATAGGTTCAATTAGGAATTCCACAGAGCCGAACCCTCTGATATGAAAATATCTGGAGTCGGTGAATTATTTTCCCATCTGGTCTCTGGTAGGTTGACATGTTGTTCTTGTATTGTTTTGTAATTATAATACATATAGTGCAATTGCATAACGTGGATTGACCAGATGATCATTTGGGAAGTGTGTGAAAGGGTTTAGTTTTTCCTGTGGGGAAAATTAAACCCGGACATTTAAATCTGGTGCGTAAAAATAATACTTCCCCTCAAACTTGAAACAAGGTATTGTTATTCCCATACATAAAACAGGTAACAAGACAGACATAAACAATTACAGACCAATAACTATACTGACCACACTATCCAAAGTATTTGAAAAAATTATCAATGCTCAGTTGGTAAAATTTCTGGTGTGCCATAAAGTACTCTCAGAAAATCAATACGGGTTTCAAGAAAACAAGGGTACTTCTGACGCTATTGCCGCCGTAACTGACTTCATTGTGAAAAACCTCGATAAAAGCAAAAAATGTATTTCAATATTTTTAGACCTCTCTAAAGCCTTTGATACAATATCACACAGTAAATTATTAAACAAACATCAAATAATCGGTATTACAGGCAACGAACTTAACTTTTTTAAGAGCTACCTTGATGACCGCAAGCAACAAGTGAAAATAATGAACACACTTAGCAATCAGTGCTCAACTCACTATGGGATACCTCAAGGTAGCATATTAGGACCATCTTTGTTCCTTTTATATATCAACGACTTATGTAACTTTAACATTCAGGGAAAAATAGTTAGTTTTGCCGATGACACTGTTTTACTATTTGAAGCTGACACTTGGCAAGCTGTTTACAAAAAAGCTGAAACGGATATAAACATTATAAAAAAGTGGTTAGATACAAATACGCTCACATTGAACACTGAGAAAACTAAATATGTCACATCAAGCATAAATATAACAGGTCAACCTCATGATGACGCCTCTATTAGAATACACACATGTTTAAATTCCGATGAATCTTGTCAGTGTCCCTACATTGAGCGCACTACACAGATGAAGTATCTCGGCCTCACAATTGATCCATATCTCAAATGGAATATTCACACTCAAATAATTGCTAACAAAATAAGAAAAACCATGCACTTTTTCAGAACGATACGAAACTTTCTCGACTTAAAACACTTGAAAATGATTTATTTTGCAGTCTGTCAATCCATTATTGAGTATGGTATCATAGCATGGGGAGGCGGTACTGCATCAGCACTGGACCCAATCATAAAGGCACAGAAAACTATTATAAAATTAATTCTTACTACCTCTAATTACAGACTCCAACTTAATCTTCAATATTATGAATGTGTTTGACGTTCGGCAGATATATGCAAAAACAATCCTCACTCATCTATACACAAATATACACAAATACTATGAAAAAAGATTAAACACTCGCTGTACTCGAAACAATAACAAATATTTACTACAAATTCCCATAACTCATACTACTTTAGGTCAACGAAGCTTCAGATACCTTGCAACAAGACTTTACAACATTCTTCCAATTAGTATAAAAAAATGTGATTCACAAAAAAATTTCAAAAAAAACATAAAAATTTGGATAAAAAATAATGATAGAGCATTTACCGGTGCACTCACCCAAATTCGAAATTAATATTGAACCAATGCTGTTATTATTGTACCAATGTTATTGTTATTATTAATGCAACCATTCTATTGTGTGATTTTATTCTAATGTAAGTGTAGGTATGTTCACAGTATAATAAATTGACATAAAATTACTGCCTCAACACAGGCTAGCCTAGTGAGGCAGGTTATGAGAAACCTAAATTTATAATTATAAATCTCTGTTCTTTAATTACCTACTGTATA